>OU015531.1:8972584-9167584 GCA_907165065.1 Caprimulgus europaeus | reverse complement strand
ACAAAATTAGGAGGGAAAAGCGTTTGTCACTACAATATAAAATAAATTTGTCCCTGTATTTTTGCAGGAGCTGAAGTGTATTAATAAGAATTTGGCTCCATTCCCATAGCTGGTTTTAGCGACGTTGAGATGGAAGAGAGATGCAATTCTATATAAAACCAAACCCCTCCTACTTTTATCAGATTTTTTAGCGCCTGCATGGAAAGATAGTGAAAACTGTTGATTGCTGTACAATAAAAGGCAGTTTTCAGAGCATTAAATATACTGCTGAGAAAGACAGAGAATGATTTCTTGGGTTTTGTTCCTTCTTGAAGAGCACTTTAACATAAAAAGGAAAATAGACTCATTATTTTTCATTATTAAACTAAATACCAAAGGAGAAGAAATCTAACTCTGTTTTGGTGTGGCCAAAAGATTTTGTAATGCTGTAAAAGCCTGTTTACCTTACAGTACAAGATACAACCACTAGCAGATGCTCTCCAGGTCAAATTAGATCTTTTAAAACTTGCATTGCTTTCTGCAGGCTGATAAGTTCTATAACCTTTTAGCACTTTAGGTGACCAGTACTGCTAGCTTTTAAAAACAAGTTTTCTTGTGTTTTGGTTATGAGCAAACATCAAGATCATCTAATCTTAAAATCCTCTTCAGTAATTTAGTCAGGAAAGTTTTCTTGTAATTTATGTTGTGCTACCTTGGATGGATCCTTTCTAAAGAGGTGGGTCCATAACAGAGGAAACTTTACTCTGCTCTGTATCAGACATTGGCCATGCCAGACCTAAACAGGAGGTTATACAGTAGAGCAAATGCTTTTCAAACATTCTTTTCGGTTATTTTGTACCCTCTGGATGTGTCAGCAAGATTACTTCTGGATATCTCTACCCTGTACTAGTACCCAAAAGAGATGGGCAAAAAGAATCAGAAGATATTTGATCTGAAAAAACTACCTTCCAACAAAAGACTAAAGCTCAGCTAAAAGAAGACTAACCATAGTCAGTAATTACATATTCCTGAAAAGATTTCTGAGAGTAAAAAACCCTTTATTATGAAGGAAAAAAAAGGTATAAGAAAACACAGAAGGTAACACATCTCAGTTGTTTCACAACAACTATTAGAGAGCTAGTAAGGAAATTACTGATGTAGAATTCATATTTTTAATCTCTCACTGCTGTTGCTTTTTCAAAGGATTCTATGCCTATATACCAATATCCAGTGAAAAATAGCTGTTATTAAATCAGTAAATTACAGAGTTACTGTACTGCTGTGCTAACTAGATGAAACGGAGGATGGCTGCTAATAATGTATATAAATATGATTTGAAAAGGGACAACAGAGAATAAAAAGGCAATACAGTGAGGGTCATCTTTAGTTGATTTAAAATTGTATTTTAAACAATTAACTACAATTGTAATACAAATTTGTTCTGGGAATAACTGTAACAAAGACCAGCTCCAACTGTCTTAAAACACACTTTGTCAGTTGAATAATTCTTTCTAGGAAACATCTTTGTCCACATATAAATTTCTTCTTGAATATTTCTAACAGGAATATTTCCTAGACAAATTATCTTTTCAAAGGCTGAAAAAAGGCTCTGGTAATCATTTATAGGACAAAGCCCCCAAATATTTACTTGTAGTAGTTATTGAGTAATTTAAGATATGAGATTAAATGTTAATAGCTTTGAAATAATACAGCATTCTTGCTTCCCAGCAAGAAAACAGTTTAATGATGCAAGAAAGGAAAGATACAACTGATTTTCACACAAGAAAACTTTAAACTGGAGGCTTTCAAAGCTGTTATGTGCTGTTCTGCACATGTATTTAAGTTCAGCTTTTTCTTAACCTGAACAATGGTCTGAAAATTTAAACAAGAAAAAACAGAATAGAATTAAGTTTAAAATTTTGTAAGTTTGATTTCCAATTCTTTCTAACAGAAAGACTTATTTCAAGCCATTTTTGCATCACTAGATGTCAAGATGATAGCTTTCTGTGATGCACGACATGGGTTACTCACTTGAAGGTGAAAGGAAATTTGAAGAGTAACCTTCAAATCCTATTATGTCATAACTACTTCCCAGGAGAGGTGAAGGCGACAACCGGGACTACATATACAAAACCACCTCTTGTTTCATTCTGTTGTCTCTGGGTGCAGGCTTTTCAGTATTTGTATAATATAAGATCTCTGCCTTTTTGTTGCCAAGCATTCATAGTAAGTACTTCACAATATAACAAGAGTTTTGAATAGAAGCCAGAAAACCATTTATCACCTCTGTTTTCTTTTAGGATGCTACATTGGATTTCATGATTCATATAAAACATATACATGTCCTACAAAACATCCACGTATATAAACTAAATACATAAAATTTGGATGTTAAATCTGGAAGGAAAAAAAAAAAAAAAAAAAAGCTTTACTAGTCCAAAATATAGGTTGGGGTATGTTTAGACAATTTAAGAGTCTGGTCATTTCCAAGACAGCAACTGCTTGTGAAGAGAAGTGCTGCAAGAATGACAAACATTTTAACTGCGCCTGTCCTGTCATAACCAGATAAGCAACTTTGTACGAGTCATTTGTCTGGTTACGAGATAAGTAACTCGTACAGTGACTGCTCCTAGAAGTATACCAGCAAACTATTTCACGTCAAATGGACAACAACAACAGAACTTTCCATAAAGGATCTAAAACCAAAAGAAGCTTTGAGAAGCCAAGGCATTGCTCTGTGCAAATGCTAAGCATTTTGTTATAAACGTTATTATAGAAGATTCTATCAATCTAAATAAACCTCTTTACTAACACTCATCAATATGATTTTTGAATGCTTCACAGGCATCAACTCAACCAATATGATACAGACTAATGTGAAGATTTTCAGTGTAATCTCCTAGAAAGCCTATGAAGTTCAGACAGTAGTCATAGCTCTTATTTTAATATGAACTAATTTTTAATCATACTAAAGTACTTGAAAATTAATATACCCTTAAACTCTTCTCCATGTCACCATCTCCATCAAACCAAGTGTGTTTATTCTACTTCTTCTCTGTGCTCTTTTTAAGAGCATGAACATGGAGTGCATGTGTAGCAAGGACTTACCAGTGACAACTGTCAATGAAGAAAGGGAATGTCTTCAGGACTGCTGCAGCTTGTTTGAAAATTTAACAGGCTGCTTCATTTGCTGCTTTGGGGAAGGTAGTGCTGTTGCTATTTAACATGATAGGCCCTATTGGGTCTCATGAGTTAATACAGGTTCTTAAAGACTGACATAATCTTTGCTACACAGATCATGAAATCAAGGATCACTTAGACAGCGAGAGGATATGAGTTCAGTGTATTATTCAAGGGCATTGATAGTTAGGATGTTGAGACATGGGTTAGAGGAGAGGATAAAAATATTTACAACTGTCACATTCAAAATTCCTTCTGAACATTATCCCCCTATAGAAGAACAACAGTCTTTGAGATTAGCAACCCTAAATGCTTCATTTTTGAATGCAATCTATGACAAAAAAACACCAGAAAAGAGAGAAGGATGCAAATGGTGACACTGCACTCTGCAAAGGAGAGCATGAGGTACCAAGCACTGAATATCAACAATCTGGACACTGAGCCTGACCTGAACACTTTGGTGTTTTGTTTTTGGGAGTAACCTATTAAAAAAACTCCAACAACCAAAACAGGACATGTGTTCAGAGCCTCAGAATACACTTTTATATGAGGAATGGAATCACAGAATCACAGAATTGTTGGGGTTGGAAGGGACCTCTGAAGATCATCTAGTCCAACTCCCCTGCCAAAGCAGGTTCCCTACAGCAGGTTGCACAGGAAAATATCCAGGCGGCTTTTGAATGTCTCCAGAGAAGGAGACTCCACACCATCTCTGGGCAGCCTGTCCCAGGGCTCCATCACCCTCACAGTAAAGAAGTTTTTCCTCATGTTTAAGCGGATCCTCCTGTGTTCAAGCTTGTGCCTGTTGCTCCTTGTCCTACCACTGGCCACCACTGAAAAGAGTTGGGTCCCATCCTCTTGATGCCCCTCCTCTAAATATTTATAAACATTGATAAGGTCCCTTCTCAGTCTTCTCTTCTCCAGGCTAAACAGACCCAGCTCTCTCAGTCTTTCCTCATAAGAAAGATGCTCCAGCCCCTTAATCATCTTCATAGCCCTTCACTGGACTCTCCCCATAAGTTCCCTATCTCTCCTGAACTGGGGATCCCAGAACTGGAGACAATACTCCAGGACTTCTCTGATGTACCAAAGGAGGAGGAATACACATGTATAGAATTGGAAAACCTGAGCACTTTTCTCCTAACCTCTGAAACTTAAAAGCAAGCTCATGTGAGCTTTGAGTCTGAGGACGTGCACGTGAGCAGGAGCATATCTACTGCAACATATCAAACAGGATAGAACAATGTAGTGAACTAGAACAAATGAACAATTTGCCTGTGGAAGTAATCTATGAAACAGAGCAGCAAGGACAAAATCAGAGGAGCTCTGAGTTGGAGGAAACATTCTGCAGAGAAGCAGTATTACCATTATGTACCACATAGAGAAGCACAGTGACGTATGCAACCTGAATATCTGAATGTGACCACAGCCAATCCTAAGCCATAACTTTCAAAAAGAAGAAAAAGGAGAAGAACAAGATAACACAAGCTCTGAATTTCTAAAAAAGAAGGGTTTTGAAGAGGTGACAAATGCAGAGAAGCATCAGCCAGTGGAAGCATGGCATCACCCTCTGTGAGCCATGAGAAGTTAAAGAGGAAGAGGTCCCATCTGTGAAAAAACAGAAGACTAACAGAACAGTCACTTGCAGCTTTGGAAGAATAAATAAGAATTAGTAAGTATTTTTGTTGAAATACAAATTATTTGAAAAATCACACAAGCACAATGTTGAGAGGATGGAAAGCAAAATAAATTGCAATCAATAATTGCATCGTATCACACCATGTGATTCTATTCTTTCCTTGAGCAATAAGACCCAGTATTAACAAATCTGAACTGCAGGCTTTAGGCAAGGATATGTTTCTGCTCTGGATAATTAAAATGGCTTGCCTGAAACTGAGTGCATAAAAAAGTGATCTGATTTTATGGAGCAACTGTGAATCCCATTGCTTTCAACTAAAAGTGTATATGCACTTAAAAACCTAAAATTAACCACTTTAATATGTATTTAAGAACCAAAATAAGCAGTATGGGGTCTGAGGAAAGCAAGCTCTAAAACCAGCCAATATTATTTATAAACACATTCCACAGGGATGAAGAAGAGAAGTAATATGCTAACATTGCTGAATGCTAAAAGGGAGACTTCAGGCTTGATCCAGCACGTAATAAATCAGAGGCTTTGTCATACACAAGTGCATGGAGAAGAAGGTCTACGGTGCACTCTTGGCTCTTTGCTTTAGAGTGAAACACTGTCCAAAGGACGGCAGAACACAGGTATCCTCCCCGATTGTGATATTTTATCAAATGGATGAACCCTTTCCCTGTAAATTGTCCTGTGGTAAGTAAGAATACACAGTGCACACTATATGTGGGACAGTACATTCTATAAAGCAAAATGATAAAAATATTTTTGTTGTGTCTTTTGAAAATTAAGTTTCATACTGTTAATATTACTTAAGGTATAAAAAAGTAAGGTTTGATAGAATGTTAAGCCAGCCATGTGACAGATGGTAAAAATGAAGTAAAGAAAAGGCAGTGTGCTTTTATAAAAAATAGCAGCCTGTTATAAAACTGTTGTAACCTTTTGTCTCCTAACCATCCATATTACTAACAGAATTATTGAATAATCTAATGTAGAGTTTCCTTTACACAGCTGAAGTAATTCACATGGCTTGGTTCACAAAACAAACCAAAACAAGACAGAACATAATTTTATATTTTCACATGCTTGGCACTGAACACAAGCTCATTTGATTTTTTTTGGGGAGTATTTTGCATTCTTGGAGTACACCAGCAGTGGCTATAATGTATGATGTAAGTGTATCATACAACGTGTTTATTATAGCCATTTCTCTGTAGTTGCTACAAGGGAACCCCTTTGAGGCTAGATAAAAGTTTGCCAAAAATAATATTCAAATATCCTTTTAATCAAAACAAGATAAAGAGGAGATTAGTGCCACCAGTGTCAACACCACCACTTCCAAAACATATGCTCAAATAAAACATGAAAGCTTTAGGGGATTGGTTTTGCAAGCTTCAGTAGCTTACACTTCCTCTCTCTTCCAACACTATGTATTATTAAAATGCATCAGCTGATGATGTGTGTTAATGACAAGCTCCATCCTCAAAGGACTCTTATTCATTAAAGGAAGCTATCAACCTGTAATTCTCAGAATTTGAAACAAAATCTTTATTTAGATTATTAATTATGAATTTTATTTCAATATAGAAGCCTAGATTCTTTTAATGTAATTTAAAATAACATAATGAAAAGAATATTATCCCAAGGAAAAAAACCCACATAATTATCTAGCAAAATTTAATTCTCAACTAAACCCAACAGTATGAGGGCTTTTTCTCTGTGAAATATCCATTTTTCATTACTATTGTACCTGGTTAAAATGGTATTTTTTCTTTAACTCTAAATCTTGTTGTTCTTTTCCCCCTAGACTGAATAACAATTCTAAACTATATATTTTTATTTCACTTACAATGTGTTTAGATTCTTGAAGAGAATGTAGGGTATTCATTAAAATTATGTCCACTGACTTTTTATTTAAAATACAGAAATTTCCATTCCTCCTCTGATTTGGCAAAATTTATGCCTGCTAACTCAGACAAAATTTAATCTCTAAATGGTTAATGATTGGACTTGATGATCGCAAAAGTCCTTTCCAATCGAGGCAATTCTGTGGGTCTGCTGGGCTGCTGCAGAGTCACACTTAGGGACACTCCTTGGCTAATGGGAGCCCATGGCACGAAGCTGAAACTGTGAATGTCAGCCACACCAATTCCTCTGATGCTCCTGACAAATGTGATGCTGAAACAGGCTTGTTGGAAAACACAATCATGTGAAAGCAAAACTAGAATATTACAGAAATTTTAAAATACAAAAGTTTGGTTTCTACAGTGCTCTGAAATTCCATGAGAAAAGAGATTTGGGGCACACTTGCATCTGTCACCTCAGCAGCATTTAAATGAACATTTCTGTTACTTGAAATACAGAGATGCCCATCAGTGAAATGATTTCATGAAGGCATTTAAAGTAGAAGAGGTTGCACTTTTTATATTACAGGTACCTTATGCTGAAAATTTGGCATGCATTTAAAAGAAAAGAGGTTTATTAAACCATGAGTAATAAAATTAAATGATATTCAAAGAAATTTATAGTCTTTACAGAAATCTTTACATAATTCATACACATTTGGTGACTAAGCAAAACATTTTAAAGCACTTTATTCTCTCGTGTCACCATTACCAATTTGTCACTATTGGCTTCCAAGGCAATAGTACAAAATATATCATTCCTGTACTAAATATGTTCTAAAATTCTGAAGAATATTGAAGTAATGCAATGCATGAGAAAAAAAGCACAGTATTTGAAAACAGATTTTAATTTTCACTGAATCCGAAAAAAAAAATAAAAAATTAACTAGGTTAGTCATATTCCTGCATCCAACAAAGAGATAAATTCCAATGGCTTTTCTTTGCACAAATCCCGGCACGTGAAACAATTCTTTCTTGAAGGTTTTGAAATATGATCTTTTCAGTATTTTGCAGTTATGTCCATAAAACTAACTCGTATCAAAGTATGAAACAGATTCTAATATGGCTTTCCCAGCCAGGAGTTATCCCTGATCAAGGCAATTGTGAGGGGAGAACTGAGTTCATACTAAGCTCCCTGACATATTATGCCAAGAAAGTAATTGAAAAACCCTTGACTACTTATATTCTATTGTTTTCAAGCTTGTTTTTCATATCACCAACTTTAGCATAAAACACAATTATTATAAAAAGCTCAAAACACAAAACTGTCTTTCAAAGAGCAAAGTAAACCAGACATACCTCTAGAGCTGCTGATACAAGGGCAGAATCAAAGTAGAGGGTTTATGGAAGAAGGTGGAAAAGGTAATTCACAGCAAAGCAATGCAACAGGGAAATTGTACATCAGTGGCAACAATTACTTAAACTCATAGTATACCTGACAATTTATTTTGAGAGCCATGTACTACAAATTTAATGATTTATTCTGCAATACCTCTGGGTTCTAGTTCATCATCCCACAGTTAAATAACAGTTTTGTTCCTCTAGTGAATACATAAAGCTCAAAGTTCCTTGTCTGTAGGATAAGATTACATATTTACAAAATCCTAGCAGATCATTCATTACTAAAATGTTTGTGAAAATGCTTGTAAAATCCAGTAAGTCTGGCTAAGCAGCAGAAGAGGCTAAAACACACATGATATCAGACAAACATATCACATGTGTACATAAGGGAACAGACTTAGACAGTTTCCAAACTCTGTGCTCCATAATTATTCTTCAGCTTGTGATTACTATATGGAAGATGTTATCCCAAATGTAAATAGAATGTACTGCTCGGGTTTGGGGCTGAGTTAATGTTTTTTATTTGCACAGCACAGTCTCATTCTTCCTCTGTGATCCTTCCAAGAGAAGATTGAAGAGCCTTGATGTTCCTCTCAAGTACTGAGAAATCAGCTGAAACTAGGCCAATAACCTTCACCAGAGATTTTTATTTAATCATGGTACTGATGCATCTCAGAGTTCTAGCATATGTCTATGAAGCACACCAAATACCGTCAACTTTTCATCTATTAGGTAAGGACAAGTTGCTAACTGGAAAAGTAAATTTTTGCCATCATGGTGGCAGAGAGAAATTAGAAAATATAATCCACTAAACTCTATGGTTCAGAATTTAAAAAGCAAATAAAAATAAATGTTTTTGTGAAAAAATGGTGTTGTTATTACATGAAATTATAATTTTGAGAAGCAGAAAAAACTTTTCCAAGTTTTTCCTCTTGTGCTGGCAGTACCGCAATCTTCTATAATCAAAAGATATATACACAGTATGATTATTAAAGCAGATATTTCCACCCACAGTGTAAAAGTAAAGTTAGAAAGGAATTACTTTTATATAAATTTTACTGGAGAAGGTTAATCACTTGCAAAAAAAGCTTCTAATTTAAATACAGATCTTTTTATGAAATCCAATATTTATTGTTAAAAAGTTTAGAAAAATATTTTAATATCCCAACTGGAGTTAAACAATCTTAACTAGAGCTTAGTTTTATAGTCTGCCTTACTGTTCCCTTTTGAAAATGTGTGCCAGTGTGGAAGCTCAAACAAAACATTTATTTTTGAGTACTTTCCAGTACTTTCAGTGCTTTCAATTTTTAATTACTGAATTTGTAGAAGATCTTTCATCAATTACTTCACAGGAGATGTACAAGAAATTTAATTTATAAAAATGACCATTCATGTAAGTGGTGTGTCAGGGTCGTTAAGATTTTTATTAGTTATTCATGACCTGAATTATGTTATGCTGGCGTGCACAGTCTGAAAGAGAAAAACTGCACAGAGACATGACAGACTTGAGAAACCAGACAATCACTCGCTTACATCTTACTTTATGAGCTTATTTATTCCCCAAGACCATGAAAAAAATAACTTTGCTTTTCTATTTGTAATTATTCTATTATCAAATGTCAAAAGCTACAGTTCAATCAGATTTTTCTTCAGTTAGTAGAAATATAAAAAGGTGCGTTTGGATGTTTTGAAATGACAGAAGAGTTAAGACTTTACTTTCTAAAAGTTGTAGAGTTTTTTTTTGACTGCAATGGTGATCACTGGCAAAATTGTTACAAACTTAATACTAAAATTATGGCTCTATGGTCATATACATCTCTTGTACATCTCATGTAGCCGTTTCAAAGCACTTTTCAAAACATAATCCCTTTAACTTTAACATAACACTGGTTATAGGAAAGTTTCATCTTAACGGTCTCGAGGCAAAAGAAGTTTGTCCCAGAGGTCAAACACCAGCAGGGAACAGAATCCAGGAATCTTAACTCTCCACCTTTTGCTTTCACTTATGAGTATATTATTTTTTGGGGAAACATATCTAAAAACAAGGTCTGTCCTACAGCGATGGTATTGAGACTGCAAAGTTCAAGAGGTAACATATGGCCTTGAATTATACCTAACCATCTCCAAAACCTCCTTGATTCCCAAAGTCTTGCCCTACTCTGGATATTGCAAGCTAAAACTGACATGCAATCTTCTACATCCCTGTGGCCAAAATTAAGAGATTTACCAGCTGAAAAAAGTATTTCAGCTACTTGGACAAGACATCTCATATTTACTGTGTTTTTAGAAATTAGTATTCCTCAGTCTGAGCCATTAAAAACTATTTTGAAGAACTGAAAAAACCTAAACATTTCCTTCATGTCAAAAGGCAACAAGAGGGCTCCTATCCCTAGCAATTAAAAAATGGAAGTGCATGACCTAATATGAGTTTTAATTACTGCACAGGGGGCAATTGACCTTTTTCCAGGCAGTTGAGGGGCAACTGTATGAAGGACCCATTTCCCATGAAACCAGCCTCCAAAGATTTCATCAGACAAAATGATAATGAGCTATTCCAGTTGAAATGAGCTGATTAGTTTTTCCCCCCAGCTGCTGTTCAATTAATGAACCACTTTTAAAAATTTTGAAATGAAATTCATGAATCATCTATTTTTATTTTCTTAAACTGAAAACTGATAAATGAATTCAGTCTATTGGTGACATAAACAAAAATAGTTTGAATTTCAGATCTTGAAGAAGTGTTAGCAATTTGAGAAAAAAACCACAATTTTAAACACAGTGTGAATATTTAGCAGCAAATATTCCTAAAGAACTGTTAAAATACAGATGATTGAAGTAGCAGCCAAAAAAAGGGATGCAAATGACTCTTAAATGAAAGGTTATAGAGCATGAGAGGTGTTTAATCCAAATAACAAACTGTTGTTGTCAATGAAAGATCTGATACAAACAGATTTAGATAATACAGAAAAATGAACACACAATTTGACAGCTACCCTGGATTTACAGAATCATGGGATTAAATGCTTTCCACTTATTCAAAGAGGATTAGTCAGGATACATTTATTTATTTAAACCAGATCTTTTACAGAACTAAAGAGTTTACAAATGATACGGAGTGATGGAAAATAGAAAATCCATATCAGCTTTAGCTTCTATCATTCAGCTACAGATGTGAAACTGCTTACTATCAAATATGCAGTATAGTGCATTAGCAAAATAATAATAATATTAATAAATTTGATGTAGCCTTAAACCACTTAGTCAAGGAAAGAGAATATTAAAATACTTGCACGGGCCACTTGCAGAGAAAGCTAAGAAAATGTGAACATACTAATGAAACATCCACAACTAGAGTTGATCCTTGATGAAAAACAGGTGCAAGCCAGGGATAATGCCGGTGGAACCGCTACAGCTACAGTCAGTATGAAAAGGAAGATATTAAGCAGATGAGACTGGAAAGCAGAATTCTTGCACGTGAATCCAAGAACTGCTGAAGACTTACTACAGGGCACTGATTAAATCACTTCATTTTTCAGCTCCTATCTCTGTTAAGTAGAGAAGATTTCTACCTTGCAAAGCACTAAAGTTTTAATTAAATATCTGGTAAGTGATTTAGTCTTATAATAAAAGCTTTTCCTCATAAGCAAAATAACAACAGCAACATTGTTTGAACGTTTCTGCTTGTGCCAGAAATGTGTCAGAGCCTAATTTTAATCTCTGCTGAAGGATATTTATCATGCTCTGGCAGGGCTTTGCCCTGGTCTAGATTCCTTTTCATCACTCAGGTGGTGAAAGACAGGTATAATGAAGCAAAAAATCACAACCTTATGTTTATTTTTTGTTTTTTTTTTGGCAAGAAAATCTGAGTATTAGAGGCCAAGCAAGTGCGAAATGCCCCTAAATATGAAAATAAGTGGAAAATAAACATAAAGTGGACTAGGTCACTGAAGTGTGTATAGATGCATGGTTGAAATTTGCATAGTAATTTTCAGTTTCTGAATTCAATATATTTAACACCACTTTATTGTCATCACTCTATTGCTGTGCTTCTAGCACTCCCACTCCCACTACAAGAATTAAGTCACCTTCCTGCATCTCAATTCCAGTTATAGCTGCAAAAAGGTTGCACAATTGCAGCTCATAACAATATTTGGCCACCTGGGTAACCTTTCTTCCCTTCAGAACATTAATGATCAACATGCCTGTTTCCCTACCAAACGCCAAATCTGCAAGAACTGTCCAAAGAATCAAGAAGAGAAAACAGAAAGTATCTACAACACCTACTGTCTGCTCTTTGCACAAGACTAGTACCTAAGACACTGCCCTGAAGACAGCAATATGAGCCTTTTGAACTAAAATTAAAACTGATCAATGTGAGAGCCTTCACTAAATGAACTATATGCAGCATGAGATGCAGTGATGTACCCGACTTAATTTGCATCTCATGAAATGATCCCGATAATGACAGTGACCCCTGTGCCTGTTCATTTCATTTCCCTAAACTGCTGGGCCTATCATTAACCAAGGCAAGATAAGAAAACAGATGGCTGTGAATTAATCCTACCTTCAAAAAATTTTAAAAAAGTGTCTCAATTAATACTTAATTAATAAAAAATAAATTAAATTCAGCATTCTAGCAATAAGTTAATACAGATTTTGTGTCCACTTCAGGGTACAATAATGAGTTCATAAATGAACTCACTAACACTTTCTTACTGATGGGGTTGTTGATAAAGCAAAAGCTGTAAAACTCCCGAAATACATCACTTCAATGATTTTCCTCAGATTTGAAAAAGCAGATATGGGTGAACCTGTAGATTCATTTACATTTTGACCCTAACTTCCTGATTAGAGGTAAACAAACTAGACTTGACAAGGTAGCCACTGTTTAATGGAAAGGATCGCCTCACTCAAGCAGCCCTGTGAACTCAATCCAGTCCTGAGGACTCTTATTCTTATATAAATAACTTTTATATAAGTATCTGAGGGACTTGTATATCTATTTATATAAAATATATATGTATATATACACATTACTTTCCCATAATGTATGCCAGATGAAGAGAGAGAAGCAGGAGCATCAACAGCAACAATAGGAAACAAAGACTGAAATGTCGAGGAAGTAATCTGTTTTGACATGCCGATGCCTTATTGTTTCATAGCTCAACTCTTACTGAAACTATGAATTCAAGTCCTTTGAGCTGTCTGTGGTAGACAATGCTTCATCCTAGAGCTAAGTGCCTACAGGTCACCAGCGAAACACCAAACACTGAAAAGCAGTAGCAAAGTACTTCAAAAAAGAACAGGTAGATACACTCACAAAGCTCCTCTTGCGAGGATGCATCCTATGCCAGCAAACAAATGCTGCTTCTGTTCTTCTTTCTAAAGCTCTGTACACTCACAAAGTGCCAAATATTCTAAATACACATCCAAGATGCGTGAATCCTACTTATGCTCTTCTTGACTAGTAGAAGTGTTATAAGAAATTGTCAGCACTTAAGACTAAGTGGTCAAGTACTTCATTTGGTGAACAGCTCTCCTGTTTCTCCTCCAAATATTTATAAGTGCAACCAATACTGCAGATATCCTGGCTGCAGAGATTATAAGTAAGAATCCACCCTCTAATTCCAGAGTAAATCCAGAATATTATAGCCATCACTAGTTGAATATAAGCCTATCTAATTCTGCCAACCTATCACAAATTTCACAATCTGAAAATTGTTACTTATGACACAATGATGTGACGTAGAAACCCCCTTCAGATTTTCATTTTCTGGGTAAACTCCTGCTGTCATTGCAGGCATCATTCTCCCAGGATTCTCTGAAGCCTCTGATTCTTTTGGATGTGAGCTACTGCTACCAATCTGAGAGAGGCATGGACCTCTGGAGTCTCTGTCCACGTCTCTAATGCATCCAAGTAATGAAGTCAGTATTACTAGAACACTGTGTAAAAGTCCAGGATGAAGGCTACAACAGACAAGCATGCTTTTCTGCCCCAGTCAAACTTCCAGATTTTGCCTGGGAATTTTTGGTCTTATGACTTCCAATATAGCTGTTCTTTACTGAAGCTATTCTAATCTGCTGGTCCATTCTCCTTGACCACTTCTTGTTTTCCCTTTCTCAGTTTCGCTGACTACTCTTGGCTTATCCTGCATTCCCCGTCCTGTTCAAGTAACTCACTCTGATTTTACAATTCGCTGCTTCCCTCTACTCTTTCTCTTTACTCAGCTGACTGAGGTCTCCACATATTTATTACTGAATTCCTTGAGCTGCTACTGACAGAATTCTGTACTCAGTTATAAGAAAACATTGATTTCAGCTGAGCTCAATATCAGTGTTCTTATCAATATCTATCTTGTTTAACACAAGATCAATTTTCTACCTCAAGGGGAAAACAGATCTAATTGTTCACCCAACCATGCAAATATTATACATATTTAATTAGAACTATCTGGAAGCCTCATTGCATTATAGCAATGGCTGTTATAGACTTAAATTATAAAAACAGACACAATAAAATAATTAATATTCAAAGGGGATGTGAGTTAAAAGTACAGGAAATAAACTGTCACCCATAACCAGATGAGGGTTCTTCTCTTTCCTGCAAGGTGCATGTTGGAGTTTTTCCAGATGGATGTAATGTGAGAGCCCACTGAGCAAGTCCTATTTCTCGTCGGCAATTGTATGATCACAACTGACACACAAGATGCAGTTTTGTAACTGAAGAACTCGGTACATAGTCACAGAAAGCAGTATTAAGTTTGCTAATCAGCCGATTTCTCTCTTCCCACACCAAAAAGACATAAAAATGCCTCTTTACATATTCTCTGGTGAAAATAAAGAAAACCCTCCAAACTTTTTAAAAACGAAGACATCTTCAAATCTTTAACACAATGGAGCAGCTGCTACTGAGTTTCCTTGATGGGTATATTCTGTCATTAGGGAAATCAGAGGCCCTGCTAAATACCTTTTTTGTTTGGTTGTTTGTCAGCTCAAATACTGATTAGGTTCTCTGACAACCACATTGTTTGTTTGCAAAAATGCAGAGGGAAAAACCTTCAGTTGCAACTTGCATTCTGTAGATACACTCAGAGATATTTTGTTAAACTCATTTACAGTAGGAGATTTTACTATTATTTAAAAAAAAAGCAATGTAGAAAAGCTCAACTTAGATGATTCTTTCAGTACCAGTATGCAAAAATGATATCAAATCTTTTTAAAATACTAAATCTAAAGTAAATAGTAAGTCTGCAATTTTTACTCAAGAAATACTAACTGTGCAATTAAAGTGTATTTTGAGTAAAACAGTATTGAGTTCTGAAACTAAACACAGTATTGAAAAGAGATGAGTCAGAGTATGAGTTATTTGACAAAAGAAACTTCAACAAAGAGGAGTTTGTGACAGAAGGGTAAGGGCCCTTTTTTTATCTTACCATAGCCTTGGATATAAATCAGAGCTGACTGGAACAATAGTATTTACATGGCAAGCTGTGAAAGCCTAAAGAGAGATTTCTCTACCTTCATCTGGAAAACCCCACATCCAAACACACCATCTGCCATGGCCTGCCCAAAGCCAGTGTATCGTTGAGTACTGTGGACATTCACAGCCACAACCAGCATACAATTATCTTGTACCTTGCTATGCTGATATTCAGTCAGCGTAGTGTAGGATGTGTGTGTAGACATATTATGATGTCTGCACACAGTCACATCCTAAACTATTATTTTTATACTGCAATCTCAATGATAAGCTGGCTTCAAATTATGAAATATATAAATTTTCCTGAAAAATCCTAGTTATAGTTTATAGTTATAATAGGAAATATGTTAAATTATATGGAAGACATTGCTGTTATTTATAATTTAACTAAGAATAGATTCTATGTAGCATTATAAATACCAAATATGCCCTCAATGAAATGTTGAAATTTCTAACAGCAGACCTCCAACAGTGTCTGTTAAAACTTATGATAATATATTAAAATTTGACTCAGGAAAGACAATAAGGAGAAAATATGTATTTAATGCAGAAAAAACCTCTTATTTACTTAATTTGTGTGTTATTCTGGCTTAGACAGCGATCACAGATATATGTCTATACGGTCTCTCCCTCAGCAGGGGAGGGCGAGTGAATAACAGTATTGCTATTCGACTTCTTGTGGAAGAAATACATGGTTTACAAACTTAATTGGAAAAAGTGTTCAAGAATGTTTTAAAAGAGGGACTCTGGAGTGAAAAAATGGCAAGATACTAGCTGAAAGTTGCATAGAACAAGGCTCTGCAGTCAGAAAGAGCTATATTTGTCTTTTTTCAGGCAACAGAGAAGATGGAAATGAGGGAAAAGAAAACAAAAAGAGAAAAAAGCTGCAAGAAAGCTCAGTTGTTCAGGACCTTGAAACCAAAGACAACGATAGAAGGTAAATGGAAGACTGCAAACATGGCTGAAGGTGGCGTGGACATCATTATTACAAAGAGGAGTAAAGGAATGTAATGACATCCTGGTTAGACTGATATAGGGAGAATCAGACAGAAACTGTCTGTAAGGTGCGATAAAATACGATTTAAAAAAAGGTGAGAAACACCCCTGACTTGCTCAGACTAGCCATGTAGTTTCAAAATTAGTTTAGGAATGGTTTCCAAAGCATCTCCTCCTGATCATACCAATCAGTTGAATGGCATTATAGGCTTTCCCCAAATGGAGCCCACCCATCACATCAACCTCCTCTGTTTCTCTTGGAGGACAATGGTGAGACCTCCAAGTTGATTTAATGTATCACAGATGCAACATATATCCAGGTTTTGGAGATAAAAACAAATGCTTAAACATTTTTGCCACACAGTTTCTCGTTCAAAACCTACAGCTGTGATCTTATTTTTCAAGATTTTTTTATTTTTAGTGTTTCTGAGAAGTATCAGAAGTATATTACCTAGAAAGCTTCATCTGGCATTTATCCACAGCAGTAAACCCATGGTGGCAGAAATGCCAGCATTTACACACTTTCTTTTCAAAAGCCTCAGTCTCGACCTAAGGGTAGGATATTGTCTTTCTTGGGTCAGCATTTGACCTGTTTGTTAATCTCATCAGGAGTCCACAGCAGTGGCCCTTGTGCGGGTGATTTCAGGTGCAAACATCTGTCTGGTTTGCATTAAAATAGTGCCAGGAAGAGAGATTCATTTCACAGTAAGTAAAGACTGATTTTTTGGCTAGTCAGAACAATAATGTACAAAGTAAGAAGCAAAATTTTTTAGGAGTTTTGTTTTTCTGATTTCATTCAGCAGACAATATACATGTTGTGTGGAGAGTTTGACAAAATACAAAACAAATAATCTATCTGCACTCCTCACATTACCCCTGTTTGAAGAATTACACACTCAGTAAAAGTGTTGAAAAGCAGCTAAAGACATCAAAAACATTTACAGGCTAAACAGATCCCAGCTCAGATAACTCCATTTCAAGTAATCTAAATTCATCCCCATTATCACTTAAGTGAGCATTACGGCTGTTAGCAAACCTTACACAAATATTCAGATTTTTGTTTTTCCTGTCATGCTGAAGGTTATCTCCCCAGTTGCTCTGAAAAATCAGGTGACAACCATTTCCCATGATGCTTTAAGGGCTGTCAAACTGTCCATCAAACTGTCACCTGACCAATCGTTCCCATGGTTCTTTTAGACTTCTAGTATGATAAATTGAAAGGCACTATTATCTGCCTGTTGTGAAGAGGAACTGCTTAGGCTTTGATAAGATATCACTAGTCCCAGGTGAGAGGAGGCTGACAGCACATCAAGACAAGAAAACACATGGAAACAGTGAACACAGGAGCAAAAGGTTTACAAACATCTGTTGTCGTTATTTATTACCCCTTTCCTTGGTTTTAGCTCTATCCTTGTTCTATGCCAGTTTAAAAAGAAGACTTTCCTTTCTTC
Organism: Caprimulgus europaeus; assembly: GCA_907165065.1. The sequence goes on along the minus strand of OU015531.1, from coordinate 9,149,614 downwards.
CCAGTCTTAACTGCTGCTATTTTTAAACCAGTTAGTTGTAGAATGAGAAACATTCAAAATATGAAAGATATCTTTAATAAAAGGTTGCATTACCTACCTTTTCTGATACACGTTGCTTTTACCATCATAATATTTGAAGTTTTATATGATTCTCATGGTGCAATTATGGCATTAGAAACTGAGGAGCCCTGAAAGATATGAGGACTTTTTAAACTCCACGGTTATTTTCCATTAACACCTTGAGACCAATTGACAGTTTTCTTACTGATATTTCAGATCTGTCCATATGCAAGTACCCAAAGCTAGCTTAAGATACCTCAGAGCCAAAACAATGTGTTGTTACTTGTTGTGGGCTGTTAATAAAAAGAAGCTGGTTGCTAACATCACCACCTTGTGTACAAATATTTGTTTGCATGCAGTTTTTAATATTTTTAGGCAGTGCTGTAATTTCATTAAACAGCACTACAGGACCTCAGTTGCACAAAAGAACATTTAAATGATTTTATCACTTAAAATCTTTTAATTTGAGCCCTTTGTGTTTGTTTGACTATATTCTTATGCTCATCTGAGTTAAGATTAACAACAAGCTTCCATACACTGTGGACAAACCCTATTCGCTGGAGTAAACGGTCGAAAGTCAACACAACAGCATTTCAGCAGTGGTAGGTATACTTCTAAAAGTACTAATAAAGGCAAGATTCATAATTAAAGGATGTTCAGCCAATTTCTAAAGTCTCTTTGCCAATACAAGACTCTTTTGAGAAACCATGGATTGTTATATTTAGAGGGACTTTCAATTTCCTCACATTTTAAACATACACCTGATTTTAAAAGCATAAACTCTGTTCTTCCATGGCTACAAAGCACCCCTGGATCAATGGGCATGATGAGATACTCCCTTCATAAGCCATGTGAAAAAGTTACAGGTGTGAGGCATATAAATATTAACCAATGAACTCCATAATATCAAGCTGATTTAGACAGGATGGTTTGTTCTATCCCTTTTCAGGTAGAAAATCAGAGTTAGTGTCAAGTGTGGTAGCCAGAGAGGAAAAACGAGAATGAAATAACAGGGCAATTTCCCACTCTGAAATGAAAATTTCTTCAGGAAAACATCAGCCTTACTGAGCTAAAATATTCTCTCAGCTATTGCTGACCTGCTAGCACACACAGCAGTGCTCTTCGGGCACTTTTCAAAAAGAAAAGCACACGATCCCTATCTCCAGGTCATAATAAAGGAAAGATGTGGGAGTATTTGAAAGAGAAAGACAATATACACCAAGAATGGCTGAGATGGTGGCTGACCACTTTGATAACCATTTTATATTAAAACTGTATTTCTTCTGTTTTCTCTGTCTTTGAAGGAAGAAGTACGAGTGTAGAGGAGGAAGGGACTTTTCACATAATACTGTGAAAAAAATATCTCCTGTATAGAGACTGGGAGAGAAGAAGCTGCACTCTGCATATGAGAAACTGGTAAGTGGGCAAAGAGAAGAATGGGAGAGGGAAGCAACTGGATGTGACTGGCAAAGCACAGTCAAACAGGACTCAACATATGGACAGAAAGCTTCAGCGTGGTCTAGGGCAATGCTGTGGAGGGTCTCAGAGACAGGCAGAACAACTGCAAAGACATTTTAAATTACCTTAGATAATATGAAAGTCAGCCTTAAATGGTGGGATTGTAAAATACCATGGCCACTGGAATCCTGTATTTTTATCCACTGATTATTTAGAGTTTGGAGACAGAAACCAAACATATGGAATATACAACTCCACAATCCTTTATATTAATAAATTAGTTCTGTGTACAGTGAAGAGTTATTAAAGGATATAATGCACAGTTTTTTCTTAATAATTTGGTTATACTTTGCTCACTGTTTTTACCTCCTGACAAGGAGTTTTGCCACACAGACTGTTAATGAAGAACAAGTGCAGTACTTTTCCAGAAATCAACTATCTCAGCCAAAACCAGGACAAGACAACTGTGGAAAAGCATCTGATCCTGAGCAGCTCCATGCTAACTGCCTCATCCACTGTGCTGGAGTCCCAGGATTCCAGTTCTGCACCCATTAAAATATGCATCTCTTTGCAGTAGCCAACACATGCTTAATGAACCATGAAAAAAAAACAGTATCTAATCTCTGTTCTATATTTTATCTCTACAAGTTCTGTTACCAAATACAGAAAAAGTGTCACCAACATGATTACAAATGAAACTTAATTGCTGTTCCAACAACAATAATTGCATTTTCCAGCACTGTTGACGTAGCACAAGTTGCCATCTGATAGCTGCCAGAATAAAGAAGAAGGAAGAAGGAAGTTAAAATAGGAGAGCGATGAGCACAGAGAGGAAGAAGGGCAAAGAAATCAATGGCTGAATGGTTAAGAAAGGGTTGGCTTAGGTCAGCCTGAGACAGAAAGTGGCATATAAGAGACAGTAAGTGATTACAGAAGTTGGACTCTTCTTCAGTTATGAGAAAAGTTCATGGGAAACTTTCTTAGGGTTATATCTTTATCTACTGTAAGTAGTTATATGACATGTTTCCACTACCAAGGGCCTCACAATCTTTGTGTATTAACATTCAGTAGATGCAGGTAAAGGCAGAACATATTATCGATTAAGGGGGAGAGAGATCCAGAGAGTCAAAGGCTGAAAGTCCTGCTTTACTGATGTGAAGTTCAGTAGTCTTACGTGCGGTTCAGACGGTCAACCTAAGGAATTTGGGTTCAGCCACACAGGAAGACTCTAACAAATAAATAAATTTCATCAAGAGTTTTCCTAGTCCTGATCTCTGGGTCATTCTGCTTGTGTTGAAGGAAGAGAGAGGCTGCTTGGCAGTAGAACTATGGAGCTCTCTCATTGCATTGGATATACTGGGGCTATCACGTGTACCAAAATATCAGACCAGGATCACCCCTGGGTTTGGGATCCTGTTTCAGTGATGTGCAGTCTAAGACAGTTGAATCTCCTTCTCTTTGGAAGAAAGAGCCCTGCAGTTTACTGCAACCCACAGAATCTTTAGATAAACCTCCCACACTGCAGTCCACCAGACATACCAGGAGGAGATTAATCATCTCCATCAGAAGTTATTTCACAATGGTTTAAGAGGGCAATGCAAGAGCTATAACCAAAGGTGCAGAGAGAAGCACATTATATCACTGGGTAACCTAGGGTGTAGACTTACAGGATGTTAGCTGTTCTTTAGTCACTACTTACCCTTTCACTTTTATTCTGCAGTAAATGCAAGGTAGTTTGCTTATGTCTCCCTGGTCAGTGGGAGGGAGACATAAGCAAACTACCTTGCATGACCTCATATTTTACCGTGGACAGTAAAGCATGTAACATGGTCAGACATCTCAGAGTAGCTGACACACCCTAATTTGGTACTCTGCAGTAATTTTTCCAGTATCTTATCATGTGAACACATTTTTGCTTTGGTAGATCCCTCTGAGTTTACAAAACCTGTTGGAAGCCCATATATGTGAGTAGTTTGTGCTAACATAGTACAGTATGATGCCAGCCATATCATGCAGGTAGGCCAAAATCTTGCAAGAGAAAAAGTAACATGACTGAAAACATATGAGAATAACAACTGCCATCTAAAGTAACCTAAAAACCTCAATGTTACCACTTTTGAAAGAGTCTCTTCTTTTGGACCTTGGCCGTGCCTGTGAGTACAAGTAACTGAATGGAGGCAAATGTAACAGGACTACTCATGCATAAAGCTAGTCACATGCATTAATGCTGGCAAGAACAAGGACTTTCTTTTCATACTTACACTAGAGGATAGTAAAAGAAATGCTGCTCAAAGAAATCCATCAACTAATTCAAACTCCGAGCTAGCTACTTCAGAACCTAATACAATGGCCATACTCAATGAGTCCATTGAAGACCTGGAGACGAAGTAAAAACAGGTTTCTTTTTGAAGAACATTATGAGATCAATACAGTGCCGTGGATATTAGGAAAAGTCACTTTAATAAAAAGGAAATTGCACATAATGTAACAAAACAATTGCTATTTGGAAGGCCCTGAAAAAATTGTACAATGTAACATGATCTTTCTTTACTTCATTTCCCATCCATTGCAGAAATCATAACAATAAAGTTTTATACATAAGCAACTTTATGAGCTGAAAGAAGAGAATGTATAATTCCTTTCCATGGACTAAGCCAAAAGATATGAAGAAAAAAAATTGATTCTTCTCTGTTAGCCTCCTGTGTAAAATTTTTCTCCTTATCATCTCATCTAGTCATATCTTTCTGCAGTTTGAATTACCCTCTTTTCCTCAATCTGGTAAGGCAGTGAAAGGATGTTTGTTCTGCTAATTAACTTTATTACCCTGATAACTCCCTGCAGCCTTTGACGAAAACAATTACCGTTCCTCCTTTTTTTTTCCCCACTGGCAAAAAAAAAAAAAAAGGAGAAAAAAAAAAAAAAGACGACTATTAATTAGAAACGGGGCCCCGGTCCCTGCCATGTTAGCCTGCCACGTTCTCAGACCCTCGAGCGGGATAGCATTACATTGTCAGTAGTAATTTAGCTCTCATCTGTCTCTGCTAATTATTGTCACATTCATCAAATTCATCAACAAAAGTGCTCTCAGAAGGATTGCATATTTGCAGTTAATACAGCATAAACTGGTATTACCCATCACCACATTTGTGATGATGAGAGGGACACAACTTATTCATCCCTAATTAGAGCAAGCTGGGTAATTAATTATACATTCCGCCTTATTACTTCTGAGTTCCCAGATATTGTTTGTCTAAAAAGGGGGAGAGAGAGGAAGAGAGAGAAGCCTGAAAATTAAAAAAAAAAAAAAAGAAGGAAAAAAAAAAAGGAAGGGGGGAGAGAGAGAGGAGAGAGAAATGTGTGATGTGTTTTGTCACATGTGCTATGCCATAATTCCCACCTGACAAACTAGCTGAATCAGTAGAAAATTGCAAGTTGTCAGCAGCAGAATAAACTGCTGTAATAGCTGATTAATGATCAACACCTGTGACAGGTGCTATACGGGACTGTAAACTTGGTGTGATTAACAGTCACTGGACGAATAAATATTAGTGACAGTCAGTGGAGAGCGATTTTGCGTGTTTTAACAAATCTCGCACATTACAGTTATTGATATTTCCAGTGTAAGCACTTTCTTTTTGGTAATTATCTGACAACACTGAAAGAGTGTTTTAATCCAGTATGTTTGTTTCTCTTCTGTTCACTTATTTCAGAGCTCAAAACTGTGTTTTGACAAGATGACCTAGCAGAGTTCAAAACTGCAGAATAGTCACAAATACTTTGTTCCATGTCCAGCTCATAGCAACAGTCCCAAATATTCTTTCAAGGAACTTAAAATACATACATATGTAAGCCTACATAGATAAAACCATAAATATACTTACATATATTTACACAGATACATTTTCAAAGCTTATAATTCAAAAAGTCAACTCAGTTTTATTTCTGATGCCACTGGTTATGGCATATACCTAATTGCTATGGGAAATCAGTATTTCTTTTGTACCACCACCAAAGATGTATGGATTTCTTCTGAAGGACAACTTGGATCTCATTAATTCAGATTTAGAAAATTTCTGTAATATATAATAATGGGCCATGAAAGTTATCGACTTATGGGATTGCTCAATGTTCAGTACAATAGGGTCTAGTCAATCCCCAGATACAACTAGAGTTATATCAGGATACTCTTTGGACAGCATAAAACACATTTTTCATCCTAATGCATGGTTACAGATATGCTGATTAGGCTAAATATACATTCTTATGCAAAAAGACATGTATTAGAAAAAAGTAAAGCAAGTGAAAAGACATGAACACAGACTCAGAAAATCAATTAAATGCAGATTTTCCACCAATCCAATGTCCTTCTCAAACCCTAAACATGAAGTGATGTTACTGTCTTCTTCTAACAAGTCCTTTACTAGGCCAAATAAAAATGAAACAAATCAGAAGTCATGACTTCAGACTTTCACATGTTCATGTGAAGGAATCTAATAGTTGGTCAAATATACCTAACACATCATTCCATCCACATGAAAACTCAGAGATGTTAAGCATTAAGATTGGTCTGTTAGAAAAATAAAGCTCAGTATTTTCCTCAGAACAACTTCTGGATATATCTAAAAGTAATTAAATAAATGTAATTAAATATATTGTACATGCAGAGATTTAGTTATATCGGGTAGCACATCAGAAGACACAGGAAGGAAAAAAGGCAAAGAAATTACTGTTTATATTGGTTCCTGGAGAGAAATTACAATCTATATCCTTGCCTACAGCACAAAAAATTTCAGTCATTTGAACCTTTAAATGGAAAACCCTGAACACAGGGAACTATCCCGTTGCTTCTCCTACCAGGCTCACAGTCATACATGTGTATCAACCAACTAGAAGGCTTTTTTTTTTTTTTCATTTCAATGGTTTCTAACAACAGCAGAAAAGAAAGATTTAATTTCTTAGTCCTGATTGATTACAAACCTGCTTTTAAGCATGAACTGTTGCATGAGCTTTTCTTTCAGATGTAGACAACTGTGGGCAAGGGCTTCATAAATGGGTGGTGTTTAGGTCACCTAATAACCTGTCAGTATGAAACAACTTTCCATGAACTTCCTAGTCGTTATTTCGCAGTTGAAATGAAGCCAGTGGAGGAACTTGGGGAGAAAACAATATGAGTACTAGTTCCACAAGCCCCACCATTTGAATAACAGTTTAAGTACATCTAATATTTGCCTTTTAATAATGAAAAGAAGGTGGGAATAACCTCCAGTCTATGCTTCATGAAAACATTATCTCTACATTTTTTTACCAGTGTGTCTTTCCATTGCCTATTTTAATTTATTCCTGCACCAGAAAAGTCCTGAGTGATCCTTTTATAAAAAATGCAGAGATTAAAGTATATTTTGTGAATAATAGTTTGATAGGTAGAATACTTTTGTTTTCAGCTTAATCTTCTGTGTAACAGTCTGCAACCTGAAACATAGAAACATAGCTTGAAAGCTTTATGCAAAATGTATGTAAATTTGTTATGCTTTAGTACAGCTACATCTGAACAGGCAGCAGTGCAGCTAGCCAACAGCCTAGGAAGGAGGCCAATCTCGCATCCAGATGCCGCTGATAGAGAGACACTGCGTGGCATCAGCGCTCCCAGCTGCCAGGCTCACCAGGCATTTTTACAACATTTGACTGTAGCAGAATGAGGCCTTGTAGAGCTCTCTACTGATAAATAATAATAACACACAGAAACAACTCCACTGAGTATAAAAATCTAACAATAAAAAAAATCTTAAAATAAGCATTTTCCTACAAGCAATTGCTAGCTGTCTGGAAATTGCATTATCACTCTATTGAACCAAAGAGAGCCAAAACAATTCTCAAAATTTATGCTGACTTTGTTGTAAACTTTTTCAATACTGTGCTTTAATATAATACTATGAAAGTGAATCTGTTCACAGTGACATATGCATAAACCTAAATTTATTCTTTAAAATGAAGGTTGGATATAAAATCCAAGCAAAAGGATCAACTGGCTTGAATTTACTGTGCCTTGGAACAATTTGTAATTTGAAAAATGATAAAAAAGAAAGAAAAATTGAAATTATCAAAAGACAATTGTATAGCAAATTAATCAGGCCTGAGACCAGGAGATGAGGAAGTACTAATTTATCTGTAAATTACAAATCTTGTTATTACTCTTTACTTAATACACTGCAAATAAGATTTAGCAAGTAATGCTCATCCATTCTTTTAAGTTGCATAAGATAAAAAAAAACCTAAGCAAAATTTTAGCAGGAAGTAGCCACTGATGAACTATCTCACTCAATTTAACTAAAAGGAATTTGGGATTACAATTCAATAACACTGTAACTCATGCTGTTCAGCCTATGAATCAATCATAGACAGGCTTTAAGACAGATATCCCTTTTTTTTGCAATAGTTTATCAAAATTTTTAGAGTAGCAAATTTCATAAGAATTGCAAATTATTTAATGATCTGAAGAACATATATTATCAAATTTGAGTTGTAAATGAATGTGTGCATGAAGCAAAAATACTGAATTCAAAAGCAAATTCTTTCTTGTAAATCACACAAGAGGACCAAAGAATTAACCAAAAAAATTACAGTCAATTGCAGATTATCTTGATCCAAATCTGAAGTATTTAAAAACTGTTCTCCTTCCATTCATTCACAAATGTGAGGAAAAAGATTTGGCAGAGAAGAAAGTTGGTGTCATAAGTCTTAGAAATCTGTTAGAAATCTTACTTACCTTCCACAGCTACTTCTAGAACAACAGAGCAAGAACAACCAGAATAAAATCGGAGCAGGAGAAACAAGCATAGCTCTCATTGTCTTTTGTTCAGGTCACTCTCCTTACCACTTTGTTAAAGAAAACCCAACAAACCCAAACCCCAGACCCGATTGTTGAACTGTATCCTGGGACATCTTGGCTTTTTGCACTTCTTCCTACACTGTTGACCGGGTAAATTTACCAGCTGTCAGCATCACATACACATGAGATTGCCAAGGTATTAACCTGATTCCTTTGTACAATTCTTTTTCAGAAGTCATTTGCAAAGCATCTGCATCCTCTAAAATAAAAAAAATATTGCAATTCACCTGATGAAGATAGAAAATTATAATTATAGATCATCCAACAATCTTGATAATTTCAGCAAGACAGCTTGCTGAAAACTATGTCTTTTAGTTTACAAAATCATATAGAGCTGCGCTATGTTATGTGTGCCTGTGGCACAGAACTGTGCAGGGAGGAAGTAGAAAGAAGAAACAGCAACTTTGGTACGTGGTTGCCCGTTCTCAAGACGTTACTGATACACCTTATAGGCTGAAACCATTGGGTGATGGTTCACTGGTTCACTTCATTGTCAATAGCAACGTCTCAAGTACATGTGCATGAAGAAGTTCATATGTTTCACGTCTCAGAAAAATCCAAGGGGGTAGATACACCCAAAACCTACAGAAAATAAATGGGTAGATACACCCAAAACCTACAGAAAATAAACATTTCAGGAACACATGATGCCACTGTGGAAAGGTAGCCAACGGAATACCACTGGGGCAGAAACTTTGCCAAACTACCATATTTGTCAGATGGCTGCCTACTTTCTCTGCAGAACTTTTGAGCATCTTAGACATCTTGAAAAGTCAACTAGTTTCCATCTTAAGAGTAACATTAGTTTGACAAACGAATAGATATTTAGGAAGCTAGTTGCCCTTTTTCCCTTTGTGATTTTTCCATAAGCAAAGATGGTTCTGGGTACATTAATGTTCAATTTAAGGACTCCTAATAATTCAAGTAAAGAGACAAAGTCAAATATATTATTTAATTTTGAGTAACTGTTCACTCCCAAGATTAAATAAGATTTTGGCATATTTTAGTCTTTTTCTGTATGTTTTCCATCTGCACATACAGGAATGTTGTCTATGACCCTTCAAAGTTGAACATTCAAAGAAAGATCTTTAAACAGAAGGATCAGCATTTCCCCCAGATGTCTTCATTAAAGAGATGCAAATACATTTTCTTTAACAGCAGCCACATTAATTGCTCTACAAGCTTCAGGATAAGTGTCATCACTGATGCACCATTCAAAAAAAGACATGAACAAACACATGAAATGCTCATCAATAGAGTCAGCAGTTAAACACACCAGAGAAAGAAATAATATAGCAGACAGACTGCTTCCATGATGTGGCACTGGTAAAATTCCTGGTGAATGTACGAATGATTATTAAAATGGCAACTACATATCTCACATTGTGAAAAATACAGGAAGCAATAAGTAACCAAAATCTAAGTTACACCAACACACATTGGAATAATGCCACTGACTTCAGTGCAGTTATTCTGGATTTTCATCCACACATCTAGAGTTGTTATCCTAAGCAGTAAACAACCTAAGGAGACAAACATCAAGCTCCATATGATAAATTCTCCCCAAATTATAATCCATATATTCTTTATAATTCTTTACACAACTTAAATTTTTTCAATACCAGGATGAGAAAAGCATTGCTTATAAGATGGCTTTTCCAGAAGTGAGTCATGTTGGACACTGCAGGAAAAAGTCATCTGGGAATGACTAACACTTTGAAAAACTATATTAACCATTACAGATATTGATAATGACACCATTTTTAGGAAATACATTTTTATGAAAAGCAATACATTAATCAACGGAAGCTGAGAAAAACAAAATCAAATAGTATTTATCTACCATACAGTTGGTGTTTATGTTTAGGAGATGACACACAAACACAAGAGAAAACCAAATTGCAAATCAAAAAAGTCCTTTAACAAATCAGTATGATGGATTGGGAAAAATACAGGCTTTTCCTATTTTAAAGCAGGCAACTTGGTCATCATTTTGACCAAGGATTCCTCAATACTTTGTTGTGTAATAAAAAAAGGATATGAATGCAGAATTTAAACAGTTTCCCTAACACATGTTTGGCACCAGGGTTTAACCTCATTTATAATCACACTATAAAAGGGACACATGCCAAAGAAATCAGCAAACTACTGTTGCATAGATTATAATTAGACTTAGCTAATTACTAAATATTTGTTAAAAAAAAAAAATCACTAATATATGTTAAAAACAGGAAATTAAACAAATTCTAATGCATGCTGTGATGGATATAACTTTTTAGCATTAAGACTTAAAAAGCTTTACAAACATTGGGAGCCCACTAGTTGTACAGGTACACAAGGAGAAGGCAGAAATAAACTGGACATAACAGAGAAGGTGGTCCCTGGGCCAGCCCTTGCGCTTCTGTGGGCAGGGAGGTGACAGATAGAGTTAGATAGCCCATAGAGAACTATGCTTCTGCACAGAAACCATTTCTTATTCAAAGAGAAATCCATTTGTTCTTTCACCCCAGGCACTTCAAGCCACCAAGTATTCTTGATATTTCAGAAACATCATAGATTACAGACATATTTTGGACTGCATTTCACCAGGTGCTTGCTGTGAACTGTTTTCACTTTGATAGAATCTCTTTTAAGGGTGCCATAATTACAAACACCACCTTTTAAACATATTACTTGAATGGGTTTAAAGGATTTAAAGGAAAGTTCCTTTCATACTGTTTAAGTATAACTTGTCTAACAGTCAGAATAAAAGCTGTAAAAGTTTGGTAGAAAATAGCATTCTGTTCTAAGCAGTAGAATACAGCAATTCAAATGTCATGTAATTTAATAAAATATTAAATACTTTAAGACATCTTGGAATGTTTAATAGAAAATAGAGATCCAAAAGTAAAATTCAAAATCCCTCATAAAAAAAGAACTGCTTTCATTATTGCATTTTCTGTTTTCTAGAATAACTTCCAAAGAACCACAATAAATTTTGTTAGAATATTGTTTAATACCTTTCAGGATTTAGTATTTGCTTTGATTAGTAGACACAGCTATGCTTAAACCAAGTTTAACCAATCTATGTTTTGTGAGTATGACCTGAAGTTGTTTTTTCTTACTGTAAATCCAGGTTACTGTTTCCAGTTGCAATATTCATTGACTTATTAAAGACTAAAACTAAAATGTGAGTAACAAGGTTCAGCTGAAGGATACATAAGAAGTTAGCCAAATCTCACCTATGCTGAATATTTTCCTCTACACAAAATAATTCCAGCTTTTCCCCATAAAAGAAGGTGGTCACAGGAAGTTTATAATGATGCTTAAAAGCAAATGAATGTACAAACAGCAGCAGCAGCTCCTTATACTCTAGGACTCCTAGAAGAAAAGTCAGTCTCCTGGGACAGTGTGAATAGACGCAATCGTAGAGCTCCTGGGGAAAGCCACAAACACCAATGAAATGAAAGCACTCCCCAGCCCACCAACCAGCCTGGGCCTTGCACTTCCTTTCATAGCAAGCTCCAGCCAGTCTGCTGGCTTGATAAATGCCTGCTTCCATGGGAATTTTATTTTTAAAAATTCCTATTCTAATATAGTTTGAATCAACATCAAAATTTTAAATAAGCACATATTTAACAGATAGATGCCTCAGCTTTTTTGAAATTTCATACAAATTCCCTAATTGTACTGTGAAAACTACAAAAGGTATAGTGATGCCATTGCAGAGATCAGAAATTCATGTGAACAAAAAGGAAAATTGAGACAAAATTTTTTTATTCTTCTATCTGTAGAGACAGAGAGAGGAGAAAAAGTTTGGATCTGCAATCAGATTTCCCAAACATGCAGATATGAACAGATCTAATGATAATAGTGATTGTTATGAATTTTCATCTTAAGGTGATGGTTTGTAAAATATGACATGTACTAATGCAAAACAGGTGATAACTTTCTGAGTCAACTATAAATTTTGCCCATGATAACAGGGTACAGCTAGACTCATAACTAACTGAAATTATTTCCTGTTATATAGAGAAATAAATAAAATGTAATTATATTAACTTTAGTTTTAGCCTTAATTTATTGAAGAACACATAATCAATGCATGTCCATGTTCTAGATTAATCTTTAAAACAGTGGGTTTGCTCATCATTCATCAATGTTCAGACCACAGACAATTACACACAAGGACGTACATCTTTTTCATTATTTAATACCTTTAGATAAACTAGTAGAATCAGAGTCATTTTAAAAATCAGCACTTAGATTTTAGCAGTATTAAAAGCAAGTTTCTTAGGAATGTTCTTTCCCTATCATATAAATTAAGCTTAATCTGTTTATTTATTAAGCCAAGCCACTAAATATTCATTCACATTCTAGCTAAAGGAATCAGTAAAAGTGTTAAATATAAAATGTATGTGATTTTAAGATGGCATTTTGCTTTTGAAACGTTTTGGTAAGAATATTAGGAATACCTTTCCCAGTGAAGACCTAATAGTGATGTTTTGAAGAATGACAGTGTGATCAGTCAAGGAATCTGATTTTTTAATTCTTGTCCAAACAAGTCCAATCTACATATCATTATTGCCTTCTAAAAACAGAATTCAGTGGGAGCTATGCCTCTGTAAAACCTGAAGAACTAAGCAGTAGAAGGTACTACTCTAAAACTTTGAAATTGTAATGACCATACATTATTTTTCCAAGGTAACAGAGTCCAGGGTTTAATTCTTTTCCTTATTAAATTAGATAGAAAAAAGCTGATAGAGCATGGGACACATACATTAGCATTATGTTGGTTTAATGGGTCATTCTGATCTAGGGTCCAGCCCTTGAGCTCATGTGCAACTTCTGGAGATGCTGAGTGCACTCATTCTTCAGGAAGCCAAAGGCAGAGGGAAGGGCTGCACATGCTCCAAGATCTTTGAAAGCAAAATTAATGTCTATCCCAGTTAAAAAATATATTTATTACATTAATTTTGGTGTGAAAGGTTAATTGTTTAATTTTCCACTGTGCATAATTTTGAAAGTGCAGACAAAATGGCTACATCTTATGAGTCTTCCCTAACAAGAAAAGCTTTGCACCAACACGCAGCTCTGGTTTCATAATTTATGCAACCCATACGGTAGGGATATAAGGTGAGGGCCACCTGGGCCCAGCTATGGCAGACTTTTTTATGAATATCAGTGGCTCATGAATATAAACAGTTACAGGAAAATAACATTTATAAAACCTAGACCTGGGAACAAAAATCTCAGCGAGATCAACAACTCCGAAAGAATCTAGTGTCGCATTCCTAAGAATGTCAGATTAAACTAACATGTGCCAGTCAATATTGGTACACTGTGACCCTTGATGCCTCCTAAGCAAAACTATTAAGTCCAACATTTTCTCCTGTAAGCACTTATCTGTAAGGATGGCTAACATGTCCTCTGAAGCAGATATTGAAACTGATTGGACAATAGGTAGATACCAGACAGGGGCCTGGGGGCCGACCTCTAGAAATAGGGGGAGAAAATCTTAATCTGCAACACAATGCAGCTCTCTTGAAACCCTATCATTTTCACTTCCCATGTGTCTGCTGCCTGACTGTGAATGGATTTGAAAAGGAATGGTTAGTGCTGAAAATTGGATCAGAGCTAACATTCTCTCATTTTTATCAGCAGCTGCCAAAGGTCATCTGACATAATAGCTGATGAATTCAAGCCCAGTGGATTTCATTTGCAATTTTCAATTTACTGAGGCCTCCAAACCCCACAGTGATAAAAGCTTCCCCTATCGTGGCCTGTCACAAACATCAAGAAACTGCACAAACCCACAAGAAAGAAATAGGAGAAAGCTGTGCATCATCACAGTTACAGATAAGGAGAACAGGAAGAAACAGTATCATGTAGAAAGGTGTGGAGCGGCATGTGTGGTTGAGTTTCTAAATGCCAATTGTAATGAAAAGACTATGAAGAGCAATCAAATAACTTCTACAGAATAACATCACGGTTCCCCTCCCCCCCTTCAGTTTGAAAATTGCCTTCTAATCTCTTGCTTGACATCCTGAAGATAAAAGTGAAAGTGAAAAAACCCTGTTTATTTAGACATGGAAAGTATTGTACAGTTGATATATTTACTGTAGTTTTGATTTACAAATTCATGCTATTAAGAGGTCTATTATCAGAGAGTATGTCAGCACAAAATAAGAAACGCATTTGTTTGCTGGCAGACGGACTGCAGATCTTTACTTCTGATCCACAGTGAACGCAAAAACTCCAGTCCATGGGTGCTGGAGGTTTCAGAGTCTGCTCATCCATATACACATATTCAGTGACTTTTTCATATGCTTTCATTACACAGAAGCTAACCACTTTTGCCCCAGATCTTTGCCATATCAACATTGTAATAAATTTGCATGTGATCCTATTCCAATTGATTAGAGAAAATAACTAAATAAATCCCAAATTGCATCATACTGGAAGAAATATATTTCGCTAAAGGGCCAAGTACATCATCAAAGAAAATGTTTTGAAGAAAATCTACTGTTTCACAAGTAAATGCTGAAAAAATTATTTCCAGACACTAGCACACAATTCCAAACTATCAATTTAATCCCGATAGCAGCAGTATTTGAGGCCATCACCTACCATGTTTATGACTTTATTTTCAACTCTACTACACACTGCAGCAGAACAAACTCAAGTTTCTCCTTTCAGTAATCTCAACAATAACTCCAAGTCAAACAAACAGGAAACACAAATACTGTCAGTTGGATTCTACTTGGTCTCAAAGCCAAGGATGGAATAACTCAAAGATAATTTGAACTGTGAAAAGCCCTTGCTATAGAGCAAAACATAAAATCAGAGTAATACCAAGTACAGAAGCATCATACAGTGAATACTGGCATTGTTATTCTGTGCTTGGAATAGTTCAGCTTGTCCTTCACAAAGTTATGAAGACCTCAAAAAGGGAATTTTTAATGATGATGTAATCCTCTGTTGACTAGACATAAATATGTAGTTCATCTAAACACTGGAAGATGGATTTATATAATTATTAATGTCCTAAAAATATTTACAATGGTATTTTTCCTTATTGAGCCTAATCCTGGTAGTTTCTTGACTATTTCAGGAAGGTTTATTTTAGGGTGGTGACAAAGAAACTATGTGCAGATATGGACAGCATTTCAAAGGTAAGGTAGTTTATTGCCAAAGTAATCCACCACAGAACTGGTTTCTTCAGATGTTCGCATAGCAGCTGCACATCATAGCAGCACTGATCAATTTATTATTTTTTTTCAGCACCCAAAAATATGACAGACTTCTTTCCAAAAGTAAAATCAAGCCCAAGTGTCTTGTACTGCAAATAAAATTATATCTTGGACAGAAGAAAAGGGGGAAAGGTGAAATAAGGGCTATGAAGAAAATGCAATGGCTGCCTAGAGATGAGGGCATGTGTTTTAATCTTTTTTTGCTTTTGTTTGTTTCCAATATGAGATTTTTTTTCCTTTTTTTTTTTCTTAGTTCCTTTCACTATATATTTACCTGTATTTGGATTTTATATTATCTCTAATCACCATAATATTTGAGGATCTGCCATATGAAAAAATCAAGTTTCCAATGGACTCCACGGAGTTTAGAAATTCTCGATCTCTTGTTACAGGTCTAAGCCACTGTTACACATTTTACAGATAAAGTAACATGGGAGAGGGTTGAGATGTTTTAGTTTGGGTTTTTATTTTATTTTTCTGTGGGAATGGACCACTTGTTTGATAAATAGGGAGGGAGAAGAGTGTGGAACTCACAAAAGAACGAGTGGGTCAACTTTCACAAAGAAAATGAAAGCAACTTCAGCTTATGATAGCCTGAGAAACCTCAGGACCTGATCAATTTTCACCAGAAAAGTGATATGGAGGAAAGATTACAGATATTCAGAGTTAATAACGAAACTTAGGATCATATGAGCAGATTATATGGCCTCTGAGTTTTGTGTGGATATCTTAATGCCAAGTCACTTTTGTCAGACTGCTAAAAGATGAGGGCTGCCTCATCAGTCTGTTCTGCTGGCTCACTTAGAAGAACTTTAGCTAGTGTTCCTCCATTGCCTTTATGGTTCAATATTGATGGCATTGTTTTGGATTTTTGAAAGGGAGGGAGGAAGGAGGAGGGGGCACTGTCTATTTCTGGAAAAGCCAATAAGTTATCATTGGCTCAAATATAAATTATTGTCTAAATAATTTTCCCAGTTCACATATGATAGCTGTGACTTGCTCCTTTCAATCTTCTAATTTTCTCATACAGAAGAACCTGATCTTAATTTTTCACTGCTTCTGTCTCCAAACTCTACAGCTTATATGAGGAAGCAGACAGTCCTGGCCCTCCTAGGAAAAGCACAGCAATATGTTTTCAAGCTGGGACTGACTTTTCTTTACAAGATTTACCACACCTAGTGCCAGCAGAGAAATTAATACCAGTGCCAACATCTCTGCTAGTATTTGTGGTGTCAGCAGGTGTCAATTCAGTATTGACTCAAAATGCTCTGTATTACATTATATTCTGCTAACTGTGCTAGAGGGCTGCAAGTCTTCCACGTACCTGCTCAATCAGTAGTCCTTTTTTTCTAGAACTATGAAGATCTAGGTGTAAGAATCAGGAACTCCTGGGATCTAACACTAGCTCTGGCGTGGTCTACTATACAGCCTTGTCTAAATCACTTCACCTAAGGGCTTCAATATGATCTCCACAAACTGTGAATAATGTAATCAGTGCACTAGTAGAATTAATGATTGAACAACTGATGAAGTCATATAGGGGTTAAATATCTCTGAGCATTCATTCATGAGTGACTTGTAATGATCACAGCAGAGGCAGTTTCTGGTTTTTTCTCCTTGAAATCATCCATGTCTCAAGTTTCAGAATGGCTTCACATCTCCTTTGATAGCAAGACACAGCTGGCAGGAAGATGTTAATTCTTGGGGAAAAAGAGCCCTGTATTGGTGGAGAAGTGAAATAGGCAGTCTCACCTGCCGAGTCTTGGTTAGAGAGAAAAGACAATAAGGGAGAAGACTGAAAATATGAAACTTTATTAATCGTCACCAAGGTCTCAGTTGTTAACTGACAAGTTCGTACATGAAAGACTATGCAAAAACATTTGACACTTAAAACAATCAGATGCTTCTACCATGCAGAATTAGAAAAGATAATATCCTACAGGGAAAAAATTATCAGAAGCACTGATATATCTCTTATATAGATAATAAAAATGCAAACATTAAATAAAAACTGGTAAGTTAAAATGTACTTTTCACAGTCAGCCATTGTTATGTCCACAAGCTACAGCTGAGCTGATTAGAATATTTACTGACATTAAAACAATGTAGATTAATACATAGTTGAAGAGTTATTAGTCTAGCATAACTGAATGCATTACTCAACAATATAACCACAGTCTATTTATAGTAATTCTGTTTGTATTAGAAAGATCCTGTTTAAAATTATGTGATTTAATTCACTCTTACATCAACCTTTTCATTTTAACAAGCAATTATTTCAAAGCATTTACCATCCATCTATTTTAAATAAATCTGAAAAAAAATTGGGGCTATAATTTGCTTAAATTCTGCCTCTTTTTAAATACATGTTAAACTTTATTTATGAATAATAACACCTACTACTACATAGTCTGTAGTGTCATTTCTGTTCAGTTCTCATCATCTGCAGATGATCTGCGATCTCTGCAAGAAACAATGCTTGCTTCCATAGATTTGGAGAGAAATACCAATTTTGCTCGTAGTAAGAAATAATGAAGTACAATAAAAAGGGTCCAATGCAGTGACAGGTAGAGGGCCTCAGTTCCTAATGAAGCAAATGGGAACCACAAATATTCAGTAGCATCTTGTAGGATCTGGCCCTGGGCACTTATGAACATGCTGTGGGAAGTCTCTCTGACTTCAGCAGAGTAAAATTGGAAAGAAAACAATTTTCTTGTACCGCTGCCTTGCCTGATTCAATTATCAGTGTCTGATCTTGCAAGGCATCAAGCACCCTCCTGTGAGGTCCTCCAACTCCCACTGAAATCATCAAAGGGAGCTGAGGGCACTCACTGCCAAGCAGGACTGGACCCTAAGAGAGCAGAAAACCGCATGTAAGCACGGGCTGGCTCCAGCCAACCATCAGTCTAAACAATAACTCTGTTACTGATACCAGAGATGTACACTGATCTGGGATTGTAAGGAAAATGCTCCAAGAGCTAGCTTAAATTTTACTATACCTCCTCAGGGGTTATTGAAGCAGATAGGGGTTCTTGCTTTTTAAGTTGGGGCTCTCGTCTTTCAAACCCCAAATCTAAAATGTCATTGGAAAAATGAGTTTAGCCACTTCATTTTAGTCCTTCTAGTACAGTATGCATCAGAAAAATAGGTACAAATAATCTATTACAATTCATAGATGCCCTTCATAACCTGTTAGGCTTCCTCAGCAAACAGGATGGATGACACAATGATACAGCCTGCACCACAGCTGACCACCTTTAACTGTACATGGATATTATACTCAAGTTTCAGTAAAAATACATTATCCTAAATTTAAGCATATACTTTGCACTGTATCTTCAGTCTTGGAGAGAAATGCTGCTAAATGCTCCATTTAATTTTAGGAATGAAATTCATGTGTAATATTGTTTACGACAGCAACATTAGAATCAGCAACATAAACATATCCAACTGACAAACTTGAAAATGTTACTAATTTATTACCTAATTAATAATGTTTATCTAAAGTAAACTAAGCCAGCTTCTTTACATCTAGTAAAAGAGTGACCTGAGAAGTGAGACTGAAAATACGTATACGAGCATAGCTCAGAGTAGGAGACTGAAAGAGGTTGTCTAGATTTGCTCTGTAACATTTTGAATATTTTTTACCATTACATAGTTAATATCATCTAAGTATAAGGTAATACAATTTAGGATCCATTTTATGAAACACTTTGAGAGTTTTTGAGGATACAGAGTTGTTATTTACCTGTGCTATAAAGTGAGGTTGAGCATCATAGACAAGAGTATGCCAAATTATAAGCACAATAAAAAATGTATACAGCAATATATGAAAGAAAACCTCTAATATTTTCATTCTTATTCATTATGTCTATATTACCTTGCAAAATTTACTACATGCTGGTTTCTTTTGTGTTAAACCCCAAGAAAGTAAATAAGCAGTAGTCTCTCAAAAAAGTTGTCTTTTTGTAAATACTTCAATCTCTTTCTTTTAGTGCTACCAAAAAGGATAATTTCATAAAATGTAAAGTCCACTCTTGAGTCAGCTCTTGAAGACAAAATATCAGTTACAGTTGCCTAATTTCCATATAGTTTATGTCAATAAAAGTATAGCAGCTTCTCAAATTTGTGTGATTTATTCTTATACTAAATAATAACAGCTCATAACACTTCAGAGAAGTGGAGAACATAATCACTTCATTTTACAGATGAGGAAACTGAGGCCAGAAGGAAAATGAAGCATTCAACTTCACTTAATAAATCCTTAGCTGCAAAGCCTGAAGAGTAACAATTCAGTATCTTATTAAGCTCTCTTCCTCCAAAATGACAAATATGGCTGCAAATTTTAACAAGAAAACCCAATAATGTGGTTCTTTTATCAATACAATTTCCTTCTGTTACAAAAAGTTTTGCTGTAATGAAAACAGCTAGATTAAGACAACAGTATACGATTCATATCTCTAAAACCTTGATAAAAGTTTAGCCCTCAGTGAGAAGCCCATATATTTTCATGAGAGTGACGTTAATTTTTAATTTTAAAAAGTTTTTTCATGATTTGCTGAAAAAAACAGACTATCAGGATTTATAATAAAGCAGAACTTTGCTTTGGAAAAATTATGTAACTTCAAATGCCTCTTCCAATCCTCAATACGAAGCATCAATATTTATTTAAAAGTCGTGATTGATGGCAATGCCAACTTCCAGTTCTTTAAAAATTTTTTCAAGGTTATTTCTCTATTGGAAGATACCCATCTCTGAGAAGATGAACAGACCCCTCAAATTTTCCTTTAATTTAGCCTTACAACACAACTAATGTTGGATAAGATAGTTTGGAAACATTGAGGGGGGTTGTTTTTGTTTGTTTGTTTGTTGTTTACCCCCCACCCTCAGAGATCCCTTAGAGATTCTTTAGTAAAAAGAAAGTGACATGATGTTCTTGGTGAACTCTAGTGAAGTGGAGACCACTAAACTGCTTCTGGATTTTCTTTTTCCTTTGGTCATTTCAGGTTAAATTATTATGATTATTTTAAAATATCTAAATCTTTAGTTTCCATTTTTCCCCATCATAACGGTAAATGGTGTAATGACAAAAAACAGTGGAAGTGTTTTCCAAATATTTGTTCCAGCTTTGCCTGTGAGATTTTGAAATAATTGAAAGACACTGAAACATTCTGCAAGATCTCATAGAGGTTATTAATACAATTTTTAAGTTCCTTTAATTTCCTATTGTCATCCATTATGTGAATCATAATGCAACAATCACTACTATAGATATGACAGATAGATAGAAAACTTTTAAAACAGTCAGTTCCCAAGTGTTCAAAATGTAGGGAAATAGTTGTAAGATTATCCAGTTAATCCAGTGAGACAGCAAGGACAACAAAATTATCTTCTACTAAGTGTACCAAGATATTTTGTAAAATGCTGACTATTAACACCTGCTATGAAATACAATAAAAGTTGTTTAGAAGAACTAACAAAAGCCACTACATCCTCTGTGTGGCACATCTTTTTGTTTATCTGTATTCATATTGCTAACATGAAGCACATGTCATTGCACCTACACATAATTGCATAAATCATGAAAGACTACTACTAACCTTATAATAATGATATTTAAACATTACAGCTGCTTTCTCATTCCCACATTATAATGACTAACTGCCACTAACAACTGATTATTATCATGAGACAGGGGCAGCTACTGCGATGAATCCAACTCAATGGTGCCTAAAGAGGGTAAAATTCCGGTTTTATTGAAATTATTGGAAATAATCAATGGAAATTAATTTATCTCAGTGGCAAGTATGGAGCTAAAAGTACTAAAAGATGCAAAGGAGGACTTCCTACACACCCAGCTGGTATCACAAGACAATAGCTCACTGTTGGAAAGGGGAAAAGTTGCCCTCTCCTTGAAAAAGTGAAGTTGGTTAGTGCAGTTCAAGTTTCTTTGTACAAAAGCAAAACTATGCTGAGGCACTTTGAAAACAAGAAGGTGATTGGTGACAACCAACATGGCTTCACCAAGGGCAAATCGTGCCTGACCAATCTGGTGGCCTTTTATGATGGAGTTACAACATTGGTGGACAAGGCCAAAGCAACTGATGTCATCTATGTGGACTTGTGCAAGGTATTTGACACAATCCCACATGGCATTCTTATCTCCAAATTGGAAACATGTGGGTTTGATGGATGGACCACTCGGTGGATAAGGAACTGGCTGGATGGTCGCACTCAAAGAGTTTGGTCAACAGCTCAATGTCTGGGTGGAAACCGGTGACAAGTGGTGTCCCTCGAGGGTCGGTATTGGGACCGGTGCTCTTTAACATCTTTGTCAGTGACATGGACAGTGAGATTGAGTGCACCCTCAGCAAGTTTGCCGATGACACCAAGCTGAGTGGTGCGGTTGACACACTGGAGGGATGGGATGCCATCCAGAGGGACCTTGACAAGCTTGAGAGGTGGGCCTGTGCCATCCTCATGAAGTTCAACAAGGCCAAATGTAAGGTCTTGCACCTGGGTCGGGGCAACCCCAAGCACAAATACAGGCTGGGCAATGAGTGGCTTGAGGCCAGCTCCGAAGAGAAGGACTTGGGAGTGGTGGTAGACGAGAAGCTGAACATGAGCCGGCACTGTGCACTTGCAGCCCAGAAAGCCAACCATATCCTGGGCTGCATCAAGAGAAGCGTGGCCAGCAGGTTGAGGGAGGTGATGCTCCCCCTGTACTCCACTCTCGTAAGGCCCCACCTGGAGTACTGTGTCCAGTTCTGGAGCCCCCAACAGAAGAGAGACATCAACCAGTTGGAACGAGTCCAGAGAAGGGCCACAAGGATGATCCGAGGGCTGGAGAACCTCTCCTACGAGGACAGGCTGAGAGAGTTGAGGCTGTTCAGCCTTGAGAAGAGAAGGCTCTGGGGAGATCTTATAGCAGCCTCCCAGTACCTGAGGGGGCCTACAGGAAAGCTGGGGAAAGACTTTTCATAAGGGCAGTTAATGACAGGACAAGGAGAAATGGCTTTAAGCTGAAAGAGGGGAGGTTTAGATTAGATATTAGAAGTTCTTCACTGTGAGGGTGGTCAGAAACTGGAACAGGTTGCCCAAGGAAGTTGTGCATGCGCCCTCCCTGGAAGTGTTGAAGGCCAGGTTGGATGAGGCTTTGAGCAACCTGGTCTAGTGGAAGGGGTCCCTGCTCGTGGCAGGGGGGTTGGAACTGGATGATCTTTAAGCTCCCTTCCAACCCAAACCATTCTATGATTCTATGAAAACTCAAACTCTGCATTTATGGAACAGATACTCAGATGGTGGAGATGAAAACTGACCACATTTTGACAACTGTGGAGCTTAGGTTCCTCAAAAGAGCTAAGGTAAAAGAGATAAATGATGGCAGAAATGTTCTTGAACAAAATCAGAAAAGTTATTACCCAGTTCATGGCTAAAGTTGTCCTTCTGAAATACCAGTCGAAGAACACTTCTACTCTGAGGAATCCTCCATCAATTGCATTTTAGGACCCATTTCTCTTTGCCAGAGTATACATTGCTTCCCAAAGTTTACCCACAGCTGCTGAACTCAGATGTCAACTCAGCCTTAGGATGGCCCTGCAAAACAGTGGAATCTCCAAGGATATGCTGATAGAAATATCCCTGTATGCTTGCTCCTCTATTTCTCCAAACATAAATTTGACACAGTATGCTGAGCATAGCAGGCCATAGACTGACCCAAGATATCCTTAGATAAAACTCTTAATTCACTTAGGAGTAATCTATTTTTTTTTCTAGTATATTTTCTACCAGAAAATGGGATCTTCACTCATAGGAAATTATTTTTGAATACAAATTTGTTCAACACTTAAGACTCCATCTGCTTTCCTGCTATTATTAGTGAGAGCTGACAAAGCACAATGCCTTGCACAAAACAGTGACATGAGACCTACCATCCTTCCTGAATATAGGAAGGATGCATCTACCTCTGTCTCATGAAGTAGTGACCTATTGCAACAAGGATCTTTGAAATAAATCTTATTTATAAATCCATTTCTCTAAGAGCATAGAATTCTAAGAGCCCTGATTCTACATTTCCTTAGTCAGCTTTACTTATTCATTTCATGGAAAATATAGCCTATTTTGGTTTAACTTTTTCTATTTAGTCTCCCTTTCAAGATATGTTACATATAATGTTTATCTTTGATCAGACTTATTCAGCAGATAGCAGCAGCTTTTGTTTTTAAAAAGTGACCAGAGAATTGGTTTGCTATCAAGTGTATAGTTAAGACGCCTCATACAGCTCTGTTTTTCTGTACTTCTCTCATTCTCTGCCAACTGGTACCTCAGTCTTATTGGTATCCAATAATAAGCCCGATTACAGCTAGCCCTAGGAGACATGACAAAAAGAGAGTCCTCATCTTGCATTAATTGCTCGTATTGAAACTATGCCACATCTCTCGAAGCTAGATGTTGCTTAGTATCCCTTTGATATGATAATGACATGCTTCTTAGCAGATGAATATGCAAATTAAAAGCAGTAATTTGGTGGCATGCACCTGCTGACACTGCACTACTATGCTTATGTGCTCCTCTGTAACACTGCAGCTACACAAAAGCATCACAGAGGTAAAATTAAATTCTAATGTCGTATATATTAAACAGATGCTTCCACTTTTCTTTGTATATCTACTTTTTACAGAATTTGCTATTGGAATCTCGGTTCTCCCTTCATGCAATTAGTGGACATTTATGTGTCATACACAGAAATGTACTTGGAGCTATTTAAGGGCTCTGTTTTTAAAGAAATGGTTTACATGAACTGCACTCTCAAAGAGATTTTTTTTTCCCCCCCTTCATAGCAGAGAGGCAGAGGATTTTAATCTTGATGCACAAAAGACCTTCATTCATAAAAGAAATGCATACTTGAGCATGGCAGCTTGCAACAGAAAATTTCTGCGGTAAAGATACTGCAGAATATACTCTTATCCAAACTTTTCTGATACTGATTATGAGCATTTTTAAATAGATTCTGTGAATAAGCTATGTGTGTTGGTCACCTAGAGCCAGCTTATCCCCTCAGGTATGTACTTTAAGCTCTTTTATATATGAGTAAGGTGTTGAATGTGAAAGTGGAATTTGGTTCCAAATTGCCAAGCCACTCAGAATCACTATTAAGCTGAAGGTGCCAACAGGCTCAGTCCAGAAGGGCATGGCTAATAACACTGGACTGCCTCAGCTTCTGCTGACCTCCCTGGCAGCTGAAAATGCTTATTCCCTGGAGATGTACTAAGCAACCCATTGAAGCGACTCTTAAGAAAACAAATTATCATTTCCAGACATGTTAAGATATAAATGCTCTGACACAATCAGGCTCAGTGAAGTCTCTTTACAAACAGATAGGCAACTGAAGGAATTAAACTGATATTTCATAGGACTGTTATAGATTAGAGAAGACAAAGAAAAAGTCATCTTCTTAATAAACGTATATAATTTAGGAAATATGTATTGTACATTTACCCAAAAAAGAAAAGAAACGCGCAACTAAGTTCCATAAACCAGGTAACTTTGGTTCTCAGAGGTTTTCTTAGCTCTTAATTGAGCACTTCCACAGCTGAAGCTCTAAATTTCCCTACAGCTCCCTTTATCTGATGTAGGTTGTAAGTCTGTAGCTGTTTTCAGGAAAGTGGGCAGCCCATGTCTTACGGCTGTCATTGATTCCATACCATGCAATGGCCCTTTGGATGTCAGAAAGAACACTCTCCCTTCCTCTTTGAAAGAGAACAGTTGTATCAGAGAGGAGATGTTCTTTCTTCTGGTCACACTTTATTATTGCCAAAAAGAAAGGATATGTTAACGGCAAAGCAGGTGAACTATTAGATGTCAGTATAGTTTAATTGCCTTCACCAAGTCCAGCCTTTACTCCAACCTGTTTCACTACCCAGCTTGCATGTTACCAATGTAAAATAATTTATAATTAAAAAATAAATACTTTTACTTTATCCCTACTGTCAGTGAATATGAATTTTGTTTTAAGCCATCCATTGTGCTTATAATACATATATTAGTTTCTTTTTTAATAGGACTCTGATAAAGATTCTAAATATGAGGAATATAAGCATGAAGAAATTGAGTGTTTGAAATTCATACACTAAATGATGAGTTACAAAGTTAGCATTTTTTATACAGATAAGAGTAATGGAAATAGGTCTGGCAACCAAGCTTAGGTCAGTACTGGATGAATCATTCAGTAGAGGGGTTCCTCTCCCTACACTTCATGAGAAGAGAAGCTAATGCAATCGGATATCTATGATGACCAGAATAAGAGAAGCTCACTTCAAGTAATGCAGTTCATAGAGAAATACAAATGAGACATGAAAGTAAAGGAATTTATGTTAAAATCAATTAAAAATATAGATGGGTTAAAAAATATTTAAAAGAAATAGATGAATTGTTACTTTCTTTATATTTTTGAGTTTTATATGGTATAGCCTTACACTGTTTCAAGGGGCTTTCTTCTGATGACCACTGTATATGACTACGGCACTACACTGTCTAATAATTATTACTGACCATTATGTTTCTTTGCTATCCATGTATAATTTTCTTAGGTTTTATTTCCAAGGTTCTCTCTCCCAATGGATATTCATTAATGAACCATCTTTCTCACTATATTTAAATCATCATTTTTTGAACAAAATTTTATTCTTCTTGAGTTTTATTTGGATCCACAGCATAACTACATACTACATTCTTACTGGTTCATTCTACCCAAAGTATTAATTTTCTTTCACAGCACTATTGAATTTCACCTCATCTTCAAATAACACTGAAGTACTTCTTCAGGGTCTTTAAGCGAGTTCAATCTTGTTCAAACAGTCTTTAGTCTCTAACTCGCCTTTTCCTTAGGATAATACCTACTGGTAATCTTTGTTCGTCAAGCAATTTTCAATCCATAAGAAATTGTCCAGATTATTAAATTCAGAAGAGTAAATTCTGTGACTAAAAGTTGCCTGAATAAAATCTTGTGTAACCCATCAGTTCTGTAACTTCAGCATTTCTTTCCAGTGTACTTTTACCAAAGCTGAATGGGTTTTGCCTCAAAGAAGGAAAAATAGAAAAAAAAATAGCATTTAGACAAAGCAAATAAATTAAAAAAGAAAAATAGGAAAAGTCTCAGAGGGTTCTGCAGTTTTCACCTGTAGCTTTAGTCTCTTTTCCAGTGATGGTCCTTTATCTTTTTCCAAAATTTATTTACACCAATCCTCCTATTTGGTTCTATATCACCAGAGACGTGTAAAAGGCAGTTAATATATATTTACAAATATGCATATGCTTATATACATTCCCACAGCAGTTGCATGGTTTTAGTTGTTTCCTACTATGTTTTCAGTACCTGTTTGGATCTATTTTGTCCAGAAGATGTTACTGCATTCTAATATAGCATTACTTCTTACTTTCCAAATACCCACTTGTATTAAAAGACTAGAATTTGTATCCTTTAACATATTCATAATTCCATTAATAAAGCACATGCCATTTCCTCAGCAGCAGGGGGCATTCGAATTAACAGGAGCAATAACTAAACCAAATGTATCATTATGCCAAGGAAAGGATTCAATAAAACCACTGAATTTACAGCTAACCTTTCAGCATAATCAGAACACAGACATGAGGGCAGCATCCTCATCCCTAAAGCTTCAGAAATCATTAACAAAAACGCTCCTTATGGACACAACCACTTGAAGTAGAATCTCCACTACACAGAGCTTTTAAAGATACTCTGGGAGGTTTAACTTTGGATCTACTGGCACCCAAGGTGAAATGATGCTCAGAATCAAGAGTTTTCATGCTGATAATTTGTCAGCAAAACCAAGAGCTAGCAGCAGAGTGGCTTAGGGAATCTCAGCTCCCTCGAGAAACAATGAGGAAAGACACTACGATAACAGACTAGGGACAAGATCACACAGAGTACCACATCTGTTGTTAAACAAATGCAAGTGCTCAGCTCAAGCAGCTACTGCTGAAGCCCTTTGGAGTGCTGTTGTAAAATCTGTAAAATTCTCCAAGACCTCAGTTGTGTCTTATTGCAACAGGCTCAGAGTTCCAAGATAAAATACAAACCAGCGTAGTAACCAGTAGTAGTGAATCTAAGAGTTGAAAAGCCATGCATGTCTTGCCACACTCAAATGTAAGGCATAAAAATTAAGAAAAAGACACTTATTTCCCACAATCACCTGACAGTCCAAGGTAAACTAACAGAATCTTTCATTTAGAATCAAATCACTATGCTTCCTTGGGTGCATACTTACTTGGGTGCAGTACTTCCTTACTTTGAAGATGTCCCACACAATATTTATACTTCCCCTTGGCTCACCTATAAGGGCAAAGTACTCTTTTTCACATGCCTGGATATAGTTATGCATGGGAACCATGGGCTCCTTTCAACCAGTAATGGAATTGCACATTAAACAAGAGTAACTTCAAAATATTCACATGACTGCAGTAGAAACAGCTTATGTTACTCAAGAAATCAATCTTAAGAGACTAAGAGCCTTGCAATGTAATAACACTACTTGGTTTCAGCCCCTTATCTGTAGATCTTTTTTGCAGTAAAATGAAAACAGTAAGAATGTCAGATTGCCATTATCTGTCAGGAATTTGAGCAGGAAAACAAAACAGGTTTAGCGCAATGATGAACAGTTGTGACAAATCATCAGCATTTTCTCTAGATCCTCATCTCAAAGCAGTTTCATATTTCATCTTTAGACTCTGCATTCCATCTCACATGAAGTAAAAAAATTATCCAGTATTTTACATTATGTTACATTTACACAATTTACAGAGCACCTCTCAAAAAGAAGTGAAACAGTTTCACCTTTTTTTGTAGGCCTAATTCTGACACCAGTCAGTGTCTGCGGTTCAAAGTAATTTATATTAGCAATTCTCAATGATTTCTTTCACAAGGCTCAAGGCTACAGCCACATTATGCTACTGTTGACCTGCAAGCTGCACAAGGACATAACAGGAGAACTTGTAGGGACTGTTGTAAAGTCCAGCTGTCCAAAATCTGAGCACCAGAGGGGCAGCTTACAATTCAATGGAAGAACGAGAAGTGGTATAGCTTGAGTTTTACCTAGCAAGAAACCAGATTTAAGGGTTTACTCTCCATCGACAACAAATTGCTTAGAAAGATGCAACTTTTTGTTGCCATAAATAACATTCTAGTGGGATTTGGGGCTTCTGGCTCCAATGAATCCTTCAGCGTTTTAGCCATGAGTCCATACTGCACTGCAATCAAACAGTTGCAAATAACTCCCTTAAAAGCAGAAAAGTTCATGCTCCTGCACTGCATACTGTTATCAGGCATCCCTTATTTCTTCTGCTCCTTGTCTGAGTTGCGCAGAAAGGTCATAGTCTGAAAAGATAACTTTATTGTTCAGAGTAAGAGTTTAGGGGTTAGGCTTCAGAAGAAAGACCTATAGGGAATAGTTTGGGTCTCTGGTCCCTCTGCCAAAGAGCTTTGGGTAAAATATGACAAAAGCAACTTTTTATGTACTTACAAAGCAGAAGAAAGCATGGATACTCTCCACTGCTTGATGAGGAGTAGTACTGACCTTACCAAGTGAATAATGCTGCTCAATTAATTTCTGAACTTCTCTTCTCAGAAACAGTAGGGAAGATAGTTTTTATTCTCATACTTCAGCAAACTAAATACTGTTCAAATTGTTTTCACAAGGAATTAGCTCATTTATAGGTTTAAGTATAGCTAACAGTTTGGAATACAAAACATTCTAAAATGGCACATTAAAAATTTCATCCAGCAAAACACAGAAAAACCTGGTACATTTATACTTTTAAAGGTTGCAGCACATCTATATTCTAGGCCTGATTTTCCTCTTTTTTGACATGAGCAAAAGGAGCTTTTATGTAAAACATACTTAACTGAGAGAAGAATTCAGGCCTCTTGCTTTTATTTTTGCATCAGTAAAACTGAACAACATTTCCCCATGTCACACCAAGGACGTGCATTTTCCACGTAAACGTATGTAAAGCCATTCTGGGTGCACGTCCTTTGATTTAGAAATATTAGTATCTTAGTAAATAACCATACTGATGGAGAGAAAGTTTCTAATGGTAAAACATATTGCATTAATACCATTAACCATCAATTAATGTAAACAGCTTAGTCTCAGATCTGTCACTGAATAGCTGAATGCACAATGACACACTGTTACTAATTCACTGTCAGTAGAAAGCTGTGTACAAATAATCCTCTAGGCTATTTCTTGCTGAAAAAATTAGAGTAAAAACTGTGTGACCACTCAGTTGACAGCAGAGTTTGTCCAACATTATGTCACATTCTGTTACTCATCTCCCCCCAGCCCTTCCCTCCTTACTCTGCTCAAAGTAATTGATGGTGGTTCCACTGAAATATCATAGCCTTGTGATTTCCTGTCAGTTTTACTGACCTCTTTTTAGCTTTGAGTTTCACATTTTAAAGAGGAAAAATTAGACAAACGTACTTCAGAGTTTAGCCCACACACACATCCCTGAGCCAACAATTCTTCAAGCGTGTGGGTTCACCACACACAAGCTCCACCTGACTGATTTTTACCTGGTGCGTGACCTTCAATTGAAAATTCCAACAGCATGCAACTTGTCTTTGGCAAATGAATTGTAAGTACGCCAGCTGCCAGATGTCTTCATTTTAAAACACCTTCAAAACTGCTTTCTGGCATTGATCCACAAGCAAAACAAGCTAAGCTGTAGCTGTAATTTCTATTCTGTGTGCAAAAAGGGGAGGAAACATAAGATGTGTTGCTTTATATCGCTAAGAACAGTACAAGCCAGTGGGAAAAAAACCAACAACAACTCATTACTGATGCATCGCATATTTTCGGGAAGAGGTTTTCCAGTACACAGAGCATATCCAAAATTTACATAAATATTCACCCTAATGAAATACTTGTTTGAAGTAACATAGTTCTGAACAAAAGGATTCCCTCTGTACCGTGAAAATTAACGCCTGTGCCTCCAAATGTGGGCTAGCCAACTTATTTTGCCTAAGGTTTAAAAAAACTGCTTGGCAAAAGCCCTAGAAGGTAGAGATCTTAATTAAATCTGTGCACAAGACCTGGGATCACATGTTTCCAATTACTTTTGTTCTATTCTGTTTGTTTCCTTTTAGAATCTGAAAATCATCCCAGAAGTTTTTGGTGCTATTGGCAGATCTTTGAACAAAGCTGCACATATTTGTTTTTTACTTGGCACCGTAACAAACTCATTCTCCTATCGTGAAAAATTGCAATTTCCATTCACTTTCCTTTGAATACCTAGTTTCATCATATTCCATGTGTTGGATCACTCATACAACCCCAGAGCCTAAAATGATTTAGAATCAATCCTTCTAGTGCCAAAAAAAGACCCCTTCCTACACACAAACCCCTCTACTTTCTGCTGTCAGACTAGTAACTCAGCTCACTGATCAGCTGCCCAGTCACATATATAGGTGGTTAGCTTAGAAATTATATGTATACTTTGGTTCTCTATTGCATTTATATGGCTATAATTCCATATATTGCCACATACAGAAGATTTAAGCCAAAAAGTAACTGTGTGAAGACGTTGTAGAAGAGTTACACTCGTGAAGTGATGCTTTTCATGTTAATTAACAACACTGATTGTCACATCTACCAATGCATTTTTTAAGGAGCTTGGTACACGAGGGTGCTGTGAGTCCCAGCTGGCATGGTACAGAAAACTGGTTTGATACATACAACAGGAATCTGCCATCTACAGCTGACAAAAGAGGAGAGCATAGAAACACAATCAGAAGAGGCTTAGAAATCCCATGTCCTGTGAAGTTAGAGAGAACCTATTTACAGTAAATAGTTTGAGCTTTGTAGTTCATACCCTATACATGTTTCTTGAGCTTCAAGCAGAGGTCATTGTGCCTGGCAATACTAATAGAGCAAACACTCTCTGTCAGTACTCATACTTTCTACAACGGCATAAAATGACA
Organism: Caprimulgus europaeus; assembly: GCA_907165065.1. The sequence goes on along the minus strand of OU015531.1, from coordinate 9,117,975 downwards.
GAATACATCTGTCATGCCTGAGTTCTCCTTCAGTCATGAAGCTACAGATATGCCAAAAGAAAACAAAACAAAACAAAAACCAAATAAAATGCCCCAAACTCTCAAAACAAAATCAAACCAAGATGGCAGGCTATGGAATTTTATGTGTGCTACACCTTGAAACATTTCAGCTACTGCAAAATAATATGCTTCTTTTTCATGTTTGAATGATCTACTGAATGCAAATATTACGTATGAAGATCCCAAAGCAATAGCTAATCCACTTGATTGCTTTTTTATTGAACATAATATTAAAACCAGAGCTTACAGACAGTGTATAATACCTCAGAATAAAACACAGCATTTCAGAATGACTGCCTGAAACACATAGCACCACTGGGAACAAAACTACCTTAGGTATGAAGAATCCAAAATAAGATGTGCCAAGTATTATCTAGCTTTTCAAAAAATCAAGAAGTACTGACAAGTCAAGAAGTGGCAGCATAGATATTTTCAGTTCAGCTGTTAACTGACATAAAAAAACAACAACAAAAAACCCCCAAGCCCCAGCCACCTGTCTCTTATTTTAAGTTTGAGTTGCAGAAGTAGCTGTTTTGCAGTCATTGTAATCTGAAATGCTGTTTAATGATGGTTTCCCACTTAACACTCACACAAGGTAAGTGTCCCTAAATTTTCTGTCTTGCTTTTCTGAAGGATGAGTAGACAGGTACTCTACAATAGAAACCAGTATCCGATATTTTTGTTTCCAGCATTCACTGCTGCTCAAGGTGGGGGAATTTGTTTTGTTTGCTTTTACAAACACAGCTACAGCAGCACCAGCCTTCCTATGTATCAGCTCTCCTAAGATTTGCTGCACCAAGGATTTACAGGCCTTGCAAATCACTCTTGGCTCCAAAATGTTATCATGCATTTACATTCCTTTCTCTGAACACACAAGCATTGAGCCTCAAGGTCATCTATATTCACTTCGCTGTCCAACAATGAGACATACATCACAATAGTTACAGGTATAGAAAGAAAATAAAAGCAGAATGCCTCATGGGACACCTCAGGATAATGTGACTGAATGCAACCAGCACACTCAAGAGTACATACTAATCTTGACCAGCACTATATGGACCAGTTTGGCAATATGGTATTATAGCTTCATGTTGAATCACTACAGCATGTGTGAGCTGTGAGTTGTCATCATCCCAGCTGAATTGGCTATCAATAGCAAAATCAGGCTGATGAGGCCCTGAATTTGTCCTGAGGAAAGTAATGCAAAATTCAAGGCTCCTAGGTGATGCTATTAGGTTTAGTTTCTAAACATTTACTTTCAAATTAAGTCCAAAACCCAGCAGAGATGATATTGTTTCAGACACCTGCAAAGAGCAGCTACCGTATTTAATTTATACGTGTATTTTTACACTGTTTTTCCCAAAATATACTGTTTTGCTATGAATATCCACAGGACTTTGAACTGGTAGCAATTCTGAACTACTACAGTATCAAGTACTTCTAAGAGGCAGAAAAAGATATTTTGAAGTCCATGTGGTGTTTTTGGTGACCAGCATTGACATCTCAAACAGCTTCTGGATAATCAAACTGTATTTCATTAAATCCAAGCTCAATTGCAATGCTCCTTTCTCTTCAAAATTTGGAAAAAGACCTTTCTTGATTTAGATAAGAAACCTCCTCTCACTTCAATTCTAGGAAGTGAGAGTACTTCTAGCCATAACAGAGCCATATCATAAGGCTGTGAAGAGTGAAGGAGCAATGGGGTTTGCAATTGAGGATTGATATTACTATAGTGTAAAAAGCTGAGAACTTGTTTATGAACCACAAGTTCACTCATTACTCCTTATCCATAAAGGTGGTGCGAGTTCAGTATGGTTTAGCAGACCTGCTATCTCTTCTGAGATGACCCCAAAAAAGTTGGTTAATATGCAGATATAGATATATAGATGCTGCGGTAGAAATCCCCCTAAGGAACAGATATTTTGCCTCATATTTTCTACACCATATGAAATGTATCATTCTTTTTGAAGTCAAGCAACTCCACTAATTTAAATCAGAGGTCCTCCAGAGGTCCATTTTCCATTCCCTAGGAAAATGTGAATGGTTGCAGGTGAAATGAGAACTGCATGACCACTGCTGCTAATGTGTAAGGAAGAGCCACATCAGTTGTTTCTAGAAGTGCCATGCAAACTGGTCTTGGCTACCATCTGAGACTTTGAAAGCAAAGTCCCCTATGCCTTTAGATGACACCTTGTCTGTGAAGGTGCCCACCTTCTCATAGGCCTGATAACTTGTCATCCCAAACTTCAAGCTCTCTGGATAATATGCATTATAGAGGTTTCTCCTCCCTTCTCTTTTACTCTGCCAGACTTGCTTATTTTTTATAGTTACTAATTGGAAGAACAGGACCAGGTAGATGTCAGTGCTTTAAGTGCTTCTTGTCATCTTGTCACCATTTGAGGTGGTGGCCAACATCCAGCCAACTACCAGTCCTACAACTGTGCCCATAACTACTGCCTCTATCATCAAAGTCACTTTCTCCTGGAAGTATAATACAGAAGGTACTCTATGGCTTATGTTGCTTCTTTGATTTCTTATACAGACAGACAGCTCACAGAATATCCTGGAATCCTTTAGATATTATGGGTTACCTGAAGAAACTATTTTATTTAGGGAGAGGAGAGCTGTCAGAAACCTTAAGTACCAGGCTGGCCATCACACTTTCTTCACCCTCCTATTGTCCAACCTCAACTCCCCTGGCAAAAGCAGGATCATCTATGATTATGCCACTCCTGACAGAAGTTTGCCTATTCTGTTAAAAAACTTGTAATGATGGTGACTTTATAAATCTCCAGGTAAACTATTTCAGTGGCTTTCCAACCTAACTGCTAGAAAGATCCTCCTTGTTTCCAACCAAGAGTTTTTCTTGCTGCAATTCAAGTCTATTATTTCTTAACCTTGGTCTTGTCAGCGACAAGCAGCACAGAACAACTGTTTCACAACTTGCTGAATACAATCCAGAATGTTGTTTTTCTCACAATGGCCTGATATCATTCAGTTTGCAATCCATCACACCCAGCACCTCATCTTCTGAAAAACTTCTGTCTAACCCTTAGAAAAAAAAAAATCTAAATCTGTGATGCACAGATGCAAACCTAACATCCTAGAACCTGCCATGGTGTCCAATGACAAGCTGAATATGAAGATGTGACATCTGAGATTACTAAGGAGACCCAGAAAAATGAGAATAGCTTTTTCCAAAACATTATTTCAGTTCCAAAAGAAGGACATCAAATGCAAAAGACAATGTAATGTTACTATTTAGAGACATGAGTAGCATTTTAGGTTCTTGCAGGATAAGTATGGTAGTGCCACAAGCCAGCATGGTGTCACCAGTTTTTAATACTTGAAAACATGATGAATCATTCTTTTTCCCCTGGCTTACCATGGAACCTTCAGTAATCAGAGACTCATATACATATCATATACAGTATTATAACAGTAAATTAAGAATGATGATTGAACTTCAGAAAACACAATAATTTATTTTAAAGCCACATACAACAGACTATTAGGGAAGTCCACCTCATATTTCTTCCAACCTGTTACTTGCACCTAAGGCATAGCACCTGTTTGAACACAAGATGTTTCATTTTTAACGTTTAGTATGATAGACATTCCAGCCTGTTGCTAGGTGAGTTGCTGTGATGGCTAATTAACTCTCAATGTTAAAAACTGGTATCTCATTTCCAGACTGAATTTGGTCAGTGTTAGTGTCCATCCATTGGGTCCTGTTATGCCTTTTGTCTGCTAGATAAACGGGTCGCCTACTACCAGAAAACTCTTCTGCAGAAAGCAACTACTAAAAAGAGTTGTGCTGAAGCAGCGAGCTTCAGTCAGGATCTGAAAACTCGAAGGTCTTTATGTAAACACAGCTAATGTCAAAGCCATCAACGTTTTATACATGTGTACGTTTAGGAGAGCAAGAAGAATTAAGAATACATGCAGAAGTTTGTTTTATTGTCCATTCTCCCAAAGAAATGCAAAACAAGTACAACATAGTTTAGAAATTCTGAATTATGTTTTCCCATTTCTTTTCTACCCCAGTATCTGAAAGATCATGTTATGTCTACATTAGATTAAAAATTAATTATCAACAGAAAAGTTGAATTAATAAACGTTACTTGCAGAGGGGGGAAAAAAAAACTCGACAACAGTTTCTCAAAGTACGTAGCAAGCGTGGAGCTTTTGTTCTCATTAAGTATTACATTAAATGGCAGTAAAAATTATAAATTGTAAAACACATTGCATTATCTCACCTATTTGAATTGTGAAGCTTCCCTATGGAAAAATTTAACAATCTATTCATATTTCACAGCTTTCTGAACAGAAAGGCCAGGATGCTAAGAAACTATAGAAAAGAATAATATATGGAGAATTTCAAACATAAAATAATGCCCTGCTAAGAGCAAACAAAATTTTGTCTTAATAATTATATTTTTTCAGATGTACTTGTTTTTCTCACCTGTCTCTCTTGGGCATTGGATATTGGAAGTGCCTCAAGGATCCAATATACATTTTTGTGTTAAAAAAACTAAATCTTCTCCACTCAGCTTCTAAAACACCATTTCTACACCATTTTTCCCCAAAGTGATATTACAGAGAATATAGTGTACCAAAGAAATACAAAAGCATATGAAGATGCAATAAAATTACCGTTTTAATTAACAATGGATGTAAATCAGCATAGCTTCACAGAAGGCAACAGGGATAGTTTGGTTTACACCCCCTTAAATGACTAAAAATCTCACACACCATTGCAGTCTAAATGGGCCACGGTTTAAATGAATAAATATTGCATTACAGCTTTTGTAGAATACAGACAGTTGTTTCAGAAGTTACATTTTAGCTTATATTCAAATTATATTTGAAAATATTAATAGATGTTACAAAGCCTAATTTGTATAACAAAACCTACTAGCCTACTCTGTCATCAGCAGCCTTACAGGAATATCTCAGCAGATAAGCAAATTGATCTTGAAATTCTATACACTATGGCACAGTCAAGATCTAATGCAAGTAAATCCAGCCCTAAAAAGACCCAGGCACAACTTAGTCAGTGGTCAACAATACACCAAAAATACTTAATTTACTTATTTCTCCTCACTGCTTATTGTTCCTCAGCACTGCCTGTTCATGATAGCCTGAGCATGGCCAAGGACCATACATTGCTACTTCAGGCAAGTATGGACCTCATTATTCTTGACTTATAAACTTTTTTCTTAGAATAAAAAGATAGCATTTTTTGTAATGGTTACAAAAATATATTTCAAAACTCTCCACAGCTATGGTCCATGTTTTTCTCTTGGTCTTTCTTGGAAACAAAAAGCCATCAGATTTTCCTTCTATTGGTCACATTTTGCCACATTAATTTCACATGCCACTTAAGCTCTCTTCCTTCAGTCCTTTTCCTTTTTCATTGCCACCCCACTACTGATGGAGTCTTGCAGCCCTATATTTTTCCTGCAGCAAGTCTGCAATCAACACCTAATTTTTACAGTGTATTTATCTGCCAGGTGAGTGATATAAGTATTCTATTTTCCAACAGATGAATCACATTTCTAAGATACGTAGGCTAGGTTGCACTTGAAGAAATCAGATCACAGTATACTAACTTCTCCAAGGTAATAATACATAGTTTCTTAAAAATGTAAATAAAAAGATAGCCCTAAAAGCTGAGTTTGGACCTTTGTCTATTAATGATTTCTCATAGTTTGCTGTTGAAGATGGTCAACCAAAGCAAAACTTCTGTCATGATCTATTAATAGAGAATAAGGATTAATGAAGGATTATGTCATAATGAGTCTGCCTGCAGAGTTGCTTCAGTTCTCATCCTTTACTGCCAAAATACAGTTCTCATTTCCAACAAACAAAGTCTATCTGAGAGAAAGCACAGAGCCCCTTTAGAACTGGAAAGTCCTGTGCATAATAATGAATGACTAACTCTTCTTTTGCCAAAGCGCTTCAGCACTTTCAATGTCATAGGTCAAAGCAGTGATTCAGAGGGGGCCTGATCCTTATCTAAGCTTTTGCAACAAAATTAGAATACGCTGTATCCTTATTAAAGAAATGTTTGTTCCACCATCAATGAAATGAAAAGAAAGGGGCTCAATGTAGTTTTGCAAATCACAGCAATAAACTGCTTGAGTTAACTCCTTTATTACAAATATTTAATTACTCTGTATGTTAAAGATCCTGCATTTGTAAAGAGAAAATTAATAGTATACTCGATAACCTACTTGGATTTGCATGTGTCTGCGGGGGTGTTTTATCAAATGGATTGACACTAGTAGCCTTCCTGTTCAAAGTGTGGAAAATATATATATATATTTTTTTTTTCTTCACACATTTGCAGAAGCTACTTCAGCTCCAGGAACGTGAACAATAAAAAAACCCCATGATTTTTCCTAAATAAATTATTTAGATGTTTCTTAATATTTACACACAAAGCTCCCTGCATATTCTCAATAGATACCACATAAACAGAATTTATATACGTAATAAAGTTGTCCATACTATGCATAGCTGTGGCAGTAATATAAACAGCTTTTGCAGTAATTATCTGTGTGATAAAGAAGTCATTTTTTTCTATTAAAGTTTTAGCTGCTAAACTCTTAATGGTTGAATTTAACTATGCTGAACAAAATCTGTCAATTCAATCCACTTTTCTTTAAAACATTTAAAGCAATATGGAAGGTTCTTTTTTAATATGCAATAGTAATTTAAATAATTAATTAGAAGTCAGGTAACACTAAGAAACATTGAGTGAAAAAATGAGACCGTTACATTAGTCACTGGAAAGAGAAAGGCCAGATTCAAATTTGATTTGTGTTTGTTAGACTAGCTACAGCAAAACAACAAAAAATTTAAAGTTATGCCTGATCTAAGTTAAATTTCAAATAGAATGTAACCAGAGAGCATATTAGGATTGAAAAGCTGAATACTAATCTCTAAAATTAGAAAATTGATCAACTGGGATATGCATCAGAGAGATTCATCAAAGCCTTGCAACAGCCTATCTCCATTTACTGTTTAGATACAGCTAATCTACATCATTAAATTGACCATTCAGTAACCGAAAATCTGCCATGTAGGTCCCGACTTTTCATAGAGGCTTTTAAATATGTATTCGGTAACTACAAAGTACTGAATATATTTTCAGTCTTTTTATACTAAGATTTACAACTAATGACCTTAAGCAATGTCATGCATGTAAAACAAAATTATGAGACCACCCTGGTTTGAGCAGAATTAAGGTATAGAATCATACTTCATTCTCATTCAAATTTAGTAGGATAGAACAAAAAAAAAAAAAAATCCATAGTAATATAGCTAAACCTATTTCATAGTTTTACTTTGTAAAACATGCCTCTTCACTTGTATTTTGCTATTACAGGCTCAATATAAGTAGACAATTATCTAAGCTTAATGCCAAGAATGATAATGCATTGAGCACATGCAAAATCCTTGTGCAACATCAACTACAGCCCGCAGGGATAAAACATTTATCAGTTGCTCCTTAGAGCACTAGTGGTTTGAAAATTTGGCTGCCCATGCTGACATTTAGTGAAATCATAGTTTTAGCTTCATTCAGAACCCAACACAGTAAAGCCTGATACCAGGATGACTCTGTTGGCAATCTGCCTCCCTGTACCCACACGCACTGCAGGCTACTTTCTGTCCCACTACTTCCCATGAAAGAAGTCCTTTTACTTAACTGCAGTAGTTGGCACAGTGCCCCTTTCATGGGCCAAACTAACCGTCATCTTGGATGTAACAAATTAGTACATTCTCAGAATAATAATAAGTATGGACATGAAAACACTATTGTTTTTACTTGGAAATGAAGTAACTACATTTTAGCTGGGTGACTTTTTCAGTTGAGCACCACAGGCAAAAATAAATCTTACAAAAAGAATGGACAATTACAGGAGAAATGAGACACAGGCTTTTGCTGTGGGTTCAGAAGTAAAAAAGCTGCTTCTCATACTGCCTGAAGAATATACTGTAAAATGAAATTTTGGATATCAGACAACTTGTTCTTTTAAAAAAAAATTGCTGTAGGGTTTTGCTACCTCACCTACAACTGATAAAGATTTTTTTTTTTTGCCTGTAAAGTACAGAAATATGCTGAAGTAAGCTCTATTAACATTACAATGAAATATTTTACAAAATACATTGAAAACATTAAATACAGAGAAATGTAAGAATTAGACTCAAGCCAAGCACGGAAGTATGATTGCATATATTCCAATTGTAAACCACAAAATTAGATAATGTGAAATATATCTTTAACTACAAACAAATATTTCTAAAACATTGCATACTTGACATTTTATTTAGGCATTTTGATTTTAATAAAAAAACCCATTTTTTCCTCAAGCTCTATACATTTCCTTGCCCATCAGATCTTTATGAACACTATCGCAAAACACATTTTATAATGCCATTTTAAACTGCTAGTAAAAGTAAATTCACATTGTTTTTGGCACGCCAGCACAGATGTCCTAGGCCAAGTTCTCTGAAAAGTACAGATAATTAAAACTTTCCTGTATCATAGTCCAATACAGTAACAGCTTTCTTGCCAAACTATGATATGGAACATTAATAGGGATTTGAATAACAAGTGCATCCCTTACTGTGAAACTCCTCAGCAGCAGATAAGACTAAATTAGTGTGAAGTGCTGACAAGTATGAGAGATTAAAACAAATATTTCTTGTAAATATGCTAAATATATTTCCATTTTATGCTATGTTCAGTCTTGTGAAGCAAAAAATCCAATATATATCAGATATATTTTAAAAATTCAGAGTTTGAGACTGTTTAAATAATTCAAGGTATTTTATGTAAAAATGTAACAATTTTACTAAACTTTCTGGTTCAAATGAGTCCAAGAATATCTCATTATAAATGGAGACAGTCCTGAAAAAGCAATCAAGCATGACTAAAAAGATCACTCTTTTACACAAAAAAATAGCCTTCTTATTTTACCCTTTGTTGGAAAGACATTTGGCCAGCCACAGGGGAAATACATAATCTACTTTTATATTCAAATAATATATTTCAAAATTCTATGCATACAAGGACCTTAAAACAATTCTGGGTGGAATATATGAGACACGGGTTTATGTGATCCTAATAACCGAATTGCTGACATGGGCTGACAATTACTTGGGGGCCTTTGTTTGTTTCTGTTACTCTAAAGCATGTGTACAAGTATTTTGCCTATTAGTTATTTCTAACGTGACTTTGAAGGAAGATGCCAATGGAAAGACATTGCAATAAATGTGTAGGAAACCCTGGCTAGAAAAACAAGTATTGCATATGAGGAATATGTTCGCTTTCACGGGGATGTTGATTATTACAGCTACTCTAATTCTAAAGCTTAATTCCAATCAAAGAAGAATTCCACCACAAATGTCTCATGTGAAAAGTACATCTTTTTATTTAAAACATACAAACCTCACTGTTAATGCATCCTTTTCTTTTTTATGTTCATGTAAGATATTCAAATAAAGAGTATTGATGGTGATTTGCTTTCAGAATCTGAAGGACTAATGAAACAACATTTCAGTTTTTAAGGACACTAATACACCAGTGGTTCTGGAGAAAAATTGCTTTTCAAGGCAATACTGCCAGGGTAAGAGTCAGGGAGGAGAGATGCAATTGATGTTTTTCACTTTACTTTAAACAAGACGACTGTTATTCAGTTTCTCAATACCCAGGATTACGAAGATCAGAGTTCTATACACCCCAGAAGAGGAAAAGCTTAGAGCAATTATATTTCCCCTCTAAGTACTGTAGCACTCACTGTTGGTTTTCAACAAATAAGCAGTCTACACACATCTTTCTTGCTTCATAACTGCGTGAGGTTCCTGCTTCTAAAACTCACAAATATTAAAAAAGGAACAGGGAATTCAATTAATAACACATCACCATTTTCATCCCTGAATGTTATCACTCATGTAGAGTTAAAGTTTTCTTGTATTAGCTGGATATGTTCCTTGCTTATGGCTTTGCTGAGAAATAGTGAAGTTACAGTATCAGGGCAAAGGACTGAGGAGTGAAATGTCAGTGTGACTTGAACATTCAGAGCTTCCTCTGGGCCCTTTCAGCTTATACAGCAGAGCAGGATGAATATTTGTGCTAAGTACACATTTCAGTACAAAGAACCCAATTCAGAGAAAAAAAAAAATCTCATACCATTTATGGCAACTGGGCACTTTATAAAATACAATTATAAATGGTTTATTCTTTCACAGGGCAGAGCCTCCGTAACTGTTGTGCAAGCAAACTGCTGGCTTTGATGAGCCTGATCCAAAGCCCAGTGAGGGCAAGGAAGGGACTTGCATTGACTTCAGCTCTTGGGCTGCAGTCTCCTTCACAAATATTTCACACTTAAACACCAAGAAGTGTGTGATCAAGTTGGAATGCCTGATGTAGTTGTATGTAAAAACCATTAGCGAGGTTTAAACGCCTGAGCTAAAGCTGCACATGACAGCACTGTCTGGATTTACAGGTCAGCACGAAGATAAGTTGATTGAAAATGATTCTTAGATGTTTTGCAATTAAGTAATATTTTTAAAATAGCAGCTACTGGCTTATGAAGACAACAACTTTGTATTGATCATACTTAGACATTTAAAGGGCCGTATTTATTTGTTTATTCTTTCTCTTCGTGTATCTGACAAGCACTAAAAATTTCTCACAAACACTCCTAAAAGAGCAAACTGATATAGCTGTACATCCGCAGCAGTTAATAGCACAGGCAGCTAATTAATTATGTACTTATGTGTGCAACTAGCTATTCATGCAAATTATACAAGCAGTTGAGCGCATACTTGGTGCACACAAATACTTAATTGCCCAATGTGTTGAAAGTCTTACTCAAAGTGAAAAATGTCATATCTAACAATTGCTTTGAGCTTATATACCCTGAGCACCTACAGATGCGATTACACCTCTCACACATGAATGACCTGCCTATACGCTGTACTCATGGCAACCTAACTTTTACATTATTCCAGATACACAATATTGAAGAAACAAGTTTTTAGATAAATTCGGCAACATTTATTTTTATTATAAACAAAGGAAAACTATTCTGACATTTTATGTCTTAAGTATCATTTGAAGACGTAAGGCAAAAATACGTGAGAGAAAAGAAATTAAAATGTATTTCTTCTATTACATAACACTGTAGCTCTTCCTCCTTGCCACTATTTCACTCATAGGTTAGAAGTGCAATAAAAAGTGCTGTATGAAGCCCTGCATATTTTTTCTCTGATTATGCCATCAACTTTTCAAAGGGTTAACGGGAAAAGCTGCGCTTTGTGCCCCCTCCTGGCTGCAGCCTCCCACCAAAGACAAGGGCAGCACAAAACACTGCCTGCCCTCTCTTTGTTGAGCATCACTATTTCAAATGTACTCACAATAACATGAAACCAAATTATTTTCAGTCCAAATATTAGGATCTTCAAGGTTTCAAAAGGAATGTATTAAAATAAAGATAACTGGAACTTTTCATTGAAAGATCTACAAAAGTTTGCAAAATTTAAAAGGACACTGTTTTCTATTGATCATATTACTGGTTAGATTGAATGCCAGATGCATTGTTAAGTCTCTCCTAACTCTACCTCATACCTACAAAAGAAAAGAAAAAAAGCTTCCTTTATTATTAATAAAACCAGAGTTTGGAAGCATGATCTAAGGTGGACATCCCTAGATGGTAGTGTAATTCCAATATCCTATGTAACCTGGGGAGTAACACTGCATTACAGACAGGGTCTATATTTTGTGATGGAGAGTTAAGGATGCTCTCCTGCTTCAGCATCCCAGGTGCTAGAGTTGATCCTACCAACCATCAGTCTGGCATATGGGACGCCTGAGAGGGCAAAAAGCTCTGGCACTGCACAGCAGCAGAGGGACGTCAGCTTCCCAGCAGAGACCTTTTCTCCAAGAAGTCACCTGTAAGTGCAGCTCCTTGCATGTACCTACACACCACAGCTGTCCTTGGCAAGGAGACCCAGTAAACCTGGTATGAGGCACTGTGCACATCCAGGGCATGACAGGTGACACCCTTGTCAGACAGAGAAACACCCAGATGTGACCTGTTGCATGATTCACACATCAACTCCCATGTTCAGGAAAAGGCTGAGATATCTGCTGCAAAGTTTAGGTCTGAGAACTTTACTTCTATTCTAGATTAAAATATGCATCAGGCAACTGAAGATAGATATTAGAGATAACTTCTCCAGAAAAAGTATTAAATAACAATGAAATTAAGTGATAAGGTTAAAGAGAATGAAATATATGAAGTATGGAAATGCATGCTTCACACATACAAACTTAGCACCACTTTCCCCTGATGCAAAGCTCTGTGTTTTTTATTACAGCAGCTTTATCTGGGCAATTCTTGACTTATCTGATATCAGTGGGGTTTGTTCCTTATTAATATTATATTTCTTTTAATATCAGTAATGCTGGAGAGAACTGAAATAAAGCTGACTCACATACAGATCTAACCCTGCCCACTGTGTCTTTAGAGGCAGGTCCAGGTCCATGCCTCCATGCCCAGTTCCAGCAGACTCGGGGACTTTGATTTACAGGTAAATTTGCCCAGTCCCCAGGAAATTCTTTTCACCTTGAAGGTGTCACTGAATGCTGTGTGTTGCTTCCTGCCACCTTACAGCCTCTGAGCAAGCTGCAGGCTTTTGGTTCTACAGTGATCACCTTTGCTGTCTCCTCATGCAAACTTTGGCATCTCCTACTCCTTGAGCACGGCCTGTAGCTCACAAGGGAAAATGTTGCCCCCAGTCCCTCCCAAGGGACTCACCTTACCCCATCCTCAGAAGGCATATCACAAAACCATGGAGAGAAGCAAAACTTTCAACGCTTACTGTCACCTTTATACTTCAATTCATTCCACAGAAAAAGTGATCTACTATAGAAAAAAAAATCTACTAAATGTTTTCAATTCATATTTTTTTAACATATTTGGATTTTACACCTTAAGAAAATTCTATTTTCTTTTAAAGCACCATTGCTACATTTAATTCTGATAAAAAAGCCAATAAACATCCAAGCTGATATAAAACTTCTGTTACAACCACTAAGTGGTTGTAATTCTGCTCTATTCCAAACCATAACACCAATAGAGTGAGGTATGGGAAAAGAAGGAAATTGTAAAAAACACACAAAAAATTACACAAGTGCTATATTTTCCTTCAATTCTAAATCAAAACCACACACTTCCTCATTGGAAAGCCATTCCACTCGCCAAGCATTTCAGTAGAAGTTTGGCATTAAAAAGAAATTAAAACCAACAGAGCTTATGGGAGCAGGCAATGATCTGTGTTCAACGAGTCTTCGTTTTATAAAATGAAAGAGTTTCAGAAAGAGCAAATAGCAGCAATTTATCTTCATTTAAATGCTAACTGGACAGCACTCATTCCTGACAGAAGGATGAGGAAACTGAGGCCTGGATTCACTGATTCACTAAACTCTGCTCATCACAGGCCTTCGTGGAAAGAGCTGGTTTTACGATCCCTGTTTGCAGTTCCTGTTTCTGGCAATGGCTGAGAGCAGTTCGGTTCCTTCCCTTCCTGGTATCCCACAGTATAGAGTAGCCTCGTGATGACTCCTTATCCATGGTCCTACCACAAAATTCACCAAGTGCAACTCAAATGTTGCTGTTGATTTCAGTGGGTACTAGAACAAATCTCACATTTGTAGCAGCAAAACATCAGAAGAAAGGCCACAATCTTTTTCTCTGGTCAATTTGCTATATGAAATAATGTAAAGGGGTAAAACATAATGCCACTACCACCAACTTTATGTCACCTGTTAATTCCCCTCTCAGATTTCAGAAAATCACTCTAAGCCCCAAGCATTGCGTAGGGTTACAGAAGATCTAAGCATCTGCATAGCATCTTGCATGTCCCTTCAAGTAAAATGAATCTGCAATTGGATTTGCCTTTTTTATTTTATAGTAGGTGGTTTAGACACTATCAGCATTCTGCCTAATTTATAAACATAAAGCCAAAATGCCCACACAAAAATAATGTCTGCTCATACGTACTGAGACAACGTTGGATATGTTTCCACTCCAGAGCAGAAAATTATTGATTTTTAAAAACTTTGTTTGTACTGATGAGTGGTCAGTTAGACTTTAGGCTAATGCAGATGTATTTGCAAAACATGTTTACAAAAGGAAATGGTTTTGGTTATTACTGCTCTGAAGTTTCCATAAGAAAAGTCTGTGGATAGATATTCTCCAGTGTTTATATGTTATCAGCTTTTGCTCAAGGACAGTGTGGTTTTTAGGGTAAACAATCACACACACAGTAGCTTAACCATCTGGGTGGATATGGAGCCACATTTCCACTAAAAACCTAAGAAAACGGGTAGCACTTTTCTAGGTTTGTAATTGCAGGCAATATTGCAATAAATTGACATGGAGCATGAATGTTTTTCTTTAAAAAAAACAAATAAACTCACTTTGTGTTGCCTGTGCTGACTCATCCAGTTGACTTGGAATATTCTCCATATCAGCTGCACACCTTTTTAAAAATAAACAAAACAAAAATTAATGGATGCTCTTCTAGTCACTGACTGGTTACATACGCTGCCTCCTAGCAATAACAACTTGTACTTGTTTCGTGTCTTTCGTAGAAGGATCTCAATGCAACAGATTACAATTATACCTCATCCTTTGTAAGAAGCAGAGAAATTGGAGCAGCAGATGCTCAGCAACCTTGAGAAAAAAAACAACAAACTCTAGTTTATTTATAGAAAGCAGGGATAAGAACATCAGGTTTGACCCTCTCTTTCCTTTTCTAACACTGTAGCTACAGAGTCTTCTGATGAAGGAAGAAGTAATGTTCGCATTTCTCACAAATTCAGGATTTCTTCAGATATTTGTGTTAGTTGGGAAAAATCTCATTTCTTAACCCTTACATTATAGATAATTAATTCTTCTTTTCCTCCTCCCTAATTTTCCATCAGCACTACCCATTTAGTAACAGATAATCTGCCTTTCTTCTTTTGACTACCATTGCTGCAATGCTGAAGAGAATGAGTGAGGGGAGGAGTAAAGTAGAGTTGGGAATGAAAAGGGAGGGTTTTTATGGGGGGAGAAAGAGGTGAAGAACAAGCAGAGGTCAAAGAAAAGAAGAAAGAAAACAGGAGAATAGTGAAAGAATAAGATAGCAAGAGAAGCGAAGAGGCTTACATACTTCTGAGACTTGGAAATTTTCTGGAGAGAGGACTTGTATGTCCCTTAATTTTTTTTATATGTTGCATCACCTCTCCTTCACACCACCTACCACCAGCAGGATGAAGGAGCTTTAGGATGTATTTTGCCTCAGGGACTTTTATTTATATCCCTACGTTTTGACAGGACAACAATCCCACTGTACAGGATCTAGCCCAGCTGACCTCCAGACATAATTTCAGATCTCTGGATACAATAAAGTACAAACAAATATTTGTTTATGTTCCTATATTATTACAAACATCTAATGAAGATATGAGCACAGCACTACAGCACAGCTGTATTGCAGGAGGACTCTGAGCTTTCTGGGTGAAAGAGGACCAGTGACATTTGTAAGAGAGCAGTGACCAAGAGTATATCCATATCAACTCTTCCATGGAGTCTTTCAGTCCCAGATATGGCCTGGGCCATGATTCTACGGTAGAAGTTACTAAGGGGACTCTGCAAATGAGGTAAAGGCCCAATCCTCCTCATGCACAAGGAAAAAATTGTCTTGCTGTCATAAAGTACTAAGAAATTAGAGGAAAAAAGGGATGGATTGTGCTCAGACAAGAAACAAGGGTGAAAACATTTCTCTTCTATTCTTAGGTTTGTTACTTCCCAACTGAAGCATTAAGAAAAATATTACAAGGGTATCACACAATTTTCAGCCCTATTTATGCAAATTGACAAAAATCCCATCCAGTCAATAGCTCTACATCTGTTTATTCTAATTAAAAATCTAATCTTTAATGCCTGGTTTGATGGCTGTTGGCCACCTTGTGAAGTTGAACACCTCTGAAAATCAGGCAATGAATATCTCGTATCAGGCTTCCAAGATCAATGAACACTAAAAAAATCCTGTTGTTAGTCAGCTCTGCTAGAGATAACACTAGATGGTATGTTTGTGAAATAGAAACATGTAGTACTGATGCCTTTGTTCCTGACAGTTTGGATGCTCCTGACACCTACACATGTCTCTGCTCTGATCCAGTACAGCCATTCTCCTGCTAGCTTTATTCTTAGAGATTTGAAAAAAAAAAAAAAAAATTATCTGCAGACAGAATATTTCTGTAATGCTGGATTGGTCATTCTCTTCTGGTTTTGAAGTGGCATATACAAATAGGGGGTTTGGAAATCTCCCTCAAAAAGGTTTAAAAATGTATGTTACTGATGTACATTTTTGTTTTCTATGTGTTCTGCATCAGTCTCATTGACCCATTTGTGAAAGACTGCCACATATGTTGAAGGTTATTTCTCTGAAGAACTGTGCCAGGCTCCCAGGTGGAGATGTTTATAGCTCGTGCCTTCCATGGATCAGCATGGAAGCAGTGTGGAGCTCACACTGATCAGTAACGCATATATGCATATAATTCAGCCTTAAAAAGGAAATTTAAAAGCCCTCATGTTTTGGATGGACCGCTGGTTCTGTTCAAAGTTCAGAACTTAATGGTTTGGGGTAATGTATAGGTCGAGCAGATCTATACACGCATAGATTAAAATGTTTATGTAACTAAACTAAAGAGGTAAGATGACCCTACCATACCTCTCCAATTTTCCAGAAAGCTCTATCCAGTTTCACAGTTCCAGACTCAAGTTTTGACTTAACAACAAGCTCTTTTATAGCTGTCATGTTTTGTGTTGTTCTATGTAGGTTATTTCTTGTCAGCAAAAAATAGTCTGTCCTTGAACTACTATGACATTTGTCATTTAACATGATCCTGGATCATTTTTCTTGTGACCCCTGAACAGTCAAACGTTTTGTTTCAACATCTTTGGTCAAATAGCTGTTTTCTCTGCTTACTCTTTCCAGCTGCTAGGAACCAGCAGCAAGAAGACAATCTCCTCCCGCTCTGTGGCCAGGAGGAATAAATACAGGTTTAAAAATCCTAGTCTGCCTTGCTTTAGCACATGAGATACCATTAGCTAGACAACTCCCTATCCACAAAACTCAACAAACACATAATTAAGTCTTTGCATATCAGACTTGAGCTTCTAATGTCTCATTCAAAGTGTACTATAAAACAAATTGCAAAACCACAAAATAAATATAATGAAGCTAAAGGAATGCCTAACCATTTTTTGTTTCCAAAACTCTTCTGAGTACAAATCTATGCTTGAATCATCAAAAGACTTTCTTTTAAAAACAAGTCAACAAAAGCTTTATTTTACTGTTTCAGATACAAAGTTTTCTGTAAAAAAATAAAATCACAGCACTTAAAAAATAAAAGTCGTACTTGTAGGGTTTTTTCTTGGAAAAGGGGAATTAAACTATTAAAGGACACCTTGTTAAGTAATTATATAGCAACATCACTGTGCAATTAAATAGCCATCAGTCCCTGCAGCTGAGAAATTTCAGGTAATTATTCAAAGATAATTTAATAGGAGAATTACTGTATTCAAGAAAGCATTAGCTAGTAATCTACCTCAATTAAAGCAGCCAATTAATTTCAGCACCTTGATAATAGTTGCCTTTTGCAAAACTATCCTCCCCTACACACACACACAAACCCTAAATTTCAAAATAATAATACAAAAAGTGAATTTGGTGCATTTTAGCTTCCAGAAATAACAATTCACTTCCAGAAAATTTAGGATGCTTTTATTGTATATTATATTATCAGTATGTATTATTTTTACTGTTTTAGTGTTCAACTTCGGTTTTACAGTGGCTACATATGTACCCATAGGTTTTTAAGATGAGTTAGAACAACAAGGGATATGAAGGAAATCTATAAAAAAGGAATAAATATTTGTCTGTTCATAGCAAAACAGAACACAAAAAGCTGCATAATAACTGAAAAAGTGTCTCATTGTGACAATAGGTCTCCAGGGAATTACGGGACTCTCAGAGTGTGGTGTGTGGTTGTGCTACTGTACGCACCCAGGAGACAGAAGTCATTAATCACATACAGTTGCAAACCCTTCATTGTAACAGATTTTGTGCAGAAACAAAAAACTGCTTATGCCACACAGCAGTTAGTTACACAGCAAAATATTTTCTCAAGGTCAGTAAGTACTGGAAGTTCTTTGCTAGAATGGTGAATATCAACAACTTTTACATCTTACAACTTCATATTTGTAAGTTTGGGCTCCTTGAACTGAGGTATTGAGAAAAATATTGGCTACAAGGAGGACACATGGATAATTTTCAGAAAGACACAAAAGGCAGTTTGGCATCCAGCACTTACACAGGTTCAGTGGTAGCTGAGGTCCTAGATTCCTCACATTTCTTTAAAAATCAAAGATATAAGAATCAGGAAATAATTCCTTTAAAAAAAATATCCTGTCATGCAGATGTTCACTGATTTAATTACCATTTTCTGCCTCAACCAGAGCTGTGTTGTTTTCTTTCATTTCCTATTTAATTTGTCTTTAAATAGAAAATAAATGATCATTGTAAATAAAAGAACATCTATGAGAATCAGATTTTCATGTGTTCCTCATATATACTGGGGGTTCTCTTCCCTCCCCCTTAAACCACAGCACAGTGTTGCTAATAGATTGAATAAATGTCCTTTTATCTAAGCCTTGAAAATATGCATAAACATACACAAAATCCAATCTTGGCAAGACTGAATCCCAATGCATTTAAGAAAAATACAGACTGTATAGATGTTCACTGAATTTATCCACTCTCTTTCACAGGATGCAATAAAACATAGGTGTAAAAACCTCCAAACTCCAGATCTGGAACAGTCCTAATATCTCTGAGCTATTGATCACTAGCAGAAATCTGTGATAAACACATACAGTAGGTCTTTTGTCGAAATCAGTCCACTTTGTGACTTGAGCTGTTACTTGTTAAATAGCTGAAAGTCACATAAAATCCTTTAGACTGTGGCCCCTGCCCCAAGTCTTTGTTTTGTTTCAGTTTTCATGTCAACAGGTTTCCAGTGTTTCCCTTCCTGACTCAGCAGTGGTGAATAAGTTTCCATTTAATTCAAGAGTACTCAGAGTACTGAGTGTTACCTGATCCATTAGCACTGTCCCAGAATTTGGAGAAGTATTCAAGATTTTCTTGCCCATTGTGCAACTATTTTTAGTCCATCATAAATCCTAATATATTTCTATGAAATAATCATTAACAAAAAATTAACTGAGCTACTTCAAAAGGTACCAAAATTTCTTCAAACTCATGACAGATTTGAATGTGTCTAATATATCTCTAAATTTCTACTTGTAATAATCAGATTTCAACTTTTTGTTATCTCTGAGTATCCTTTTTGTTTAAGGTAATAGAGAAAGAAAAAGAAATAAACCAACCACAAATAGATCCATTATATATCTCTCTCTCAAAATCTGTGTATCACTCTCCACACTGATATTGAACAAGGTACTTCAGCACATCTGTCTTAAATCACATTGATTAAAATGGAATTAATCATATATCTAAAGCCAGATTCAACCGTATCTTGCCTTGTAAGAAAACAAAGCGAGGTATTTCACTGACCAGTGGTTTTCTCACCTCCTCATCTAGTGATAGATAGAAGAGCATGTATTAGACAGCACTGGTGCAGGCTCTTAAGCCTTTGCAGGTGGTTGTGATCCTTGTGATGGAAAAATCTAATTTTTCTTCACTGTTGTGAAGACAGATGAGAAAGAATATAGCACCACAGAGATTAGGCAAGAGCCCTAAAAGGCTCCCAATGCAGCCTGTAGTAGTGATGAGCTGAGCAGCAGGTATTTGGGGACTCCTGCTCCCCTTTTTCTCTTTTGGTTACAACATAAAATGATATTTCATACCAAGCTGAACAAATAAACACAAACCCTACTATATATTGATAGGATTAGAATCAGAATTTATCAGGAAGCTGCACTGTAAATTATACAACCAGAATAAGTAACCTACAATATTTACCATTGAGTGTTACAATTCTCTTGGCATCCAGAGTCAAATTATATGTGTATTAATCCCCCAATCACAAGTTTACTTGCTGAACAATATAATCCAAGTGATTAGAGAAAGAAGAGATTCATCCAAAATAACCACAAGATACCTAACGGATTTAATTTGCTCCATCACGGTGCCACTTGCTGTTCTAATTATCATTTCATCTGGAGTTACCTGTAATTTTCCTTTAGTGCCAAAAAATGTGTACATTTTGTTTTCTTAACATTTAGTAGGAGTCTGCTATTAATCAGTCATTTTTCAACATTTAGAAAATTGTTCTAGGGATTTAGCACACATTTTATTAATGGGCCATGCATAGCAGCATTATCTGCATAAAACAGTCACTAATTGATTAATAAAATATTAAATAATTTTAGTGTTAATGGGGCCCCCTGAGAAGTTTCATCGTCATCAGTCAACAGGCCAAACTCACAGAGTCAATTAAGGACTCTGATAAATTGGGATCACTGAGATTTTCTTTAGGACTGTATATTATTTTACTACCTGTTTTGCATAAGGAAAGAGAGAAATATCAGCTGAACCATCTGTACATTGAGGTTTGTGACTGTTTGTATTAAGCAAATGTAGTTTAGCTAGGATTCAACACCTGGCATCCGTCTTCTGCAACTGCTTTTAGAAGGCAAGCAAAATGACATGTTCACCTTAGTGTGACTGAAGGCAAAGGTGAGAATTTTAATCAAATTAAGAACAGTAATATCAAGTATCACTCTGGTTTTCAAGTAGAAAACAACTCTTCTCAGAGCTACGAGCTCAAAGGTTGTTACGCAGCCTCTAAAACGCCCCACCTATGGCTAAAAACCCCAGCAGGAAATGTTCTCCTTCCTCCAAGTTGGCAGTTTGGAGAAACTGGTGGAGGGGGCCACAAGTGACAGCACACTTCCTCATCACACAGGAACATGTTCTGGGTCCTTCTGCACAAGTTTCAGCAGCAAGGACCCTTGTTAAGACACAATCATTCGTTCACATGCAAACCACCGACGTAATCCACCATTTCACACCACCAGTAAGCCAACCCCAGTACGCTGGATTTCTGTTACAGTCAAGACTCAGTCAGCTCACTGTGCCAAACCCTAAGATCAACCACGGGACAAAGAGTCCAGCAGACAAAAGACTAACATCCTTGATGTTAGAAAGAGGGAAGAAGGAAGGACTTAAAAAACCCCAGAAGCTCTGTGAGAGCAAAAGACCAATGTTGGGTCTGATCCATGTTCTCCATTATGAGTCAGATAAAAGGTTCCTCTAACTTTGTACCTTCTCGGAGGGTAACCAGAAGGCTTAGGCATCCTGTATAAAAACAGATCTGCAGTGTTGTTTTCCACAAAACCACAATTCTCCCACCTGAGATCTCCCCAGCCTCCAACAGGAAGGAGTATTCCCCACACCAATGTCTAGGAATATGAAAAAAAAAAAGAAAAAAAAAAGGCAGAGAACATAAAGAAAACATCAAAATAGCAAAAAGCAATTGTTCAGTGAGTACAATGTAAGAGGCAGTGTGCAAGCACAGCAAACTGAAAATTACTCACCGAAATTATTCATATAATCGTTTCAATAGATGTAAGAAACCCATAGGCTGCTTGTAATTAAAGGTGCATACAAAAAAGTGACATTTAATGAATAAATTAGCTACTATAAACATTATCATCTTTACTGAAAATGTTTAAATTAGCTCTCAAACATTTTCCAAACTATAATTTGGAGAGCTAAATATGTTTATGATTAGAAAACAGCCTTCTCTAATATCTAAATGAGTAAAAAAACATAACTAAAAGAATAATAGTCCATACAGCGGGTATTGTCTTAAACTATAAGTCTTCATGGCAGCAGTCATCTATATGTGATCATGAACCCTTCTGTCCCAAGTGCCTTGTACCTTCCCCTTTAGGAAAAAAAAAAGAAACAAAAAATAACCCCACACTTTTTTGCAGAAAATAAGATTATTACAAAACATTTAAAGGTTAGGAGAGAAGGACTATTTTGGGTAAAATGTGGTTAGCTACAGAGCCTTTAACAATGGCAAATAGGGAAAATCAGTTCAGTTTAAATTTCCCTCTGAAGCAGGGTGAAGCATGTAGCCCACCATGACTAAGGCTGTGGTTAGATGGTTCCCCACTGACTCCACAGAGGGTAGTGCCACCTAAACCAGTCCCAATACCTAAATTCTACAGAGGGAAAGTGTACATTTTTAAAGATCTTACCTGAATACTGGTTCATCTCAGAAAGATGGAGGGATTTTATTGTAAAAGCAGTTCTGAATCTAAGCACTACTGAACACAAACCAAACATCTCTGCCTCCCTACTGTCAGTCAGGCACATTAAAATGAGTAGCATAAACACTCCCATGATAGGAAACAATTTTTTTATATATTTATATTGTTATTGTCAGTACAAAAAATTAGTCATACAATAAGAAAATCAAACCCACTACATTCAGTAACCACAGAATTACAAAATGAGTAAATCCAACTTAAAACAGTAACTGGGAAAAATCTTTTTCTCTTGTGATTAGTGGATAATCATCTTAATCTGTTACCAAATAAATACTATCTTATGGTGAAACAGAAATAGGACATCCTCTGTTTTATAAGTTAGTCTCTGTGGATCTTGGAATGCTGTTTTTAAGGAACATCAAACAGAAATTAACAACAGAAAATGCTTAGCCAAGTTATCAAAAACACTTACATTAAAAAAGCCCTATAAAATCTAATCCTGACATCAGTAGGTTACAACTTTGCACGTCCCCAGGGCACTAAAATAATACTCTTTAAAACAGCAGGTGGACTATTTTAGACTTCAGCTTTCTGGTTCTAACAAGGCTTTTTTTTTTTTTTTTTTTTTTTCCCTCTGGGAATTAAGGATGCTAATCACAATCTCCAAATGTGCATTGCTGGCTTGTGAAAATATTAGACCACAAACTGACATGGCAGCGATGTATTATGCTGCTATGAAGGAGTCCTAAATAGAAGGAAAACTCAAAATTCCGGGCTTGCCATCACAAAGGTCAACATAATTGGCCACATACAGCAAAATCAACCCCCATGCCTTCCCCTAGTCAAGCCGACTGCCGAGGAAACCCTGTCTTCCTACTGGGATAAATGAAGTCTAAAGTAGGAGGAGCAGGAGGTTTGGAAATTCTAAATGTAAAAATATAAGGAACCCTAAAGATGCCACCAAAATTTATCCTTAAAGATACATTGTGATGACTTATGCCATTTGGTCTTAATTTTATTTTTTTTTTAAGTATGAATTATTCCAAATGTTTGATGAGATGACATTTTTCACTAACAATGCCTAAATTTTAATGCATTAGTGAATAAAATATTTAATAGTATTACCATCCATGGCAGTAAATACTTTACTTATTTTCCTTTTTAAATCTATACTCTCCATATTAATAATACAAAGATCAAATGGAGTAATTAAGTAATCCTTATCCACTTATCAGATGTTAGCTACATGTGTTGGTTCCATGTAGCTTGTGTAGGGTGCTGCATACGCTGTGGCTAACTTCTTCCACACAGAAGAAACTCTTCTCATACCTGGATCTCAGCTTAGAACAAACACTGTTATATTTAACATTTTGTGACATCCCAGCCTTACTCAGATTCTTCACAGGAAAAATCAGCTTTGTTTTGATTAAAGATTATTTGTGGCAACAATGTAATATTGTCACCTGTAATTCCAAGAAAATGGACCTCATGATCTGATAAATTCCTTACAAGCTAAAACACATGAAGAGCAAAAAGAAAAATGTAATATAAAATGCTTTTTCTGTCAGAACCATTTGCAGCAAAATCAAAATTTCACTTAATCTACTTTCTAGTGTATTCCAGGGAAAATGTCAAACTTGCCCCCTCACCACCCCTAAAAACAAGCAAACAAACAAACAAAAAAGCCCCAAACAAACAAACAAACAAAAACAGCAAGAGGGAGAGGAATTAAAATTCTGAAAACTAAAAGAGGAGAAAAAATGAATGAGACTAAAAGGGACCTAATGTTTTCTGAGCAGTTCATTAGCTGGCTAAAAACTTGTCAAAGTGAAAAATCTGTACTTAAATTACAGTAACCTTAAAAAACCAACCAAACAAACCCCAAACCAACCCTATAGATAGCTTATTTGCAAAGCTGTAAAGCTAAAAGCTTTCAAGTGAAATAACACTATTTTACCAAAATAGCTGCTCAAATTCCAGAAACCACAATAAGCAACAAAAGTCACTCAAGTGTACAATTACTGAGGATTACGTATGGGTCATATATACCAGTTGGCAAAGAGCAGATCATGGCACTCTGGCTTAAATCGTCTTCAGAGTGATCACTGAATCTATTTCTGATGAAACTATGCATATATTCTGTCAAAATCTTAATAAAATTATTGGAGGGTGATGACATGGTTCTTAAAATTCTGCAAAGAAATCTTTACAACTATTTATATTTTTGCAGTGTTGCAGTAATACCCTTGTGCATTAATTGTAAGTGTGGTGTAGCTGAAAGCATAGCTGTAATACCAACTCTATTGAACTACATCTTTTCCACAAAAATACAATAATCAGCCTTACAAGAACTACTCTGTCCACTAACCTCGTCTGGTGCTGAACCAATATATTTTACAACATACCAAGCCAGTTATTTACTGAATGAAGCAAAAACTTGTACTAAGCATACATTAAACGACAGCTCATTGACTAATAAACAGCACTAATGAAGCTATTAATTTTAATAATAAATTAATATGCTCATGATCATTTCAGTTCTCACTTCTTTGGTATTCTAAGCACTGTACACATACTGAAAGATCGATGGGTTCAGACATACTATGACCGAGCAGGTCACCTCTAGTCCTTCAAGAACCCGTTCTGTAGAGTTCCCAAGAAGCATGCTTTGCTGCAGCTCTGGGACAAGATGTGCTCAGGTACAAACTATCTCGGGCTGCAAAGGACCAAAGCACGTGCAACTCTGTCTCTGCAAAGGCCGTGGCTTGGCTTGGCCACACACGACTGTAGTCAATGGTACTATCTATGCTTTTCGGAGTGGTATGTCCTCGACACATCAGTGCACTTCAGCATATGCCTGGCTTTAATAGTGAGAAAGCAACCCCTATTGAATCCAATAAAGCAATTTCCATGTTTTAAGTTGGGCATATGCTTAATTTGCACAACCAGGACTTTTTCACCAAATGTACTTTAAAGATTAAAAACAATTGTTTATCTTTCTTTTCCATCCCTCATACAGGGCCAAATCCTGTGGCAGTGGTTACATCTTTCATGTCTTTGAATTTCAGTATGGCACAGATATTTGCAGTGCTTTCCTGAGGGTAGCCCATAAAATAACTTAGGTTTTCTTCAGACAGATTTGCAGAAACACAGTACCAAACTATCCCTGCTCTTTACAATCTAGTACACATACATATGTGCTATATTACAATATATTATATAAAATATAGCCAAAATACTCAAAATATAAGCCAATAGGAAAGTCAATTGCTGGGCTGTACTTCACTTATTTCTTTCTCACTGGGCTTTAGATTTGTTTCAATACTAGTTAATTTAAGGTAAGCATTTAGGGTATAATGAGATTGCATTACAGCTTAACCTCAGCTGGTAACCAAGCACCACACAGCCACTCACTCACCTCTTTCCCCACCCAGTGGGATGGGGGAGAGAATTGGAAGGGTAAAAGTGATAAAACTTGTGGCTTGAGATAAAAACAGTTTAATAATTTTAAAAATAGAAATAAATAAATAATAACAACAATGAAAAAAAAGGAGGTGAAAAACCCCCAGAGAGAAAAAAATGAAATCCAAAAAAGACAAGTGATGCAAATGAAAACAACTGCTTACCACCAACCAATCGATGCTCAGCCAGCCCCTGAGCAGTGGTCCCCCACCAACCTCCCTCCCCTCTAGTTTTACTGCTGAGCACGACATCCCATGGTATGGAAAACCCCCTTTGCTCAGTTGGGTCAGCTGTGCCAACTGTGTCCCTTCCCAGATTTTTGTGCACCTCCAACCTACTAACTGGCACGGAGGTGTAAGATACAGAGCCCTTGACTCCATGTAAGCGCTGCTCAGCAGTAACAAAAACATCCCTGTGTTACCAACACTGTTTGCAGCACAAATCCAAAACAGCCCCACACTAGCTACTATGAAGAAAATTAACTCTATCCCAGTCAAAGTTTGCCTAATGCTGTCTCCAACGTAGAAATCACAGTTAAAAGTTTGAAGTAAAAAATATTTAGGATGAAAGATTTACTAATCCTTGATAATTACATCTCATGATTTTTCTGTGGATTCTTTATGAGTCTACAGAGAGGAACTAGAATGGAGAAAAGAAACTTGCAGTGACAAAATCCATAACAAGCATATTGCACCCTAGACCTAACAAACTAGTACAAAATATTAAACAAAGACCAAGAAATTTCACTATCAAACACAATCTTACCTTTGAAAAACCATGTGTTCTTTAGAACAGAGGATGGATAACTGCAACTTGTCCAAAACCAATGAATTTGAAACAAAATAGTGAAGACCAGTATTGGGTTTTCTTTTATCTATTATTTGTTTCAATGGCAATAAGAGATCCAGCTATACTCTGAACAGAATATTTGAGAAGCAAATTTCTTCTTAAAACTGCTATATTTAAGAAAATGAATCCTCTAACAAAGACAAAAGTCATACCTGCTTTGATTGCCCATAGGCTAACACAAAAAGACAGTTTAATTCTACTCAACATATAGGTTCATCTCAGAGAAAAGGCTTTGGCATGTAGAAGAGAGATTTAAAACAAAAAAACAAAACAAACAAAATTTACAGATCTAATTGTACCACAAATATTTTGACCTTCACACTGTATAGGTCACCAGACCAGGTTCATCAACACAACTCCCTGAAGTCTCATGTCCCATGATTTTGAAATCAAAGATAAATACTGGTACTTAGCTTAGAACTAACTAAAGCAGCAGTTGTGAAAATAACCACCCTGAAGGGGAAAATCCATGGATGATATCTCCAGAAGATGAAGGATCTTGTTATGCAGCTGGATATGAAGTACTGTCAATAGTAACTACATCTGTGAATACCAGCAGCAAAGCTCTAACACAGCTCTGCCTTAGGCAGATACATGAGGAACAAGAACACGTCCTGAAGAGCTTATTTTTTGCCACAGCACACCCAAACTGAGGCAGAGAAAGATCTCTAATAGATTAATTCTTATATTAATTATGAAGAAGATTGGTCATTTGATGTAAGAACATGGTCAGTTCTCCAGCCTTGATGGTGCAATGCAGCTGCCAGTGGGGAAGCACAGGGAGATCTTAGATGCCATTTAACCAGGCGATGAGGGGGGCAGTTACCATGTTGCTCAAGGCTTGCTTTAACCATAGCACTCCTGTTGGCATAAAAGCCCTGGACCAGCCATCCAAAGGACAACTCCCTTTCTGCACACCTTTGGAGAGTTATCCATCTGCAAAAACCTCACCTATGTCAAATAGGCTGAAGGAAACACCTGGCATAGAAAGCCTGTGAAAAAGTAAGGAGGGAGAGGAAGCAAGGCAAGCAACGGAATAAAACCAAGATCCTCACACACCTTACGTGCTGAAGAAATAATGTCTTTTCTAAATTATATGCAGACTTGTTTCCATTTTCGTATTCTTTCTGGGGTTTTTTGGAAGCCACAGAAAATGAGCATAAGAGACAAAAAAGTACTTCGCCCTGCAGGAATACAAAAATTGTAAAAGCACAGGCAGCACTACAGAGGAGCAGTGCCATTCACTCACAAAGAATTTTGTGCATGTAGATGGCTGATTAATTGCTGGCCTGCCTAGACGAAGCTGCAACGAGCCAGATACTGTCAGCATGCCATCTGTTACCATGGAAATGCACAATGTTCCTGTTTCTGACAAACCCTTGAATACTAGATAGATTGTGCCATATGTAAATAAGGCAAATTAGTTTTCCTATATCTTCCAGACAAGGTTAGACTAAAAGAAAATATATCTGTTTAAACATACTGTAACCTCCAAGATGCAAACTGGGTAAACCTTCCTCCTTTTTTCATAAAAATCTCATTCAATTTGTTGTTAGAACTGAAACAGTGTGGACTAGCATTAAGAAGCGTAACATTAATTCCCAACCAGCAATGTTTACAAAAGCAGTACTTAAAAATATGCATATTCTGTATGCATACTACATTCACCATCATTGTTATATTTTTATTTTCAATTTTTTTTTTCTCTCCCCCCAATTGGGTCAACGTTATTGAAACACTATATAGAAATAAACACGGAACTTTCTCATTTGTACAGTGAAATTTGGATCATTTAACCAGAATGCTATTTTTTTTAAGAGATTCTATAGATTTTAAACATGGAAAAAATTATTTATTCAGTTGAATAGTGTTACATTGATAGCTGAGGCACATTAACTTAGCTCCACTGAAGTCAGAGGGGCTGTAGTAGTTTGCATGTGCTAAGGATCCAGCTAGAGCTTAACCAATTGCTCCAAAAATTGTATTAATCACGTCCTGAAAAATAAAAGTAAGATTTAGCACTTAAGATTTTGATCAATTTCTTGATTTTACAATTGAACATTAAACTAAAAGCAAAGAGTTTAAAACCAGCAAGATGTGTGTTCACCACACTCACTGAGAACACAGCATGTTGTATTTTGGGTGGCTGTGAGCATCAGAACATACTGTATTACTGGGATAGATTCTCTTTGAACATGACCACTTTGCGAGGCACACCTGATGCAACAGGGCTCTAACCAACACCTGTGTGTTCCTGGAAGTATCAGGTTAGCAGAAGTACAATACCCCGCAGTATAAAGCTGATGGCATTAATTAATACCATACATTCTCCCTCTTGCCAGTGAGCAGTGCAGAGTTGATAAAGAGGAACATGTCCACAACATCCCCCCAGGATACCTATCCCCTGGGCCAGATCGGAGCCCTTCTGAACCATGAAATATGTGCAAGTTAAAGATGTTTTAAGACGGTGGAGAAGCACGCAGTGGTTACAAGACTGGTGTAGTGCCATGCTGTGCCTTAAGGCACTTTTCATTCTACGGACTCATGCTATTGCTCAGATTTTCTGTTTTCACTATACACCTTTATCAGGTCATGTAACATTCTGATGCACTGTAGATGACACTGTTTAAATTAGGATATAAGAATGATGTAGGTCCCATAACTTTTAACTCACAGGATTTATGGGTTCTTAACCGGTATTCCTCATCCCCCTACCCCTTACCCTCAAATTCTTTTTGTGGTTTTCAGCACAGAGATTGATGTATGGTATAATGACAGCTGAGCAAAATTGTCAGGCAGCTGTATATCAATATTTCACTGATGGGAGAATTAATCAGTAGCTCCAGTAACAATAAGGTTATCATGTTCATGGTAAATGCGTTGTGTATTTTAATATATTATTTATACAGTCCTTCTGTTGATGTGCAACTTTGCAATGCTATGAAATATTACTTCTAAAAAAATCAAGCAACTACCTATCAATCTCCAATATAAATTTGTTCAAAACATAATAATCCACTTTTTGAACAAGCACATGTGATTCCATACAAATTCCAGTTTTACAGAACCTTAGAATCATTAACTGTCCAGAACTTCTTCAGAGCAACGTTTGATAAATCTAAGTAGAGTCTAGAAAATAGAAAAGGTTTACATAAAACATACTTTAGAACATAACAAGTCCCATTTTTGCAGAATAAAATTAAGATTAATCACACTTCACAACAGCATTCACGGGATCTGTGCCAGCTGATTGTCTGACATTGGCTTCTTCCCACAGCAGCATGTGCTGCAGTGTCTTGGAGTTCTGCCCTCTCCTCCTCATCCTGGGTGTTTTGAATGCAAGACCATATAGGAGATGTGGCACTCATGAACTTAAATCATACAAGAATGAAATTAAGAATTTGAAGAAAGCAAGATTGATAGGGAGTGTAAACATACAGAATCCATTTTGAAAGAAAATGTAATTATAAGCAAGTAACTTTCATTCCTTCTTTCAATGGCTTCTAAGGAGTCCTACTTACGAAACAGTGATAGTTTCTCATCTAAGCAAGCTGACAATGGCATCTATTCAATCAGCAAGCAGGGCACTGCTTTGCCAAGTTGAGCAGCAGAACAGTGTACTATGTGCTAGTGTTTCGAGAATGTGAGAGTGGAGTTCAAAACTTTGAGAAAATTCTATAATACGAATGAGTCCAGATCACACCAAAGTGATCACAAAGTCACCTTTGCCCTGTGGAATATGACTTAGTCCTAAACCAGAAGAGAAATATTAGTTTACACTTCCCCTCTATATATGGTCCAACCAACTTCACTGCAATCTATTATTTGCAAAACACATAAGGAAACTGTCTGACTTTCAATATCCCAACCTTATTAAAGTAACTACATAAGATTTTGCAGTACTTGTCCCATGAAAATTTGCTTTGTTTAATGTGAATGGAGTATGGAAATCACAGCTAGAAAATGTTTTGGGTAAAAGTCAGTTATAAACTTGTACCATTATTTAGCATTTAGCTTTGGGGATTCATCAAGCATAGGTTGCCAGAATTTATCCTGACATGTTACATTTCTTCTGAACTAAAAAGCTTTTCTGGTCAGTTTTGTCAGATGAATTATATAAAAGGGCTGGATGAAAATCTGGTATTTCTGCTGAGCCAGCAATGAACAGACAGGTTGAGAGAGTGTAATCAGCATATAATCAGCCAATTCTCACTCATCCTCCAGATGCTCTGTAGATCTTACTCTACTGGTCCGTTCCACAGGAGCACATTTAGAACCAAATTCAGGGAATGGATCTATTCCCACCACCATCCCTAGTTGCAGGAGATTTGTATCTCACCTCTGACTAAAGAAGAGGTCCTAATAAGACAAGAGCATTACATTTTCAAATAGTTTCTCAGTGAGACTAAATAAGGCCATGAAACACTAGAAGCCAATTTTCTCTCTTGTGAGTGTGCTTTAGGTTCCTTTTAATAATGTCTGCTGGAATAAAGATTAATTCCTGTCAATAGAGCTCCTGGATATCCCCTGCATATAAAGTATTTGATTCACCTCCCTCATGCTGTTTGATTTGCAGCACTTTCTCTCTGACATTTGGTAATGAATATCTAAAGACAATCAACACTTTTTACACACAGATTTTACAGCATAACACACAAGTATGAAGTGTCACCTCCTTTGACAGAACTATAGTAAAACTCTTAGGAGATAAACTGACAAAGTCACTGAAATGTTGTCAGAGATTGTCCCATTGGAAGAACCAGAAAATGTTTTGGAATATTCTGAAATGCTGTTGATCCCACAGCGTTTCTGAAGAGGAAGACAACTTGCAGTAAAGGCCAGGGTGCTGCAATACCACACTTGTGTCCCTGAGGTCATCTTTATTCCTGCTATTTGGCAGGAATAAAGTTTTTCGGGCATGGTTTTTTTTTTAACATGCCCATTTCTTCCCACTCTTCAGATAGATAACCTACTTCTATAAAAGAGGCCAGTGTGATCATCAGTGGCATCCAAGGGAATCCAAGTAGCATTTGTAGGATTTGGTGTGGACTGGTGCAAAATTTTAACGTGGTTCTGGATAGTGTGGTGAAGAGTAAGAGAAATTATTTTTATTTCAAGACATGATTTTTTGTCATGTCTTAATACTGATCCCATGCACAGTGCTGGCATACTGAGATTATTTCTGTAGTCTTGTTACAGGGAGAGTGCGGAGGACATCGGGCAAGTTCTATTGCCAAAAGACAGGATAAATCAATAAAGTATTTGATTTCAAGGACTCCAGTTTTCCCCAGACATTTATTCCAGGATGCATTTTCTATTCCATTTATCTTGTTTCCCAGTCATTGGCTACCCTTGTGATTCCACTTTGGTGAGGGATTCCACTTTGGAGACTTCAATGCATCCACTTTTTCAAGTATCTTCTCTAGGGATAAGTTCAGTTCATGATTTCCAATATTCTCATATTTATCTGCAAGTATTTGTGCTCTTCCTGATGATTTCTACAAACCCATGAAAGTAATCTAGAACATTTTTATACCATATCAAGACAATATGCACAATATGCACACACATAAATATATATACTCTTATTTCTGTACTGCGCTCTGGAAAGGACAGCAATGAGCACGTGGCGAACTGCTAGGACAAATCTGTTTGGCCAGAATATCTACCCAACAGAGTTAAGACTGCTCTGTCATTCTTTGGTGTAATCAAGGGAAGCAGAATGAGGAACTATGAAGATGCTCATGTGAGGAATTACACAAAAGGCTATAGAGAGATGCACCTTTGACTCACCATAACAATGCCTTTAGTTTCGCATCTGCTGCATGATTGTATCTAGAGTGTAAAGTCTAAAATCCTAAAAATGCCTGAATGAAATCTAAATTCAGATCCTCAGTAAGTCATCATTGTCATTTCAATGCTAATAGAATGATGTCAATTCGTATCTGCTGAGAATTTAAGACTTTAACATACCAAGGGCAGAGATAATATTAAAAAATAATCCAACACCTCCCCAAATATTTCATGTTATTTTCAGTGATAGATTAAAACCAACATTAATAGAACTTTACAAGTCAGACTCTTACATTCATTACTCTTTCTGAATTATTTCCCACTGAAGCATTGTCACAGGACTGCATACACATGCTCTCATAAGAACACATTCCGAGTTACTTTTTATTTTGTGATCTTTTGTTAAAGTATTCAGGCTTTTTAATAAGTAAAGCATCTGACAGTACCTGTAAACACTATTATTAACCAAACAGCTGTAAATACCCATAAATGACACAAAATGTAGTTACTGCTGTTTCTATTTATTCAGGAAATTTTCATTTTAAGCCTCAGAAATAAACGTGTTCAATCAATACTAGGGGTCCAACAGAGAGAAAAAAAAAAAAGCAAGAAAACTCCAAGGCACAGGTTTAAATCCATCTTTGTGTCTTTCTGCCTGGAACAGTAAATAATATTACTTCTAGCAACAGTGTGACATTCAACTCTGTCTCAATCTCCTTTACGAAAGATACAAAAACATCTCCTAGAGTCTAATAAAATTATTTTTAATTCATCTGAAAATGAGAAGCAGGAGAAAGGGATATAATTTAAGCAGTCATCTCCTTAAAAAGCACTTTTACTCTTAGCTAACAGTACTTTACCATTCACATTTATCTGCACGGTGCTCTTAGTAATAGCTATAGGGAGCCCAAGGTGTATAGTTGATTAAATTTATTATATTCACTGATCAGTCAAGTAAAACAATATTGAATATGGAATAAACTTTGCACTGGGACTCACAATTTTATCCCAGATCTGTCACTAACCTCCAGTATGATTTTGACTGTCTAGTGAGAGTATAAATGCTTTGGATGTGGGGGCATCTCTTCTGTTTTTTTTACAAGGGGTAGTGGAACCAGGCTCCAAGCACAGTTTAGACATCAGTACTTCTGTAAGAAAAACAGCTAAAGAGTACAAACAATTTTTGCAGATTTTTCTGAACTTTTAACCCTCCCAGCCTCTCTCTGTAGCTTGTAAGAGTAGAAGTTCTGCTCCATATTTGATGTCTTCTTACCTCTTCCCCATTCCCCAACCCCTTCCAACAGCTTTATCGTTTTGCTGGTATCAAGACTGCCACTAGTAACTGGCAGGGAGATTTAAGGTTGGAGTTGAACCATTTACTCAAACTGATAAGCTGCTAGCCACTCAGTTCTATCAGTAGCCATGAACTCTCAGGATGACAAACTGCTTGTTGCAATGAACAGGGAGCACATAGACCATCTATTTAAATTCAAAACTTTAAGAAGATATGCATGTTCTACATTCATTCTTTTCTACTTCACTTTTTGATGTATTAGCATGGGCTAAAACATAATAGGTAAAAACTGAAATATATATAAAAATTACAAGAATGAAAACCAGTTCACTTTGAAAAGATGAAAATGAAAATATGCAACAGATGAATTAAAACAAGGTTCCCTAAATACTCAGGTGTGGCATAAAGTTGTTTTGTTTTATTTTTCTAAATTACAGGATTCCTTGAAGCCTTTATACACGCCCATCACACATGCCCACCATTACACTACTGTTGCCCCCATTGTGAAATATTCAAATTACAAAGCAAATATGCAGCTAAAATGCCCAAATGACAAATCCCAGGCAGCTAAGAAGTAAGGGTAAATAATTCCAAAATCTAAGATCTATTAACCTGAAGGTATCTCTTTTACTTTCCATAATCCGTAACATTCAGGGAAAAGAACATTAGCAGATCTTGCAAGTTTTTCAGTCTCTTTAAATTTGTTGTGAGTTTGATGAATCTAGCTCAGTGCCCGTGTTCTCTATTATATGTAACAGATAACCATTTCTGTTATGAGCTTTATGCTGGAAAATTGACTATGACATCTACTAGCCAGCTATATCTTCAGCTCAGATGAATAATTGATGCAATGATCAATTATTGGATAGCAAAATCCATGGTGATGGTTTGCTAACTGATTAGACAGCAGGAAAATTTGTTCTGTTATTTCCACCTCTGATAGCCTGTAAAATGATATACAGAACACTTTAATGGAAGATTTTAATAAACTGTTTACTGTATGCAATGTTGTGCTGAACAGAAATTTTAGTTCTGTGCAGAAGAAGAGGGATACCAATAATATAAGGTGTATCATACGTGGCACAGTCAGGCTTCAAGTGTCATATATCATTCAGGGACTGTCTTGGGTAAGGCTGATTCTACTAGGAAAAGAGGTGTATAAGGAGAATTATCCTTAAGGGTCTGACACATCTTCCTGGCAAAATGATAATCCTCAAAAAGCCTGAGTTCCCACTGAAGAAAAGGTCTCCAGTTGGGACCAAGATCAGATCTGGACTCAATAAAACTTGCAGGGAAGTAGGGTGGGAAAAAAAGCAGCACCTTTTTTTTTGAGAGATTGAAAGAGGTGGAAATTAATTCCAAATACATATTAAAAAAAATCTATCCAAGTCTAGAAAACAATCCACAATAATGGGAAAAAATCTTCAATGGAGAAAAACAATCAGTACAGTCAAATGTATAATGCCTGGTTCCTACAACTGAGTAGGACTTGTCTGACCATAAGCACGCATGGACTACTGCTGGAAACATCCAACACTGAAGCCATGAAATGGAAATGGTTAAGAACCATGTAAGGAACCAGCCAACTATTGAAAAAGCAGATCTAAACCAGTAAGCAGACATCTGTAGCTTGGCAGCATGCTGCCATAAGAGGATCCATAAGTTCACTGGGGTGGGAATCAATGAAATCAAGGCATGTTTTTTGCAAACTGGTCCAAAGACAAGGAATACATCTAACAAAAATCCTACAGCCAGACCAGCCTCAGAGCAGAAAGACTGGAATTTCTGGTTAGTGCCCACAGCAAATAAATCAATAACTGGTACCTTAAAGAGAAGATGATCCAATATCTTCTGTTCAGGCTTCACCAGTTCTCAGGCCATCTGCTAACATATCACAGCTGGAAATCAACTGTCATCAGTGAAATTAATATAAGAATTACCAGTTCTAAAGACTGTTCCCAAAAGATTTTGTAACTATTTTTCCTTTCCTGCAGAGCATTCTGCAGGACCTGTAAGCATCTAGTTGTGAAGCCCTGCAGCTGCGAGAGGAACGATTAAAACACATTCTGCATGGGTCAGACTTCACATGGATATGTCCAGTAGTCATCAGAGATCCTCTTTCCAGAAGATGTCTAAGTGAGCTAAGAGGAGGAACATCTTATTCAAGAATCTTCATTAGTGATTGAAATCAAACAGCTGGGAAAATTTGAAACGATATCTGGCACCCAGCTCAAAGGTGCTTTCATTCCAGGCCGAATGAAACACTAATGACTTTCTCCAAAAGAAATTGAAACAGAGGTAAAAGTTTACATCTTCTGGGAACACCTTGAAAAATACTGTCCCATGAGTAAAAGATGAGGAATAAGCAAAAAGGAGCTGTTCACAAGATGAAGAACCTCAGGTTTAATCAACTAATACAGGAAAACAGGATATACATTTATGTCCATACATGCATTTACCTTTTTCACAGGAAATGAGTGGAGCTATGAGCTTACCCTATAGCTACTGCTAAGATAAACAAGAAACCTAACAGCTTTGAGCACTGAAAGACATCTGTGTCCAAACACACATACACAACCATACATGGATTAAATGGAACTATACATTCTCAAAGCACTCTGTAGATGCTGAATTAAGATTAAAATCACATCTGGTTTAGATAAGAGAAAAAAGCCCACTCCCAACTGCCCCCCTCCTAACCACAGGCCAACAAAGTACTTGTCAGATATAGCCATTTGTTACTAAACAAGCAAGTAATAATCACATGATATTTGAGTTATGGCCAGCAAAGTATTGAGATGTTAATGAAAGAAGTAATATCTGATTACAATATACAATATGTGGGAGATTTATTACAAGATGAGTTCAGCTGCGTCACTGATCTACACCACCTTATAGGTTCAGTCTCACAAACAACAGGCGTATGGAAACAAGCTGAGGAAAGTATGAGTTACCTAAACAACTATCACCCAAAAGAACAAGAGGAATGCAGGAAATGAAAGAGGCAACAACAATCCTGCAGAAAAAAAGCTGAGAGGTCAGGGGATTCCACTGTGTGATGAGATAAGGTAGATTAGTATAAAGTGCTTTGCAGCTTCATCAAAAAGAAATGTGTCAGCAATTCACTGCATATTCAACAAAATAGCCTTGAAGTATAGAATGTAGTTTTCTGTTTGAATCTGGTTTTGGGACAGAAGAGTAATTTTTTCAGCCAACGAACATCCAGGGTAAGTGTAGTCTGGTGTCCTAAACCAATAACCACACCGGTTATGCACATAATTCTGAGCAGAAACGATGCAAGTGGTGATGCTTTCTCAGAAATTATTCCAGGTTATTAGTGCTCCAGTATGGGAGCAGTATGTAAGAAAGAATATGAAATACTCAGTTTATTATTGTCAATGCAACTAATTTGTTCACTTTTATCATAAATTACACCAATGGACTATAGGCATAATATTGAGACTAAAGTTCTGAGATGTAATGAAAAGCAGCACAAGAGACAAGACTTCTGTACTTAGCAGAACCAAAATTATTATGAAATTCTCCTGGTTTTTGCTAGGAGAGGGTTAAATTTCTTCTTGAAAGCTAGAAAACACTGTCTTTTGGTTTCGGTGAGGATTGTTATGAGAACAATGTTGATAACTACAAGGACATCGTGCTTGGGCAGTTTCCAAGAGCAGAGGACTGGAAGGGGGGAGTGGAAAAGAAAATTGTAGTAGTCAGTAAAACCCAGAACTGACAGTTGGATGTGCCAATCAGATATTCCATATCATATCATGTCATGTTTAGTATATTAACCAGGGCTGACTGGAAAGGGGGGGATTATCTTGGGAATCACTAGGGCTCACTTTTCCATGATTGTGATTTCGGTTTCGGGGTTCCTTTTCGCTCCTCCAGGATCATTATCAGCAGGTGGTGAGCAATTGTACTCTGCATCACTCATATAGCTATATATCATCATTATCATTATTACTCTTATTATTATTTTTATTTTATTTTTACTCTAATTATTAAATTGTTCTTATCTCAACCGACAAGTCTCCTCACCTTTACCCCTCCAATTCTCTCCCCAATTCCCTGGGTGGGAGGGCGAGGGGAAGGGAAGGAGAGGGCTGCAAGTGGCTGTGTCTTTTTTGGCTGCCAGCTCAGTTAAACTATCACACAAACACAAATATTCATCACTCTATAGATACAATTTACTCTCACCAAAAGTGGTTTATAAACATTAAAGAATTGTTTAATTCTGCCCAGGAAGCAAGTTCCCATTTTACAGAGAAGATGAATGAATGATAAGCAGGTATATTTCTTTCTGTGCTTGCAGGAAAACAACCTCTTTATTGAAATTAACATGCAAGATCTTAAAAATTTCTCCATAATCTGAAATTCTCAGTGTGTAGTGAATTTTGCCTATTTTTCCATTATCTTCTATTTCATCACTTAAATCTTTGCAAAGTAAAAGAAAGAGACTGTCATTAGCATTGCCAAGTAGCAATTCTGATTGAGCAGTATTCTGCAGCCACTCTGCATGGACGTAAGCAGCTCACTGCGGAGGCTGTGTCTCTGCGTGCTGCATCATCTGCCAGTGACAGAAGGTTTAGTGTTGCCAAACTTGTGTTTACACTCGGCCTAACAGTGGTATAACTACCATGGACAGTTTTAAATCTAGTCTATATCAATATCAATTAAAGAAATAAGGCCAAAAACTGTGAATACAAGTTAAAATGGTGGGGGGAACTGATAAGCGGTGTGAATCGGTCATTTGGTTTCCAGATAATGAGTCAGTGGTATCTTCAATCCAGCATAACCAAACCTTCCCCTCAATACATCCTGATGTCAAAGTCAGGGAACGAAAGTCTATTACTTTTTCCAAGGTTGTGAATAAGACTTGTAATAAAAAGGATGTTCCAGGACACAGAGGAACTTCTGTATACACTCTGTTGCTCATCCAAAACATTTACAGAATGCCCCATCATTAAGCTCTGGTGTGAAAGCATGTCAACTCATCCTAACCATGCTAATAGCTTCAGCTACAATATATTATTATTTCTTTGTTTTTACAGCAAAAAAACATTTAATGTGGTTCACTGGGTTCATGATGTGATCTCATTTGAACTAGCTCTTTCTGATCTTCAAAGGAATTGGGACTGTGCGACATAACTCAGCTGCTCCACTCCAACCAACCACTCCACAAGAGGTGGGCGGGGGTCTGCTGGCTGCTGGAAGGACACTGTGGCCAAGGGCCACAAAGAAAACATGGGGTGGAAAAAACATGCTTGGAAAAATGAAGGACTCTGCAGAATGTAAGCTGAAAGACATCCTCCTACACAGCTTCACTGAGGAATCCACCAGCTGATGCAAGCAAGTAGTTATACAAGGAGCAGTTAATCTTTCAAATTTCACTTACTTTTTTTTCCCAGTGAATTAGTAGACAAATACTAATGACTATGTGACATACCTCACTATTGCCCTCTACTGAAGGCAACCAGTGTACTTAGCTGTACTGCAACATCATCCACCTATCCCTTTCACCATACTCTCAACTCTCAGATTTCACCTAAAGCAGCCAGAAATCTCTGCTTCCACAGCTGCCTGCAGTGCACTTCCCAGCTACTGAGAAGACACGTCATGGTCTCCTGCACTGAAATTGGGTGTTGCTAAACAAACAGAAATTTCATTCTGCCCCACCAGTTTGGATCATCATTTTCATTTTCCAGTTAGGACTTTTTCCTGTTGATTTCAGTGGAGCCAACTTTCCCCCTTTGTCTCAAAATATTTAGATTCAGATTCCAAATTAGCAACCAAGTACTCTGTACAATGACCTGTACCCATCTGTGGGATAGATAAAGCAAAGTCCAAGATACAGCAGCTCTCATACTTTTGCAACACGGTAAAAACTTTTGGAATTGGGTAAATCAGTAGCTTGGAAAGGTTTCAGAATCTATAAAAGAAATAAAATGAAATTACCCCTATCCTTTTCTTAACGTATTACTCTTAATTATTTGTGCTTCTATGGAAGTAGACTTAGTTTTGGACAAAAATACCCTCCAGCATTTATTTCACACCTATAAATAGATGTTATAATTTAATTTCTATTTTAAAACACAATAAAATTAAAAATTTTTCCTCCAAAAAAAGATGTTTACTTTAAGAACACATACCTCAGGTCTACATGGGATTTCTGTTCATAAAACTCCCTCCTTAGGTCAAAGATCAAAAATTAGTGAGGGACCACAACATCCAGAGCTTTAAAAAATGTCACATTCTTTCATTTTCAGCATAAGAAATGGGCAACGTGTTCAGGGCAAATACTTGTTTGAACTGAGGATTTTATTATTAATCTCTGAAGACTGCTGAATTTAGGGTCACAGTAAGGGTTGATTAGGTACAAGGTGCACAAAGCTCTCCTCTGTCAATGCTATTGAAAGAAGCAAGTAATTTAGATTCAGAATTGGTCTTGGATTGAAGCTCACTCCATTACCGACCATTTTCAATTTCAGCTATACAATAAACATCAAGCTCAGCAAGGAAATTAGTACATTTGGTAATGTATTGGGAGAGATGGGTGGGTCTTTGACAAGATGACACTTATCACCAAAGCTTCAGTTAATGAAACCCTTGAGTGGTTTCTGCGTTTGACATATTTTGACATTTTTTGAAATCACATCCAGCGGGTTTTTTTACCCCACAATGTTCTTCTTTATGAGAAAAAAATCCATCTATCTTTAAAATGAGTACTGAAGTACTGCAATATTATTGGAAAAAATTAAAGAGATGCTGACTGCATTGAAGGCGGGGGGGGAGAGAATCTGACTTTCTTTAAAGGCAGAAAATACAGCAGAATGCACAGTATTTAAATTGAGGAGATGCCAATGCTAACTCATTCTCAGAAGAGAGCTTAGATTTCAACAGGCACGTTTGCTGTTAGTCTGTTTGCTCTGAAAATACCATAAACTATAACAGGAAGTCTGGCATTAGTGTGACTGCAGGAAATGTTTAGGCTGAAGTTTTTCACCTTTGTTTTTGACTTGTCTTCAGAAAAATTACCATAAAGCTCTATAGAAGGTTTATTATTAAAGAGATTAAAATATTGGTTTCTATTTTAACCTGAACCAGTGAAACAAGTTTCCCTGGTTACTTTCACAACAGAATGGATTTATTTTTGTTTAGTGTCCTGTTATTAATTTTTATTTAAGTTTTAAATCATGAAAGCAAACGAGAAGATAACTAGCTATAAACCTTGAGCAAACCTACTGTGTAAAAGACACAAAAATATGTGTAAAAATGAAAGCAAATTAGGAGACAGAATGGGAGAATGAACAATTGCTGGCCTAAAAGTAGCTCTCTAGCTGATGACCCAAAAACACTACAATAGCTCTCAGATCACTTTAAATGCTGCTTTGTAGCAATGTGGCACCTACAATGTAAGACTAGAATTAAAAAGGGTCAGAAGAGACAGAAGACTTAGAGATCACTAATTCTGAGCGGTTTGATATTTACTCTTTAGCTTTCCTGAAAGCCGAGGGAAATTATTATGGATTCATATATTTCAATCTCACACTGCTCTATTATTGTTCATTTTTTCATTCAGAGCTGAGAGAACAATTAAAACAAAAAATACAAAGCAATCTAAACAGGGACATTCCTGAACTCTACTAGACCTATAAGGCAACACTTAGAGCTCCAGTTCCTAGCCGGGTGGTCCCTCCCAAAGACTTTTTTTCAACACAAGTGGGAGGTCACCTTGAAGATTTCAGGGACAGGGATTGTATTGTACAGGATACATACTCCTGAAGAGTTGCATTGTGTTGCAATGCAATTTTTATTTAAAACCTTGCCCTCCCATGACTCTGCTGTAAGCATTTCCCTTGCCTCCCTCAGTCAAAGTTTAAGGTGGCAGAGCAAGTACCATGTGTATTTCTGCCCTCCTGAAACCCTAAGGCAGGGATAATAGAAGATGATATCTTCTGAACCAAAGAAATCCTGTATCACAAAAGAGTTAATGATTATTTCTCTAGCTTTAGAGGATTTGTTTTGCTTTGTTTAAACTGGAACCGTTTCCCACAATACTATGACCAAAATCTGCCATATCCTACTGAGTCTTCGGATCTTTCTGACCTTGTTTCAGCTTGCACATCAAGATGAGTTCAAGCTACTGGGGCTTCAAAATACCAGAATCACCATTATTTAAGTCTCAGTAGCACCCAAAAGATATACCACAGTGCCTGGGGCACTGCAATAGCCCAGATGCTTCTGGGATTCCAAAAAGTTCACTTAAAATTAGATCATCAGCAGTAACACAGTACATAGAACTTAGGGATGCCCAAAAAGCCAGGTGGAATCCTAATGACAATTTAAGTAGTCCCAGGTCTGCACTTCAGCACTGCAGATGTTACATATAGATTATCTAATTTAACTCACTACTTTAAAGCAATAGAGATAAGGAAGAAAAAGTTAGACATGACATGGCTAGGGTGTTTTGTCTTATCTATTTTCAAATAATGAGAATAAAAGGAATCCAGAATTCTACTGGGTACTTGGAAAAACTGGAACTGAATAAATAGTTCACATGTCATCCTATAATCTCAAAAAGCAGGAGGTTTGGATCCATGCATTTTATTCTAGAAAGTTTTAAAAATCAGATTTAATCTTTCAAATCACTGGATATGATTCCAGTAAACGAAAGTGTTTAACTACCTTACCACACAATGTGATGTGTAATTATTTTCTGACAGTATTTACCAGAAATCTAGGTAGTTTTCATACTTTTGACTCATGGAAAACATTTAGCCTATTCCAGTAATAAAGATACCTGTCAGTATATAACAGATAGGAACCCACATACTGAATAATCTTAACTTGTTCAGTCAAGCAAGTTTTCATAGTAGGAGAATTCTTGTATAGTCTTAGTTCTAAATTGCTTTTTGATCCTGCTAAGACTTAATACATACTGCA
Organism: Caprimulgus europaeus; assembly: GCA_907165065.1. The sequence continues at coordinate 9,075,189 of OU015531.1, read as the reverse complement.
GTGACTATATCAGAAATAAATAAATCAGAAATAAGCAAGTTATTTCCCTGCTTTATTATATTTTTCTCCTAATACAGAGCCAAGTATTCAAATGTTATTCAGTTAGAACTCAGTCTTAAGTCAAGAAGATCTTCCATTATCATTGCCCAAGTAATGGATGGTTTGGTTTGGATAGGGAACATGACATACAGCATTCACTGGATTCAAATCAGTAACCATCTGTCATGCTACCTTCTTTTCTCTGTACATCTACAGGCTCTAGACTGGCTGAGTCTACTATCACTTTATCCTGCCTTACAAAACCAAAGATTACAGGGCCTGCTTGGTTGGAGCTCCCAAATACTGGGAATACCCTCTTGTCTTTCCACTGCAGAATGGGGATAATATTTAAGGCATTTTTCTGCCTCTTCATTTCCTCTTTTCTTTTACAAAAGCACAGTTCAGCATATCTCCATCTGTGATGGATTTCTGACATATTATCTCAAGCCATGCAACCTACCTCTATGCAAGGACTTGGTTTTTAACTCCCTCACACCTCATACTACTGCTGGTCTCTCTGCTGGAGGCCTTCTCCTGGCCTTTTACCTTCCTGAGTAACTGATTACGCATAAGTTCCTCCCTAATTGTCTTTCACAGCATGAACTACTGTCTTATTCTGCCTCTCTCTGCAGCCCATTTTTTTTCCACTATTAAAGAACATGCAACTGTAAGCAGTAATGAAAAAATGCGCTGACAGCTTTTTAAAAATTTCTTTAGGAAAAGCAAGGCTCATATTTTCTATAATATATTTCATTTTGCTGAGATTCTACTTTTTTGTTGGTGGGGGAAAAAAAAAAAAGGGGGGGGGGGAAACCAGTCATTGTCACATGTCATTAATAATCTGTAATGGTCATCTGTACTTCTTCTACTATTTTCTATATGGCTTTTTAAAAAGATGCAGAGATAAAGTTTACTAGAATACTTAATCTTTTTTTTCAGTTTAAAGCAGGTAGCCTGCTTAAGTCCCAGGTCAGACATCTGCTCTTTGTTCCTATTCACCTGTCGGACCCAGATTAACAAATCTGTGACCCATGAAACAAGGTTGCATGAGTGCAGATAGGGGAAACCAATTGCAACATCCTCTTTCAGTCCCCAGAGAAAAGGGGATGTGTGGAAGACAGCCAGAGGTCTACCGAGCAACAAAACAGTAAAAGAAAATTTATAACAAAATCTTTATGTTCCTTTCCTTTGTTATCTGCTAGAAGCAGGTAAAAAAGTGAACCTTCTTATTCAAAGTACTGGTAGTTAAATACTAATTTACAAAGGTGTCTATAAACATAAAAAGTGCTTGGGCAAAGTGTTCTGTTAATTTAGGTTCTAATCCCCAACAGGAAACAATTAATAAAATACTTTATTATTTGGTGTTTTTTTTCCAATTATTTTCCCTGTCAGCCTTGTTCACTGTAAGAAAGCAAAAGCATAAAAGGCCCAGGTGAAGCGTGGGTTCTCTGTCTTTGCCCAGAAGTCCAGGAAGGGTGGGGAGTCAGCAAGAGAAGACAGAAAGAATCAGGAGGAGCACAATAAGGTTCAGGAGAGCTTCCTGGAGATACTTCCAACCTCCCACATGACAGACACAGTCATCTCAAGTCATCTATCATTAAGCTACTGACAATTACCAAAGCTTAATACAATTGACAATATGACCATATTCAATAATATATGATGATCACAGAATATTAGGGATTGGAAGGGACCTCGAAAGATCATCTAGTCCAATCCCCCTGCCAGAGCAGGAACACCTACATGAGATCACACAGGAAGGCGTCCAGGCGGGTCTTGAATGTCTCCAGAGAAGGAGACTCCACACCCTCCCTGGGCAGCCTGTCCCAGTGCTCTGTTACTCTCTCTGTAAAGAAGTTCTTTCTCAAATTTAAGCGGAACCTCCTGTGTTCCAGTTTACACCCATTACCCCTTGTCAATGATAATTGACAATATGACAATTTCCCATTTATGAGCAAGTAGATTTCCTTTTAATATTTACACGTTTTCTTGATGGATGTGGATTCTATAAGTTGAAAAAAAGCAATTAGGCTCTTTCCAATCATAAGTTGACAGTATCTATCCCTTTCCACCTGAATGTGTCTACAGTTACATCAAAAGCGCTAAAACACTGAAAGCCACGAGGTTATAAATGGTGCATTATACGTGTCTTCCATGAACCAGTATAAAACCTGTACAAAATTCAAATTGGGAATCATTAGCATCCACACAGGATAGCTATAGTGTGCACAAATTTCTAAGTAGAATATGTGAGCTAACTGAAAGCATACATATATATATATATATATATATATTTTCATATTTTGGTATGGCAGTGAAAAATTAAAATTTTCATCTACTTTGAAATCTTGGTCCTCTCAAAAACAAGTTGGCAAAGAATAATGAGCAGATGACTCTTTTGAAAGACAGTGTCCTTAGTTCAACTGCATAGACTTAGTGTCCACTGAATTTCATAGTACTCAAAGGTTTACTATAAAAGCTTTTCTCAGAAATAAGTTCAAGGTTGCTTTTTTCTCCCTACTTTAAACCATTCTTATAACTCCAACTCGGATCTCTAATATCTCTTAATGCCTCCCCTTTGACACCTCCCCAAATGCATCATTTTTCTCAATCACTCTAATGAAAGACTTCTGACACCCTCATTCTCTCTCTGTTCATGATTCTACTTTGACTGTAAGTTCTTCAGGTCAGGGTCTATCTTTTTCTTCTGTATTTGTACCTTATGTTATAATAAAAAGGGTCTGGACCAATAGCTAGAGCTTCAGACACTGATATAATAAAAATACTAATAATTCTTATAACAAGTTTCAGATTTCTGATAACGAAGTTTTAGCTTTTAGTAGCCTTTGTAGGCTTTCTGATCATCCTTACACTCCTGAAAACTGTCCTAGGAAAAGAACTTCTATTTAGAGCAATGACAGCCTAACAGAATGTGTTACTGAAGCTGGGCCTTGCATTTTCACGTGAGTTAGAAAGTGAAGTTTACCTTAATTTGTCTTGGTAAATTAGTGTATATTTTATAGGTATGTCTGATGACACGACAATTAGGTTGAAAAGATTAGAGAAGGAAACAAAGGCAGAAATATAGGCAGTCACCTTGTTGTTTACAGGAATTGCTAATCTGCACACCTGGAATAACACACATGGTTGGGGATTGGCATATTCTACTCTATATCTGAATTAGAAACAAAAAGGGACAGTGATGCTATTCAAAAGTTTAGAACATAAAATGCAAGCAGATGGGCTAAAATTTCCATGGCCCACATAAAATAAACAAAGGAGATACTGTGTTCAACTAAACACATATAAAGGATCACTTAAATGGAAGATTATTTTCACCAGTCATTTCAGGTTCCAAACTTATAATGGCCTATAAGTAAGAAAGTAAATGTTTCTGTTAGATATAAAAATTCCGTTAGTTATTATATTTGAACCAGTTTCATAAATTTCTAATGAGAAAATTATTGTGTGGAATTTCTGCATGTAGGACCACAGCAAAAGGAGATACTCCTTCACTTAAAGCAACCCCAAATGGGCATCTTTCTGTACATCAATATATATGAGCTGACTTTCAGAAATCAGCAAAAAGCCAGAAGGAAACAGTGTTGCAAATCCATCCTAGAATGAACATCCAACAAGATAAATGATCCTTCTTAAATGATCACAACTAAGTGGAGAAAAAAGTAGAGAGCACATTATGGAACAGAAGACCCTAAAATCAACTAAGGCCACTGTTTACTGAGCATTTTAACTTGGTAGCTTGATCTCAAAGATGAGTATGTGAGACCACATCCTGCATTCAATTAAATCAGTGTCTTCATCCACACGCTCAATTCATTTAGACTTGCACAAGTAAAAAACATATGGCTGTGATCAATAAGTGCCAAATTTAAGTCTCCTCAATAACAGTGATCAAGTTTGCTTCATGTTTAGATCTTGCCTTTACCATACAAAGTTTTAAAATGGAACTAAGATTTCCCCCCTCTTCCCTGAAAAATTCTTGTTTGAAGCTATATACTTCAACATCTTCTGAAACTTTTCTTCATCTATTCAGAAAGAAAAAGTCAGTGTTTCTTTCTACTAAATTCTGTGTGATCATACACTTTAAAGTATGCACAAATACTTTCAACAAATAAGTCAAAATTTCCTCAGTAAATAAAGCATCATTCACTGTATTACATTAAGTGTAAAAGTGGGAAAAAGACAGGGGAAAGGTGTAAAAAAACAAACCAAAAATTCAAAACATTCTGTTTTATAACTGGCTGAACTGTTAAGCAATACACTGAATCCAAAACTCTGTGTGTATACATCACTGACTTATACTTGCTATTGGAATCTTATCCTTCACAGTTTCCAGCTTTTTATTAAAGTTAACAATATAATCATTATACATGGGTTGTTTGCTTTTAGTAGGAAGAAAAACGTGCCTGTGTTTAATTAGGTTTGACTGTAAATGGTTGCAACTAGACTGTGAAGTGCTCATTGTGGAAAACGTGATGTAGGAACATGGCAGTCCCACTTTTGCTGCTGTTATTGTTTGTCTGGAGATACCTTTCCGCAAGACTAAATCCAACATGACAGGGTTCCTGTCTGCACTGTGACATCTGTATCACCACAACAGGGAAAAAAACCAGGAATTCATTTCTAAATGAAAGCTTAAAACATGTAGAATAGCATGAACTAAGGAATATAGATATATATTAAAAAGGCCCTCCCTTTTCTGCATGTTTCTACAGAACATGTTATAATCATAACCAATTTTTATCATTTATTCAATAATTTTAATCTGTTCTACATTACTTGCATCATGAGCTCAACAAATAACTTATTTTCCAGCTTTCTTGAAACTTTTTTCCTCTATTTTTACATTACTATGAAAAGAAAAGGTTAATATCTGATCATATATCATATATTTTGCTTTGATTTTGAGATTCTTAAAATATATTCCATCAAATTTAAAAGTTAATGTAGCAATTTAAAAGTGGGGAAAAAAATTAATATGTATTTTTAAAGTATTTCAATTTTTTTTAATGAGCAAATAACTCAGTGAAATAGATGAATGTTAAAACATTTAAGTGTCACTGAATCTGTTACCTTTTTTAAAAAAAACATAAAGCTCTACAAAAATCTTAGGCTATGGAAAAAACATTCTTCAAACCTTTGGAACTTTAATTTTTTCCTTATTTATTTCCCAACTTAAGCCAAAGTGTTAATTTACAGATGATTGTGCCCACACTTCAGCCTCTTCCTTTACAACCCAATCAAAACTAATTAATAGTATTGTATTTCCCTCTATATTGTGAAGAATTAAAAGTATTTTTGTGTCCAATCCTTCCATCTACAAAATGGCTGGAGAGATTTTATTTCAACTTTCAAATAAACCATAAAACATCATATGTTGTGAGCAGAAACTAGTTGAGCAAAATTTCTTCAATGGTTGAAGATTTGCAAGCTTAAAGCAGATGAAAGCAAGGTGTTAGAATGGAAACTTGCAAAACCAAAATTCTTAACTACCATTTATAGGGTTCATTATAGTTAATAGTGAGTTTTATTCCATTGTTCCACTAAACAATGGAATAAGCTTCTATCAAAGGTTACATGAGATCAACAGCAGTAAAAGTATTCAAGACAGGAGTAGAAATTACCAGGAAATCTCTTCAACTGAGTTAGATACTTTGACTAAAATATGAAAGATATGGAGATTTATCTAAGAATCAACAACTAGTCCCACTTGTCTGTGAAGACTACTCCCAAAATTCTCAGTGAATTAGAAACACTATTAGTGAGAAAAAAACCTACATATACATTTATGAGATTTCCCTTCTTCCTTAAATTTATCATATTTTTTTTTTACTTCATGTATTTTAAAAGAGGTATTATCTATTGAAAAATTGATGTTTCTCTAGTTTAGAAATACTTCAGTTCTCATTTTGAAATTAAATTAGAAAATATAAATAGAAACAGACTTCAAGAATTACATTGTAATTGTAAATATACACTCCGACTTGATGTTGATAAATCACTCACAATAGTCCTTAACCAGCCTTCAAAACATGTCCCACTGATGAAGGGATGCAAGTATATAATAAAGTGACATAACTTATGAACTAAAGGATGTATTTTTGCATTTATATATAAATTTATATTTTTTTATTTGAAATTTCAATTTTTAAGACTTGTTCTCTAATAAAAAAATATAACAAATTAGAAGGAGCAAATTATTAGAATTTCTGATTCCATTTATTACCAAAAATATAATTCTTTACATTTTAAGCTATAAAATAATTTAATGAGTGAAGTATCTATGTTTAAAATATATCTAAATGTTCTAGTTATTATTTCTGTTTTTAAAGTGAATCATGCCAATAATTTCAAAAATCTATAGCGTTAGCTTTTTTGTGAAGGATTTTTATGAAATAGATATATTTTAATTTTGTAAATAAAACAGCTGTAGCTCAAAAAGGTGAATAAAGCAACTCTCATCTGTTTTGGCATTCTAAATTTGAAAACATATAACAGATCTATTATTTTAAAAGACAGTATTTATTTTTTAAAATAACTATACTACAGATAGTACACAAATTGTAACCTATGCCTAAATACAACTCTGTGGCGTTTTGGGGTTTTTTTGCATTTCCAGACCAGATTTTTTTTTTTTAATTCATTTTTAGGTTAAAATAGTACAGAAAAAATGATGCCTATGCAATCCTAACTGCTAAACCTGTGTGTCTATGTTATATGTAATGTAGAAATAAACAAAACAGTATTTTGAACAGATGGACCTTTAAAAAAGATTCCTAATTATTCTTATACTATTAAACTTATTTCAATTTTGCATCTCAGCAGATACACATTTCTACACCAGAAACAGGTGTTCATCAAAAGAAGATGATAAAGAGACACTGCAGTCTAGGCTTGGAACCTCGCCTGCATGGTGCAATGACAGATAAATTAGAAAAATCCTGCTAAACATCTCCCTACACTTCAGAAGGAGATTACACCTTTTTAAAAAGGCAAAACACGCAGTTCAATTACTTATTGTCTTGGCATGTGGTTGTGATGAAAGAAGGAGTCTTAAACATCAATAGAGCTAAACTAACTTCCCAGATGGGCTTCAGAAGAGGGAAACCTTCTGCAATCCACCTGCACATAAAGCAACTTTCTTCTATTTGATATAAAATGTTTCCCCACCCATCCATTCAAATCATCCCTTTATCTTAAAGGCCTATTTGATATGCACCTCCTTTTCTCTTCACCTACTGAAAACAAAGAGGAAAATCTTGAAATAAAAAGTTACTGTCTGTGGGATGACTTCAATGAACCTTTCTATTGCCCCATCTGTTTAGCATCTAAGCCTCAGTGTCATATTAGTTGTAAATGTATTTTTCATTTAATGCGAAAGATATAACAAAAATGCTGTATCACTGAAAATTATCAGTAGCAGATGCAAGAGGCAGAGCAGTGGATTGATCAAACACCCACATACACATGTTTTAATGTTTGACCAGAACATAATTCCTCATTACCTACTATAAAATTGTTCTTGGAGCCCTGAAGAATCATAATTACTGTTCTAAGTAAAGCAAAGTTATTTACTCATGTATTCAACAGACGTAATCTGAGTTACAGTGTACATTGGTATATGAAACACAAGTGAAATATCTGTGTGTGTGTAACCAAAAATCAAAGGAAATTACCAAAAGCTCCAAAATCTTTGTAGTTACAAATTCCTACCTAAATTATCAAAAAACCCCACATTAACGTTATGGTAGAGATAATGGTATGAGAGACAGGAAAGAGAAACTCTCTTCCTATTGTCCTACAGTCTGAATTTGTTACTCTAGCTGTTCATATTTGAATACGGAACACTTTGGACATTGTTCGAATCATGGTTTTATAGATTTCAATAGGTGAACATGAAACAGCAGGAAAATTAACTTATGCAAAGAGCCAGGAAGAAAATGATACTTCTGTTTACACAAAAATTTCTTTATGAACTCTCAGGTTCAATACAGAAGTCCTGGAGTGAAGTTCAATATATGCACTAGTATATTGCAATTGCAAGGTGACCTTGTATGATATTAATGTTACAAGTCTCCAGTGAGAAGGAAAAAAAAATAAACCTACTAAAGGCAATGGTTAAAATTAAAGCAAATTTCTCTGTGAATTTGTTTTTGGTTACTCTTTACATGACACTTTATGTATTGTCAGAATTGGTCGCTAGAAACCAAAACTTGACAATTTGAAGCAGGTTCTGTAAGTGAAAAGACAGGTACAGGTTAGATTAAGTCACCTCATTTTTGCATGCAGAGGCTTTATCACTGTTGTTGACACATTAGACAGAAAGAAACCAGCTTGAATCTTAGATTCCAAGCTAGTACTATTGAGGGGTGAAAAGGAGAATAACAGTGCTTTCTGCTGTGTACATAGTCATTTCAATACAAAAACCCCCAAACCCTAATGCAGGTACCAAGAATGTTTTATTCCCTAGTTCTGAGCTTATCGCCATTAGCTGTAGCTCCATGTTAAAGAGGAGGCCAGCAATAATCACGGAGATTCAACCCTCAAGCTCCAGACAAGATGCCAACACAGCCCTCAGTTGGGCAAAATTTGGATGCCCTTGATTTAAGCTTTCTAAGCCTCTACAGTTCCAGTTCAGGAGATTAATATAATTCCCGTAGCTCATACTTCTCAGAAGATATTTTTTGTTTGATGCTCACTATTTTATTAATAGAACTGTACAAACCCCAGCTGTCTTGGTTCTCACTGTTTCAGGAAATGAAATACACTTTTATACAAGTCTCACCAAGCAGAACCAGAATGATGCCAACAACACACTTCTGCTTAATAACTAAACATGGAAGTGGTAGCACTTCACAGGTAGTACATTTGTGTTCACCTTCACCCAGAAAAGAAGCAGCTTTCCCTCTGTGCCATCAGTTTAAATGGCAGCATGAAACTTCTTCCATTTTCATCTGCTGCTCAGGACACTCTGGTTGGTCATCCTTAATGGTACAAACAGACATGTTACACCCTTGTTTGTCCAGCTCCTTTTCCCTTCTGTTCTAATGTTGAAATAAATACCTTCCTTAAGTAACTTTCCCTTGATTTTTCAGCTTTTCATACCAGCATCCAAAGCTGTTAAGGGCTAAGTTAGTTTTTTAATTCACACATTAGCAATGTAGGCTGAGAGCCAGCAAAGTGAACTCTAGAGGTAACCAGACAATAGATACACGTTGTCCCAATCCACACTGCCTCTTTTTGGTGGCCATTTCTGACTCTAACAACCGATCCCACTCTTCAAATAGGTTGTACAGCATCAAGTTCATATTTAAAAAACATATATATATATAAAATAGATATTAAAAAAATCCTGCTTTTTAAAAAGTTTGAATAGTGCTTATAATCAGTGGAAAATAATTGCAGTGAAGGTAATCGTATAATAAATATCAAACCAGAGTAACAGCAGTACATTGTTATAATACTACTCATCTGGTACCTGAATCAGAAAGAAAACACCCAGGGCTAGTGTTGTGCATTTTAAAGTGTGCATGTCAGAATAAGACTTGAATATGAAATAAAGTTTGCTAAAGTTAACATTTGTGTTAATAGAAAACTGCAAGCAGCCTCACAAGTATCAATTAGCACAGACTGCTGCAACTTCAAATATTGCAATAAAACAGACTGAAGCAAGAGCTTAGCCTAATGCTATTCAGCAAACAGCTTCTGATTTACAAAATAAGCAAGCCTTAGTCTGATTAATTCCAACTTTAAAGTATTCCCATCTCGGTTTATGACTGAGGTGACTGAGAGTTACCCATTTAAAATTAATATACAAACAGACACTGTCTCCTAACTAGCTGGGGAGATGCTACAAATGCTGTTCCCCTGCATTACTCCTACCCAGTGCACACCTAACTGAAAAGACCAGCCAGATTTCTTTGACAAACCACGATAAATAAGTATATTCCACATCCTTCCCAGTCCATCATCGCTTTCAGAAAAATTGCTTCTTCTGTACTAAGAGTGCTTCTCACCATATGAAATGAAAAATGCTATTGAAGTATATTATTGGATAGTTTTGAAAGTACGTTCTTGCTTCGTACATAAAGGCACAATAGACTACGAACATCGCAGAAAAGTTTTGAGTAAATTTAACTGGCATCTTGCTTCTGCACCCTTAAAACAATCCACTGGAAATCTTCATAACAAACGTTCTGCTCTCAGTCACCTGTCACTCCTTGTTTTAATCAAATGGCACAAGTAAATTTTTTTTTTTTTAAATGAGCACTAACAACCTAATACCTGCTGATTTCACAACTGTAGCAGTTAAGTGGTTTAGAAAAACCCAGCCTACAAATAGATGCATCGACTTCACCAGATGATTCTTTATTTGCCAAGTCTTTATCAGTCATTCTACCTTGGGCATTCTCCTCATTTTGTTTGTTTTCTCTTGCACACACAGTTTTTTCTAGGTATACTTTTAGCTATGTAGACTTCAGTTAAAAAAATTCTTCTCCTTGTGAAAACAGAGGCTTTACATTGTCTGTAATTATTTTTCATCATAACAGAGGAAAGCCTCTAGTCTGGAGTCTGTGCCCATTTCTAGCTTTCTATGGTTTAATGTTTTGGCAGTCTCTCAACTGGCTTGTTCCAAGCTTCATGTATCTGATAAAATCTCCCTGTTTTTTTGGATGATTGATGCTCTCAAGAGCCTACTTCTGGATTTTTAAAAAGCAGCATAATCTGCTATTTTAGGAGCCCAGAAGCGTAGTACAAATGTTTCACACTGACAGGGACATTCCTTCTCCTCTGCCCATTGAGGAGCTGCTCAGAAGATACTGCTGATCTACCAAATAAAAGTAACAGCCAACAGCAGAAACAATATGCTAAAGTCTGAAGTGGAATGGGACTTGGAAGCCATCTGTAGCAAATAGAAAGTAAGTATATCCTTTTTCTCAATGCACCTGATGAAACACATACAGAAAGAGACACTTGTTCTCTTTTTCTGAGCAGATGCAAGGTTTTTTAAAAGAAGATTTAAAACTTGAGGAAGGAGGGAAGAAAAAAAAAAAGAAGATAACAAGGAAGCTTGGGAGGAACAGGTTTTCGGTTAGTTAAGTGACATATATCCAAATCCATGCATTTGCTAGAGTTCCATCTTTGCAGCGTTAACCAGATGGACAGGTACAGGAAGCAATTCTGTTGTCAAAGTTCCAAGAGTTTAATCCGTTTCAGTGATCTTTATGAACACTTTTAACTGAGAAATCAGTCTCCAGACTTAATGGATTCAGCCTTTGCAGAGTAATTAGGCATTTTAGTTATTTTATCTTTAAGTTACTTATTATAATTGTTCTCTTGCAGCATCTTGTCACTCAAAGTTGCAAAAAAAGTATGGTAAAATAAAAGCATATGGGAGATAGATTTAATCTTACCTGATGAAAATCTTATTGTGCACTAATGTTCATTCTAAATTAATCCTTTGTACCCTTTCTTTTCCACACTTCAATCTTTTTTGAATCTCATGAGCTGTCCCAAGCTTGATCAGTTTCCCAATATTTACCCTTGCTAATTTCCACTTACAGAACAGTCTGGTTTGAGCTTGAAGTATCAAACCTAGAGTCTCAATTTTATCATCTGCTCTATTGCCCAGTAACTGATGACTCATTAGGAATATTTCAGCATTTTTCTTTCAGAATTTATCTATTTTAAAAAATGGGCCACTACCTATCTTCAGAACAAATATTTATAGAAAGGCGTTTCTAGATTTTTGGATAGTCATTTTTATCTCAAAAAACAAATTAAAAAAAACCCTCTAAAAAATTAGGGAGAAAATACATCATGGAACAGAATGTATGGTTCAAAACAGAATTTATTTGGGGTTTGTGTTTTATTGTTTTAGGAAATATCCTACCACTTTTTAAAAAATGCCTTTAAGCTAATTTTTCAATTATCTTGCAAAACATTGGCCTTTTCCCCTCAAAGTCAAAGAGGCTTTGCCATTGATGCAGCTATCATAATTAGAATAATGAAGTCTGAACAAAGGAAGTGCTAAGATTAACCCCAAAATTTGGCCTTTAGTTTTAATTAATAGCCTGTACCACCCTTTATGTTAATTTTTTACCTTGCACAGCATACCATTCACCACTGTTCAGTGCAGAATTTAACATCAAAATGCAGAGCCCCAGTACTAACTAGAAAGTTAACTGCGCTACAGTAATGCACTGCCACTGGAAACCAGTCTGACCTGGTGGGACGTAGTTGCACTCAGCAACCCAGACTCCACTCCCTTCTGAAGGCTTCTCCTTCATCCCACAACCCAGTACCCCAAAGTGGTTGGTGCAAGATCCTTTTCCCTTGAAAGCAGTAAATAGCTTTCTTGCCATATTTTACTCTGCTGATTCTCAAGAAGCACTGAAATTTTAGCTATCAACACGGTTTTATCACTGCTTTCTGAGTCTCTACTCTCTTTCTGCTATTTGTTGCAAACAATGTCAACTAACTCCACAAACTGCTTTAGGAGACATTTTTCCTTAAAGAAGCTGCATAACACAAGGTGCACTGTATTTTATTAATCCATCAGGAGTTTGAGTGCCATGTTGCTGTTAAAACAGTTCACACAAATATCTAGAATCCTGTTCATGTCCAGCTCCTTAGCAAGTGAGTTGCTTCATGACGTTACAATTTTTATGATAAATTTACTTATGATACAATAATCATGTAAATTTGCTTTTAAAATAAAGTATGCATTTGGAAATTTTTCCAGAATTTTGGTGGAGACAACGCTTTTGCCACGTGCACTAATACTATATATGCTATTTAGGTTTTATACAGCATGCAGTAATTTTGCTGCTGCTTTAAAGAATGCGTTATTTAACAGGACCTTAATTACACACACTTTTAACCTTACAAAGGCAAGGGTCAATTAATTTTACCCTACAGCTTATAGGATCCATGCTTGTTAAATAAATAAAATGGGAAAAAAAAAAAAATCACTGAGTTGATTTGAAAAGGGAAATGACAGTATAGCCTCATAGGGCCAATAAAATTACAGCTAATCCTTCTGGGAATCCAAATGGCAATAAAGTGAAAGTGAGTACAGATTAACACATTGTAAATCCACTTACTACTCAGCAATGTTTACAGAAGGATTTGCCATTGCCCGTTACTATTCGGTCAGCATCTAATTGCACCGTTTGCCAAGATTTGGCTTCTATTTCCTACAAAGATCATTCCATTCCTTAAAGACCCAAAATGTGCTTTAATCAAGGGCAAGAATATGTATTGATATCCTATGGATGAGGGAAAATGGGTGGGTTTCTAGGGTTTCAGGCTGATGACTTAGTAGAACATGAACAAAATACTGAAATATCGAAGGAAAAGCTTCAAGCGCAAATGATCCTGTGCGTTAATATTCCTGAATTTGAAATGCAGGAGAGTGCACTTTTCTTCTGCACTTTTAAAAAGGTATTTGCTTGAGTCCAAACCAGCTTTTTTCTTACTGCTCACTTATAATACAAACTGCACTCACATGGAGGCCAACAGCCAGCAAAAACATATTTCCATTTTAACGCCTTTAGATGATCAAAGCATCAGCTTAATATAATCAGCTCAAATCCATTTACCAGTGAGCCTACCACTGTGCCCAGGGACTGTTTTCCTTTCCAGCCCTATCTATTCTGGAACAGGTGCTATAATAGTAAATTAATTAGTCTGTGGAGATGCACCTTGTTCTCCATCTCCACAGGCCTCTTGTGGGTCAGGGCCTTGAGGAAAATGCCATCTGGGCAGAGTTTCCCCCAGAGAAACAATCAAAGCCTACAGATTGCAGACTACAGAGGAGGGTTCATATGACAATTAACCTTATTAGTCTTTTTTTTTTAACGGTTGATAGTGTGTCAACATGTTGGCTCTATAAATAATCTGCTTCACAAAATCATCAGTGCAACTAATTCAAAGAAATTACTCGTATCTAAAAATCCTCTGAAGAAAAAACAGATCCTGCACTGAAAATATAAAGGTAAATAAGTATTAAGCTATAACATACATGCCTAAAATGGTATCACACAACAGTTCTAGAAGAGTTAAAACTTTTAACATACTTTGAAAGACTGACAATTTTTACTGGGATTATTTTTATACAATCCCAGAGGGATTTGTGCTATTAATCATTTTGCTTCTCTTTTTCCCACCATGGTTTTGCCAAATACCCAGTTATCAATGGAACCAGAACTAAATTCTGTGCATTTCACAAAAGATATCAATATTTGTCTTGATAAGTGTGGAGGGCATTTAAGGTTTAACTTAAGACCCTAAAATCTAGGGCTGAATTTTAGAATTGTGGAGTTGTTTTCACAAGCAACACTGTAAGACAAATGAGAATTTAGAAATCTCAAATGGAATGTGATAGCAAAGCAAAATCTCTATACAATAAACTTCTTTGCATATTTTCACTGTAAGTTTGATGAAGAACAGAAATTAAGATGACAAAGCAAAAAGAGCATCAAAAAGTTTAACATTTCAGACCATTAGAAAAACACAAAGTACATGTAAATTTATAAATATAAGGTAACAAAAATAATATTCCTAATGCGTGACTTCAGTGAATAACTCCTTCAAACATATTTTAGTTTGACAAAAAATACTAAATTTGCATCATAATAAGAAACAAAACCAAGTGATTAGTTCCTAAAATGTTTTGATGACTTCTGACTCTCTGATTGTGAATCACTTGAATTCCTCTTATATTTATTTCTTATTCAACTTACAAAATCATTTTTATAGAGACTTTTATTCACAGTTTTCCATATTTAATATTTGAAAAATGTGCTGTTCTGATAGAGTACATAGGTCAAACGGTTTGTTCTCTTTCCCTCCACATAGGGGGTTTCAGTATAAACATCTAATGAGTTTCCATCTAGAGAAGTATTTTTTGAAGTATTTAATTTTAATTTTTTTTTAAACTAAATTCCATATTTTTTCAAGGAATTGTGCAAGGAAAATTTGTTAACGTGAAAGTACAGAAACAAAATCAAAGCAGACATTAATTGAAAACTAATTTAAGTATTCACTAGTCTGTAATAAGCACTATTAACAAATATATTTTAGTATGCCAGACAATGTTTAAACTAGCTTGAAATACAAACCAACTCTTTCTTTACAGAAAAAAAAGACCTTGAATAATTATCCAAATTTTAGAATACCAGTTACTACCAGAATTCTTTCAAATACTAAGTCAACTGCCTACATATGTAATAATAGTTACTCGACACGCTGTGCATGTAATAGCTCTTTTCATTGTATATATTCCAATAACAAACTTTTGAAAAAGTTATCAAAATGTTTATCCTTCAGTGTAAGTATTTATGAAGTTTTCCTATTTTTCTCATGAGAATGGTGGGTCAGTTTAGGTTGAATGGGCAGAATGCTTATCTGGACAGTGGAAAAACACTTATATTTAGCTTTAATATAAAAGCAGGAATGGAATCATAATTAAACAAATGCAACTATTAGATATTCTCACTGAAGAACTGTCATTCATAAGTACTGGAATCGCTTCCTTTGTACATTACTGAACTGAAGGAGTGGGAAGAGCAGGATGGAAGATTAACAGAAGATACACACTAAGGGAACTCAATGAAGCAGCCATAGGAGATGAAATACAATGTGTGTACTCATTGAAGCAGCTGAAAAAATGAGCTACAAGGGACTGTATTCAATGAAGCAAGTGCAAGAGATGAGATGCACTAAAGGGACTAGCAAAAGCCCTCAAGCACTTCCTCCAATAAAACATACAAGTCTCCCTCCCTTTTATTGTCTCCCCCCAAACACAAAACCAACAAAGTAAATGACATTGAATTTCCTACTTGTCACTATTTATTTTCAGATCAGCATGTTCAGAAGATAATAACAAGTCTTATTCTGACATATTTGATTGCAATATGCTGGAATGACAACTTGCATGCCACAAGCCATGTTTATTACATCAGTACCACAGAATTCAGGTAGTAAAACCCACAAGTTCACCTACTTTTCTCCTAGGTGTCAGAACCTTCCCTATCCTTTGTCTCTAAGCAGATAAAAGACCTGCTATATACACCCTGGGTACTCTGGCAATGATAGGACTTTTCAGATTAACCTTTCTCAAGAAACTGGAGAAGAAAGAACAGCAGTACTTTGTTAGATCTACAGCATGGGCGTGCTAGCAAACACAACTGGTAAGCCTTAGAGGTTTGAACCCAAAGGAAACCTGGAAGTACCCCACCTGAAAGAGGGGCCAAGGAAGAAATTTTTAGTTATTTAATACTTTTGCAATATCTCCATTTATGCATTTTTGTGTACTGCACTCTGCACTATCCCACTGTGCTCAGAGTTGCTAAAATAGCTTTCAAGATTCAGAATAACTATAAAGGCATTGTGGCACTCAATGGGGATTTGAAACAATTCAAATTGTAGAGCTTCTCCCTCAAGTCATCATTATACACATTTGGGTATTTACTGATACTTGGACCTTTCACCTTCAAACTTGAAATTCTGTCTGCAAAGGTCATAAACTTATATCTTAAGGAAAAATCTTACAGGTTTTTAATGAAAATAAAGCTAAGATTGTTTTGAAATTCTCCAAAGTATTTTCAGAAATTAAAACAGTCACCATTTCAAATTTCTAATTCTATCACTACTGGAGAAACCTATGGATGAAACTGTTACATTTTCAGAATAAACAAATGAGAACAACGCTGTTTTCCATTATTCAGATCCTATAAAAATGAGAAACTACTGCCTTTGGAAGACTTGCCTATTAAACCCAGTATTAGCTGCTTTTATACTTAAAAGTCAGAAGTAGTGTTGGAAGAAGGAATCGTAGAAGAAACTGCTAAAATTACTAGTAACAGGTTTCTAGAACTACACAATTCACCCAAGAGCCCTAAAGAAACTCAAATACAAAATTCTTGAGCTATACCTTAGTTTTCAACTCAGAGCTCAACCACCTATAAAAAGGCAAATAATATTAGGAATTACCAGAAAATGAGTTCAAAAGATGAAAGAATATAATTATGTTACCACATAAATTAATATCTACACACCCTTCTCAGAAGATATGGGTAGAGGCACAAAGAGCAATGCAGATGAACAGGGATATAAAGCAGCTTCTGTCTGGAACATCTTGTCTCACTGAGATTGGTATGGTCATGAATCTCAGTGAGGGGGGAACTATTAGTCACTGTTTCTTATAACAAAAAAGCAAAGGTGCCTTTAATGAAAATATTGGGCAACAGCTTCTGAACACACAAAGGATGCATGTTATCAGTCTAACTAATTAAATTATATAACTAACCACCACAAATAAGTTATTTTTAAAAGGGAAAAGTGACTCAATGCATTTATGGAAGGAAGGTCCCTACTATTAAATACAACACTGGATGCAATGCCTGAGCCACTCCTCACCCAAAGGAGAATATAATGGGAAGAATCACATCTTACCTACTTCTTATATTCTTTTCCTATATGTTACCAAGTGCCAATGGGAACATGATGCTGGGCTATACAGAGCTTTGGTCTCACCCAGAACATTAAGAAACATGTTATACATGTGCAATGGGTGAACCTTGGTTGTCTGCCTCCTCTCAGCTGTTGAGCAGTGTTTGTTATCCCTTCTTACATGTGTTTTCACAAAGGCACCACCAGCACCCCTGACAGGCTCTGCTTTGACCAGTGGTGGGTCCGGTTTGGAGCTGGCTCTATCCGGCATGGGGACAGCTCCTAGCCTCTTCTCACAGGGGCTGCACTGTCCCGGCTCAAACCTTGCCATGTAAACCAAACCAAATACGTGTCTCCTCATACTGCAAAGATGATGAGAAGAGTACTTCTACAGATGTCAGGAAGATGACTCATATGCATTAAGAGGAGGGAGATATCCACGAAGGCCTAATGAGACCAATCTCCCTACACACACTCACTGTGGGAAAAGGCAAAAAGATGTGTTCTTCTAGCGACATCCTGGAGGAGCCTCTCTCCCTCTCCACTGGCAACACAAGAAGCCAAGAGACATTAATGTCACTAGGCTAAACCTAATCCTTCTGAGTGGCCCTGTGCGGCATGATCCCTGCTCTATAACACTCAGAATACTTTGAATGAAAGAAACACGAGCACAAGGTTTTAGAACAGATGCAAAGTAATGTTCTGTGCCCTTAACACTGAGGGCAAAACAGCTCTCTCTTAATAGGAAGTTAAAGCTATCAGTATATTCTGCACAAAGCTGTTAACCAGCTGGGTATTTGCTAAAACGAGACAATTTCCCCAAAGCTAGCAACTTCCAAACTCAGAGATGCAACAGGGTGACTAAAAGGCCTGTATGTATATCTCAATAACTTTGTCACCTTAAGAGGAGAGTTAAAACACTGTTCCCTATATCTCTGTCGTCAATGACAACTATTTAAAAACAAAAAGTATGTTTGCATGGTGAAGAAAATATTTGTACTATAACTAAAAATAAAAAAAGAGATCTAAAACACTGACAGAAAGTAGGAAAATCTTTGTGTGTTATTCCTCCATTTGATAATTCTGTTTCTTTAATTTCACACATATTTAGTATCTTTTCTAGGGGGCATTAGTGTATTTGGTGATGAGATGAAGGCAGCCTAATGCAGGCCTGGCAAGAACTCTCCGTCACCAGTCCTCCTGGGTCCAGAGATCAGCATTCTTAAAATATGAGGATTTGATAGAGTTAACGCCATCCCCTCGAGCAGATGGTTTGGAACATTCTGTCACCGCTGCCACCGATTACATTCTCGTTAGGCTGATAGCCCCTCTGGGACCCCAGCAAAGCACTGCCTAACCTCTGCTCCGAGGTGTAAAGCCTGCTGTTAGCAGTGAGGATGCCCGTGCCTCCCCCAAACACAGCCAGCGGTATCTGCACACAGCAACTCCACAGCCAACACTTGCTCAGAACAGAGTAACAGGTTTTAGTTTGTTATGTTTTACATTTCTCATTGTAGCATTGCAAAGGGAGACAATTAAATACCTTTTTCCTTTTTTAAAAGAGTTTAAAGGGTCACACCTCAGGCTTGGGCAGTGCTGTCCCCTTATGCAGCTTCAGCTATCCTGCCTACCTATTCGGCAGCAAAACACTTACAGACTATTTTGAATATATGAAACATGAGCTTATGTATTACACATTCATTAGCAACATTTTCTGCACTTCCTGAAGAGATATGAGTCAGACTGGAATCACAGTTAACACCAAGGCAAGAATCTTCTACTTGCTCCAGTTTCTTATTAAAGTTATATTTTAATACCCTAGCTTTGTATTACTCAAAATAGTAACTTACTTATTTAACTCAACACTGATAAATAACACCTGGCCTTTATAGATTCACTACTGCAGAGTTTTTTTTCAGTACTGTAAGTCAGATCTAAATTTTTAAGTATCTACTTTTCTTCCAGGAGAAGCTTGGAGCATCAGAGTTACCAAGGCTGCTCTTTTGTCCTGGATTTGGTATCTAACACTACAATATATACTGGTAACAGAAAAAAAGTCCAATTTATCTTCCCAGCTGGAAGTAATTCTGCAAAGCAATTAACTGCTTTAAGAAGGATTAATATGCACTTGGAATTAGGGATGAAGAACTGGTCTGGGAAACAGAAAAACTGACAAAGTTTTTGTTCCGTCCCTCAGCTAGAGCTTGCACAGAACAGCTGGGCAAAGCCCATTAAATGAAAAACCAAGAGGTTTCCTCAGTCATGGTCTGGCTGGGTTTGTAGCAGGGAGAGAAGATATATTCCCATGCAGCTGCCAGCATCTCGGCTTCCATCATAGAGGTCACAATATCTGCTTCTTTGTGACAGTTACGAGCTCGCTCCAGGCAACACTGCTCTGTAACGCATGCCACGGAGCTTCCTTAATACAAGATCCTTAAGAGACGCCAGTGGCTTCCAAGATCTTTCAGGAACACACAAAGTACCAGACTCTGAGCCTCAAGAGTAAGGAGGACTCAGACATTTGTTAAGACTGAGGTGTCATAGCAGCAAAGTCCAAGGGAGCCACTGTTAGCTTCCCCAAAGCAAAAGGAACAGGAAAGGCAAACCCTTGGCTCTCCTGAGAAGCACAGCATACAAGAAACACAGACAGGCTCCGACTCCACCTCCTACAACAAGGAGGAAAAGGGACCTTTTTGGATCTAACGAACTAATTTATTTTTTTTTCTCCCTGCCTTCTTCCTGGTCTGCACCAACATGAGAGCAAGATATTTTATTAAGTTAAAACCAAACATTAACAAAACAGATACTGGCATAAAAATCCTCATATAACGTGCAGTCACATAAACAACAGTTTGTTTTGGTTTTTTAATACTGTCTGCACACTTCGAACCAAAACTAATAACCAAGAAATTATCATTCTCTGGTTACAGTTCAACAGCTTAAGTTAATGTCCATAGTCTGAGTCTAACAGACAAATATTCACCAAAAAAGACAACTGAATATAAGCAAATTCCCTTTAGCAATCCAGGCAGAGGCCAACGGCAGGAAGGCTGAGCAAGCTGTGCCGTTAGGACAGATGGTCCCGCTGGCACAAAGCTGAGGTATATTCAACAGGTTACCCAGCCTCCAGCAGAGGAATCATGTTATTTATGACCTTTTCATACAGAAAGTTTTTATATCATCAATTTCATTTTAGCACTTCTAAGGAAAAGCATTTTCATCTGGCCTGGTTCAAGTTTACTTTCTTAACTGCAAATGTTTGGATCAGAGACTGTCTTTTCCTATGCAGGCACCTATGCAGGCTTGATACAAAGCACACCAAATCAGTGGAAAGACTCCCATGACCCAGAATCTCTGAGCACTGCTTTAATACCTATAAAAACAATTATCAGTAGAAAAATTTAAACAGATGCTGTTTACAATAGTATTTTAACAATTCTATTTATTGCACTACCTCCACCAAAAACACTTTTAGCCTGAATAAAAATATTGCACTTTTGTGGATAAAGGTAAATTCCAAAATTCAAACAAGCCTACATTTTTTCCAGGCACTTTGAGCACCTACAGTATATATTTGAGGCATTTTATTAGAGGAACAGTCCAGGAGGTAACAGGACAGTTGTGCCATAGCTTGGGAGAATGAGCTTTCCTCATCTGAGCAGGGTGGGTGACAAGTTACACAGCAACACCTGCTGGCAAACCCACAAAGGAGAACACGTCGGTGTCCCTTGCAGAAGCTGCACTTTGCTGGAGCAGCTGTAGTGTCATCATCACCAGGGGCCCGATCCACCAAAGTCTCACTGTAGCGCCTGCCTCCTCACTGTGCAATCTCAATAAGGTCCTTGGATTGTGTAAGATTAAAATAAGAAACAGAAACAAAGACAAAACGGGGCTTAAGAGAGGAAAGATCTACAGAAGGAGCCAGGAATAGAAGTAGGGCCACAGTGGCAACACTCCTGACAGATTTACTAATAAATGTTTGTAGGATTGAACCTCGTGATTTTAATTTGTATTAACAAAGAGACAATGTTTTTCAGCCATATTAGCATGCACAATGGCTTTCAATAGAAGGGGTTACTGCCTCTTCTCCATTGCATCCTCGTTCTGATGCTTAATACACTGCGCTGTTAAGGTGGGGTTTTTTCCTTTGATTTTTTTTTTTTTTTTTTTTTTTTTTTTGCAAATAAGGAAAAATTAACAAAGTAAAATTTGTTGTCAGTCCCTCTAGCCAGCGCAGGGGGTGTTCTACCGATGGGCTGTCACATTTTCCATGTTCATTTCTGCAGGTGCTAAATACATGCTGACAACAACATATGTTACCAGTCTTAAATGTGCAGTATGTTCTTTTTTTTAAAAAAAAAAACCTTGCAATTAAAGAGTGCTCACAGCTTGGAAAAAAAAAATACAGGTGAAAGCTGATTCTGCCTGGCATATTTAACATTCACGTACATTCTCATTCTCTCTCTGTCTTGTGATTTGGGTATTTTCCTAATGATGCACAGGAAGAAAAGGCAAGGGGGTGGAGGAGAAAGAGGAAGGATCCTATCTTCCAAATAGTAGTTATTTAAAAAGAATATCAAAGAAATTTTTAAAATAACAGCATGTACAATAAGCATTTCTTCTCTCTGGAATCAACCTTTTTCCCCAGTGTCTCCTCACTTGTATTTCTGAGCTCTCTTTTTTGTTTATTTCTGTCCCTTATTTTAATCTCCTTAGTCCTGCCAAGCATGTTATATGTGGTCTCCAAAGGAGTGTTTCCTATACATGCTGTTATACAATAGGACTCACTTATTCATCTGTGTAAAAGCTGGACTTACCCTATTAATTATAGTATTATTATTTTTGCCCATTTAATGTATCATACTATTATT
Source organism: Caprimulgus europaeus (assembly GCA_907165065.1). The sequence continues at coordinate 9,052,801 of OU015531.1, read as the reverse complement.
CATTGAAACCTATACACTGCTCTTCAGGGCATCACAATATCAATAATCTACATACATACATGACTCAGGGGAAAATGGGATGCTTCAGCACAATTTATTAAGTTATTTTTTGTATAACTGTTCTATACAATATATCAGAATACCTTTGGTCAAACTGTTCTGCACAATATACCAGAATACCTTTGGTCAGTTAAAATAAAGTTAGATCATAAAATCAAGTAGAAATCTCTCTCGAAAATAAATCTGATTACCTGCATATCAAAAAGATGTGATGGAGTATAGTAAAAGCATGTAATACTATTTCATGTATGATAAAACTACTAAACACTTAAAGAGTATTTTCAAAAAATCAAAGCTATGGAAAAATGTATTTTCTCAGCCTGTTCTACAAATATGATGCAGTACATTTTAGCTACAGTATTTTAGTCCTAAGCAAGTTTGAAACATTGAGATGAAAAAAGTGTTTTCTTGCTTTATCTGCAAAATTCCAACTTTATGATAAGACTAAGCTTCCTTACCTGAGGATAAAAAAAAAAATAAAAATCTGAACAGAATACAAATGAGTTTATAGCTTTTAAGAGGAACTGAACCACTGTTACTTCCCCTCCTGGACTGGGGAACAGTACAGGTAGTTGCATGCTCCAGTGAGGAAAGTCATATATACCCCCAACTCTGGTAAAGAGGTGAAGCTGAGGCAGGATTCATTTTGGCACAGCTCTGCTAGAGTGTGCTGCGGTTGATCTTAGGCTTCAGAAGTGGTGGGAAAATATTGTGCTGCTTGGCATACTAGGCATTTAAATTTTATCCACTTAAAAAACAAACTTGAGCAAATATGCCAAATATTTGCCTTCATTGAGAAGGAAGCCAAAGAAAACTGACATGCTAAAACAGCCCATCTGTGAATTGGCTCCACAACTCAGAACAACCGTTTCAGGACTGCCACAGCAGGATTTTTATCCTCAAACTCAGAATGGCAAAACTTAGTTCTGTACACAGACTACTCCACTTATATCACTATATCAAGTGCATCCTGGAACATAATTTTAACAAATTTTATTACAGGATTTTAAAAAAACCAAAAAAACCCAAACAATCAAACCCCCAGTTATCTCAATAGTTAGCTTCAGACAATAGAAATATCTCCTTAGTCATAAAATACACTTACCATAGCACTGTAACATTGAAAATTTTTACCTCATACTTAGTTTCATTTTATACTAGGACTGTGTTCCTACAGCTTAAAATGATCCAAAACATAAATGATTACATATATGTAGTAAAACATTTTGTTAGGGACAATGATATCTGCTAAGCACACACATGCTTAAAGAAATAGTGTGCGTCAGTCGGCCACCAAACACACAGACTCCTCCTATTAAACTCTACACAGAGTTTTCTTAAGTGTTAGATTCTACTTCGGCCCTTACAAAGGGTTAAAATACAGATGCTGTGCATGGAATGTATAATCCTTAAGGCCCTGGAGCATTAAGACATATCTGCTCCTTAGGGTCCATCTCTGTCCATAATCAATTTCTTCCCTTGGAGAACATTAATTGTCTCTAATGATAGCTTTCCATCAATACATCCTTGATCTTAAAAGGCCTGTACAGCTTTTTCCTTTATTCAATCAAATCATCTCTACAATTGCCATCCTTTAGTAAGATAATACCTTTTAAGCCTTGTATTTTAATATAAAAAAAATAAGAGGTAGCAGCAAATTCTAATGGAAGTGCTAACATTTGAGAACCAGGATGATGGCTTCCATTATCCTAAATAATGTTTGAAGATTACGGAAAGCACTGTGTTTCAAAAGGTAGAAACTAATCCCCCACTTTCAAATTATTCCCTGTACAAAAATCTGTTCTGACATTAGGAACTTTTGTGCCCCAACTACAGCACTGTATATTTAAATATTTGAATATGAAAGATAATTTTCAGCTCTGGAGGGAAAAAAGCAAATAATTACTATTTATAAGCAGTAAATGCCGATTAATTTGAGAAATTGACAACCCTAAACACAGAAGCCCTTTATTTTTTCATTCTTCAGTACAGAGGTGGCTTAACTGTTCACTCAAACCAATGCAACTCCAATCAGAAGTTCCTAAAATTATTTAATTTCATGATGGCTCAAAAACTCCTAGTGACCCACTAATGTGTCTTGCTCTCCCCACCCCCTTCTCTTTCTTGTACATGCTTTTCAAAAGGCATGGAAATTTGATTTTTTTGCTATTCAACTGATTTGTTTCCATTTAAATGGAGGATTTTTCTCGCACTTCTTTATCTAGATTGCCCAGCACCGATCTGTGTTTCCACCCATATTCCAACATGCTTTTGTGGGAAATAGCACTACTGTTTATAATGGCTCAAGGACCTCGAAATGAAACATTGGTGGTACAAAAGACCTCAAAATCTTTCAGATCCTTTACTTGTTTTTTGGGTTTTTGTTTGTTTGTTTGTTTTGTTGGTTTTTTTGGTTTTTTTTTTAATATTCAGCATGAGTGTGACAAAATTTTGGTGATGCCTATTTAGTATCATTTTGATCTAAGATGGGCCATGGAGAAGCTTTTCTCCAACTGGCTATCATATACCACTGACTGTAATATTAGAGCTTTCTGCTTACTCAAAAATCATTACACATACACAAATATATAAATAAAAGTAGAAGATTTACAAGCAGGAAATTCATTTAAAAAAAAAATCAAACAAACATGAACTGTGTGGATTTTATTTTTATTCTCACACAGACACACATATTACCCTGCCTGATGTTCATTTTACTACTTGGTGTTTTGCAAAATATTGATGGCAAAAGCAGTAGGAGAAAAAATAATGCTAGGAACATGAAAAAGTAAGAAATATAGGCAGGTAGATACAATCAATCCAACAGCTATCAAACCGAAACAAAACAAAACAGGAAAAAAAGAAAAAAAAAAAAAAAGAGACCAGTTAACAACCTAGATAAGAGATGAAAATTGCCAGTGAGGCAGATCAAGTTTATTCAATGCCCTGATAAGCACCTATTTGCTCTTCCCCATAATGCTCTCTCAGTATTTATAAATTATCATTTAATTATGCTGGCAAGTGGTAATTGTCAAATAAAGCTCAGATAGGCATAAGCCCTCAGGCTGCACATGACAGAAAAATATCTGTTAAAGCTGGGCTGATTCACACGCTTAGGAAATCATTTCCTTTCTTCTTTTTATCCTTGCCAACAAATTATATGAACTGGCACTTTGTGCTTTGTAGGCATTTTGAAGTCTACGCAGATTACAGGAAAGAAAAATTAGTTGTTTCAGTATCTACCATTCCTAAATTATTCTGCTGATTTAAGACACCATGTACTGTTTCAACAAAAGAGTGCCAAAGATCAAGGAATCAGAGCCTTCCTCTGCTTAGAATTTATGCCTAGGGTCACTTTCAATTGGGTAAATCAAGATTTGGGGAATTATTGAATACAGTGCATAATAGATTTGATACAGCGCAATAGTTAAAATATGACATTTATCCCATTAGGGCAGAAACACTAAGCAATGTTGTTTAAAAGTCTCTTACTACTTAGATTCAATTATAGACCCATTAAACATTCTCCAGTATACACACACTCTGATGAAGACACAGGCACTCACAGATTTGAAGGATTTCTTAGTTTACATATCCAGCTATTGAAACATATAATAAAAAAAAAAGGATGGAAAAGATGCTTAGTGCTAAGTAACAAAAAAAAAATCAGACTCTTGAGAACTTTGACCTGGAACATATGTCTGAACAACAGAAGCATCAAATTTATGGCACATTGCTATAACATTTGCTATTAATGTCATTGCTAGATCATTACTGCTAAAAACCCCACCAATACTCTGTTTTTTCTCTGTACAGTTACTGTAAGACAAACTCGGAGTGACAGACAATTAGCATTAGCATATTAAGTCTCTTCCCCTGCAAGTGCAATACTGGATGCCACTTTACATGTGTACTTTTGTGCACGATACATCCCTTCACTGTTAGAAGATTTCTAAGGTACTCAGGCTTACCAGAAGGAGTTCAAAACAAGTCTCGAGCCTCCCCTTTCTTGGAACCAAAGCATAAGTATATATTTTTTTTCTCTTGCTCTTCAGCAGAGTTCAATCGAATTTCTCCTGTTTTTTTATGCATAAGCTAGGCACAATTAACTTATATTCAAATCTGAGCTGTTATTATTTACTTGATGTAATATATGAGGCTTCTCCCTGTGATATTGGTATATCCTGCATTGTCTCAAACCAGTCTGAAGAAGTCACCAAGCCTTCTGAATCATCCAGGAGCAGCTTGCTGATAAAGGAGGTCAGAATTTTTCAGAAATATCTGTTTTCCTTTCAGGATCTCAGTAACCCCCGACTATTACCATAGTCAGTATAGTTACCATATATTCAGTACACAGCAACAGCAATAGCACTATTTATTATGGCAAGAAACACTGAGAGAAAGGAGGGGCTGTAAAGGACAATATTCTAACTTCAATGGAATAACTACAAATTCTTTTCTTCCAATTTACAGGTTTCATGGCTGCAGTCAATGAGCAACACTGTATGGACTGCTTCACACAGATACTTCCTGTTGCTTCAGAGCAGCTGTAAAAGCATTGCTCAACAACAAGCCTTTTCTCATTACTGGAATGATCTACTGCCACTTCCCCTAGTCTCATGAAACACATCATCTTCCTCAGGAGACACACAGAGAATTAGTGCCCCAGGGGTTAGATAACAGAGGTTGGCCAAGCAGTGTAATTCACAGGTTATACCAGATGTTCAAATGGCAGATAGGCAGAAAGTATTTACTGGTGCTGTTGTGGCCAGAACAAGCCAGTGTCTTATATTCAGCATAAACACAGAGCAGATAATGATTCTCATAAGAATAGCTTTTAGCCACATTGATCTACCATAAAAGCTACTGTACAACTATGTAGTCTTAAATATATACACTGTAGTTTTGAGGCTCCCTATCAATTCCCAGAAATAGATGGAGGAAGCACTAGTCATACTATCAAACAACATGCTTCACACACTGCAGAAGAAACAGGAAAAACTCAAATAGGGACACTTCTTCACATACAGATCCTGTACTCCGAAATTCCAGACACTGATTCCTGCAGGGGAGCATTGCATCCTAGTACCTGGCCGACAGGTACGGTGAATCAGTACCAAATCAGAAGTTTATGCTGTAGGACAATTTGGAGAACTTTTGCTTTGGTAGCTTTTCTCCTGATCTGCAGGATCCAATTAGTACATTGTCTGCAGCATCATCAGGAGATAGACCATCACCAAGTCTATCAGTATAAAGACTTTGAGATCTTGGATATTAATATTATTCTATTTTCCCTCCCCTGCACAAGACTATAAAACATCTAAATTTATCTCTTTAGCAGTGCTTATTTCAAGTAGTGTCTTAGCAGAAGACACGCTATTTTCATTGAGTAGTCAACTGAATTCTGGACAATTAAAGAGAAAAGAATGTAACTGCTTTCATAACACCAGAATACTCAACTCACTGTAAGAAACTATTACACAGTTGACAGAGAAAGATAACGCAGAAAATTTTGGTGAGCTCTCATACTTATTCTGAAGTAAGTTTTGTGCTGATAGCTGGCCAAAAAGTTTCTCCCTCCCAATGACTTTTTTTTTTTTCCTGGAAATCGTTTCACACTAAGACTAGCCTCCTGGGAAGAGTTATTATACAGTGTCTTTTCCAATCTAAATGATTCTATGGTTCTGAGACTGTAAACAACTACATAACGGACTAGAAGGTGAAGAGGGTCTTCACACATCAACATCATTTCCACTCCTTTCACTAATTTGGGTTTTGCAGGTCCTTCCAGGTACTTTTTAGAATCAGTAGACATTCCATAAACAGGAAAGAAGGAATCAACTTGCCTTTCAAAGATATTCCGCTTATCTATGCCTACTTTTTGCCATTTTTAATCACAAAGTTGTCTGAGGAAAATCCATCATATTGCCAATCATAAATAGCAACACAGGGAACTCTGAGAACTTCTGGTCTAGGGGAAATCCGCAAACCCACAACCTTTTCTATTAGCAAAGAGTATATAATGCTGTTGCTGTCAGAGTTCTTATGTCCATGAGCCTTTGCATTTGTAAATGCAACAAAATACAATCATTATCTAAAGTTACTACTGTAACTCTCTCTAGAGAACACAGTGAGGAACAGAGTCATGTACCACATCAATTACTACTGATACTGTTCAAACACAGGAATTGGTGTTACAACAGACTTCCAACCTGAAGCAGAAGATACCTGACAATAAACATCTACTGGCCTAATCTAGCTTCCTCCAAAACCATCTTTTCTCTGGTCACAGATAATATTATACCTATAGTTGCTGGGAGACTTCTCAGAGTTAAGATAATAGGAAAATGATGCATGGCCTAATAAAACATAATTTGATATTCAAATCTATATGGACTATTAGAAAGAATCTGCTGCTGTTTTTCTTATTTTGTACAACAACCCAGCCATATTATGGCATTAGTGACTGTCTATATTTTAATTTGAAAGGAACAGGTCACAGTCTTGTCACATTTACAGATTGACTTAAAATGGCCCTGTGTCTATGAAGACCTGGGCATTTTTCTATCACCTGAATTGATAATTACATCCTTGCCACAGAATTCTGAGAATAGTTAAATACAGAAGCTGTAATTCCACTTTTTTTTTAAAAAAAAAACTTCTAGAGTCTTCCTGACTTTTCTGTAAGTGATAGCACAAAAATGAGTACAATTCAAACTGCTTGGTTTGACCAACTCAGGACGTCTTTGTCTTTGGTCACATCCTTGGCACTCAATGAGTAATTTTTAGTTTTAAATCTATTTCTCAATATGTTGGTTCAGTTTTCATTTAAAGTGTCCGGAGAAATTAATAATATGAAGGTCGTCTTAAAGATAGCTTAAGACATCCCAGAAATTTATTTATAAAAATCAAGAGAAGATAATGATGGATTGGGAAATGTGGATTGACCAGCTATAAAAGTAATTTCCCAATAACAACTGCATTCTCTTTTCAAGGAATTTTCTTTATGAAAATATTTCATCATGTACGTAAAGAATGATTTTTAGTTTAATTCTGGTCTCATCAAACCACTTAGTGTGAAATCACATTAAATACACACATCATGAGAACACACAGACTTTATCCAACTTAAAATGAAGTCAGACCTACAGACTTGCATCTGAAAATGCACAGAAATGCTGTGAAAATCCAGATGTAAACTTTCTAACTCAAGCCCATCTCATTACTGCAACAGCATTAATGAAATACTCCTGAACTTTCCATATGTCTCCTGCTGATTTCCTAGGTCAACCTAATAGAACCTTCATGTTCTATGTTATGACAGCAAGAGCAGGAATATTTTATTTTTTCTTCCTCTATTAACCTTCTGGAAGGATACATTTGAAAACTTGAGACAACATGTTGACACAGCATGAAACTGAAGAAATTAAGATACCAATTTTCTTTAAAAGTTGTTTCTCTGAAAACATTCAGGAGAAAACTCTCTGCCACCTATTCACGGGACAGTATCTTATTCCTAGGGCACTTTAGGGAGAAAGATCTTATTACCAAAAACAGTCTCTGTTTTTAATCCATATTTAAAATCAGGTGATTGAAAACTGGATTTTAACTAGCTTATGATACAAAATTTTTAATTTACATTGATTAAAAATCATGTATGTGAAAAAGTGGTGGTATCAATTAAACTGGAAGTATATGCTGGAATATCAGTTTTCTTGGAAATAGTGGATAGTTTGACATAAATTATATTCAGCATCATATCAGCATGTACACTGTAATTTAATTAGTTTCCTGATTCATGAAGCAATATACTTTTTTCTTAAGAATTCATTTTTTATTTTGCTTACAGACTGCTCCCATTATGGGAATCCAAGCTCCCTCATATCCATTCCTGAAGGGCATTCCCAGGAAGCAAGAAACAGCATGTGCCATGGCTACTACCAGAAAGCAGAACATGCCCACCAGCTGGCCACTTGCTGTCAAACAGGATGTATAAGGTTGCAATCTGCCCAGCTTTGCCCAAGTGTGGAAACCCATTTGGTCTTATTTCTCTTGCCACCAATCTTCACAAAACTTTTAGGAACATGTATATTTGATACTGCCACATTTCTTTCAAATCTGGTTGAATTTAAGCCAACAAGTGTCAAAGGTACTGGACAGAAATAGGGACAGAAGTGGGGAGAGGCAGCACCACTGCACAACAGTAAACGAGCTACGATTTCCTAAGAGGTTCACATCAAGAGATCTGGAATCAGCTTCTTGCTTTGTTATTTATACTGTGAAGACTACTCATTTGAATTTATAAAGTGCTGAGAGACCTCAAGAAAGATGATGTTGTGAAAGTACTAAGCACATTTATCAGTCTGGCATTGTTCAAAATAAAGCATACATAAACAAGTCAGACAGGGAAGGTATCGTTTATGAGCACGAAGCTGGGATTCTCAGCTCTGGTGCAGAATTACATCCTATAGTTAAATCCACAGTGAGGTGACCTGGACAATCATGACTACTTCTTATGGGGACAGGTGTCATTCAGGTCAGGCAGCAGGCTTGGGGCTAAGGACATTCAGGATATTCATGTCATGCATGGCATATTTCTTACCATTTCAAGAGATCCAAACCTGCTAACAGTAACAAAGCAGGTATTTCTCCTTTTAAAAAGCAGTTGTTGTCTAGTCCCCCTTTCTCTGAAGGGTTTTAACTTGATGTGTGTTGCCAAGGATAAGCTTTGCTTTAATTCTTTATCTTGGAAATTCTCATTGCTTTGTGTAGGGTGTGGCCAAGAGGAATTTAACACACATCTTCAGGTGCTGCTGGCATAGCTCAGCACAGACAGGCAGCAGGCCTAAACCATGATGGAAAAGGATCTTAGGCCAAGGTGCAAGACAGCTTCAGTGGGAAGTTCAGTCATCCCAAGAGAAAACACAGGAGGTGTGTGTGCGACGTGAAGTTGTTTGAGACTGAAACTCCCTTGTCAGGTTAAAGGATGTCAATACCTTGCATCTTAGCAAGGAAGTTGCACATTGTGCCTTTTAAGCTTGTATCTCCTCTTGGTGATTATTGTAGCTTCATGAACAACAGTAAAAAACAGATTTCTGATTTCTGTTACGTGAAAGCATTTAAAAATTAAACAATATTGTTCAGATTTGATAAAACTTTTCTCTCCCCTCCATATGTTCCCTCCCACCGTCCATGTATTTTTCGCATAATCTAACTCATTTTATATTTTAATATTCTTTAGAAAGTTATTAATGAGCATCCTGCAAATATCACAAATATAAATTATAAAAATACATTAAATATATTTAGTTAGAAAACTGTTGCAGCTTGTCAAGATTCCTTAGGGAAGAATTATTACAAATTGGAAAGTACTCGAAGGATAACACAAAATGAGCACAAAATTAAACCAAAAATTAGTAGCTTCTTCAGGTATTCTCTAACATATGTGTGACTTTTTTCATGTTATAACTGAAAAAGTTTTTCCCCCCCCTGTGATTATACACTAACAACTACATGGAAAACATAAAATATTAAGAGTTACAATTCATTTTTAAACTATTTGGTTTGTACAATTTGTTGTACCCCACTTAGTATGCTAGAAAAATTATAGCACTCATTCCAAATATACTGCTTTTAACATTTCATTAGGAAACTCTACTTTGCTGCCAATAGAGCAGCACTGAAGAAGCTGTCAGATTTCTAATGCAGCTTTTCCATTTTAAGAGATACAAAACTGGGGTATTTTCTGTATCATGTAATTCCTACATTATTTTATAACAGGATGTTTATTGATGTTCTTCAAATGCATTTTGTGCCGAACTCTGTCTTCAATTAAATATTCAAAGAAACTGTTAAGATCATCCAGTCAGATCTCCTCTAGGGTCTGGGCCATATAATTCAGTTATTCCTCTGCTGAGCCAAAGAATGCATGTTTCTGACTGCCTCATCTCTTCTCTCTGGAGAGAGAGTATTTTCCTTTCTTTTCCATTAATATCCTGATTAATATATCTTCTTCTTCACTCAAGTTTGGTTTTCATTGTGACATATCATTTTGCTTCAGTAAGTAAATATATAAAATGTATATCCAAAGTCAGGTTTGAAAGCCATGTAACAACTGACCTATTACAAACAATGGGTCTTCTATAGTGGCTAGCTTTGCCAGGATTAGTGTGTTTCGATGAGATAATCAACTATGCATTTTGTGACCAGCTCACTCACAGCCTGGCAAAACGATCTTGCTGGGAGGCAGACTGCATGCTTCGCTACCAGGAAATGGACAATGACAGATAGTCTGCATTTCCATTTACACGTATCCTTAATTGTTGTCACTGAAAAAGACGTGCCAGATACTGACACAACAGATCATTCAAAATAAGTTATGTATTCATGTTAAGCGTTATTTATCTAGACTGCAAAGGAAAACAAATATTGCTCTTTCTCCCCCTCTTCCTAATTAGCCGATTGTTTCAAATGCTTTTTGTTAGGGATTCAGCAATTTATGTTCTTTAAGCTTGTCATAAAGATAACGCTTATTATGAACTATGCTAAGAATACAGTCCTAATTCAGATTCCTTTCTTTTCTGGCTACACCATAATGAAGATGTTTGCAGGATTCATTTATTTGATTCTGTCCAGGGAACCTCATGAAATGTATTTAAAAATAAACACAATAAAACACCCATGCTCAAAACATCACTTGCAATTTTTTTTTTTTTTTTGTGTGTGTGACATCCTAATAACAGCGATATGGAGTCCTGTTAAAATTTAGTAAAAGAAAGAAAGCTGCATTAGCAGATAGGAAATTGGAAAAGAATAGTTTAGCTAAAGCTATTTAAGAAAAGCTGAAAATTCTGCTATAGAACAACCTCATTAAGACAGCTTTTAAAAGGTAAACAAAAGAAACTCCCAAATCCCCAAAGATTAGAGATAATAAAAGTAACTTATTGAAAACAATTGCATAATGAAAAATAGCACTAGAGACCCTGTGAATAAAACTGATTTATAATATAGTAATTATCATTATTTTTAATAAAAAGGATTCTGGTCTTTCATTTCCTAAGTCAAGGCCACTCATCTTGACCACTTCATGATGTGAGCAAGGACTTCCTCATCGAGGGAGAGGAGCTGGTCTGGGTCCCTACATACCAACGCTCTCATCCTCCATTCTAACACCTTCAGATTTCACAGTGACCATGGCTTCATCAAAACCAGAAATTAACAGATGAAGATGCTAAATTAGAAAAGTCTCACCAGCCAGAAGACAGATCTAAACTGGTTTTACTTAATGCATGGAATATAACACAGAAACACAATGTACAGAAGAGATCTGCTCTGTCTTAATCAAAGTCCATTAAAATAAAAGTCTTGCTGCTTTAAAAATATAATCTATTTTCAATACATACTTGCCACAGTTCTGATTTTATACTATATTTATTAGGTAAAATCACTTTTCATAACAATTACTGAAACAGCCTATTTCTACAATTTCTTCCAGCCCAGCAGGCAGGCCTACCTCTAAAGCCTTGTTAATTATGAAACCTTTCTGCGATGCTAATAGATTATTTCACTTTGAATGAGCATCCAAAATTATTTAGTAACACCTTGTTTAATATGACAGGTTTTTGATTTTACATAAGAAATAATTAATTTGCTTAAAAATGCGTAAACAATAAAACAGCCTTCACTTACGGTACCAGCTCTTTTACCATCATAAGCAACACTGTGGGCAAGTCATTAATTTCTTTTGGGGGTTTTTTGGTGGTGGGTTTTTTTAGTGTTTTTTTGTGTGTGTTTTTTGTTTTGTGGTTTGTTTTTGGGGGTGGGGAGGGGGGGCTGTTTTGGGTTTTTTGACAGTTCAGCCAACATCAGCTTAACTATATCTCCACCAGGTCAGTACACACAGATACTATGGTTGTGATAACAGATGGCAATACAAATGAGTTTTACATGTATTCAGTACAAACATACAGTCAGCATCAGTCTGTAGCAGTTTCCATGCCTGAATAAGTAAATTGTTTTTAATCTTTAGAAAGTAAAAACAGAATGCAACATAATTTGGATTTGTTTTTATACCCACTGTGCTTTCAGTTTGACTCTAAAATCCTTATTCTTTCTCCACGGTAAATGGCCTGACTTCAGAAATGCTAAGTACTCATTTTTCAACCTTTTGAAAATGAGAGGATTCAGAGGAGAGGATTCAACCTTTCTTACAGGAGGATTCAGACATCGGACTTCACACGTGTACGTTCCTGTTAACGCATCAGCCAACTCCAAAAACAACAGCTTCCATAATGCACCATTACACTGGCTAATCCAGTTTCTGGTTTATTAGCATGAAGCTTATTGTGGCCCATTCCAAATTACCTGGAGAACAGATAACCCCACTTTGTAAGTGTTTGCAGAATGAAAGGTTTGTAACCGTAAGTAAAGTTCTTAGAGAAGCGAATGCTATAATAGCATTAATATACAAGTACAAGGCTCAGATTAGACACTGCTGTATTCTCAGTCATATAGATGCATTTTGCTCTGCTGTCACTTAGCAATCCCATTTCAATTAAAGATGTGGGAATTAAAGCCTCTTGAAAATCAAGACATTAACCCTTGCCTCAGTTTACCCAGCTGTAGTGTCTTATGGCAAAATATAAATGTATTTTACAACAAGAATGCACTGAAGAATTCCCTGTTTCTTTTTTATTGTTCTCTCCTAGTGTTATGGAAAAAGAGTTTGTAGAGTACTCAAACATACTCTAGGAACAGATAAAGGACTTCCTAAATTGGTCTAGACAAACTTATTGTTTCCAGTTTACTGACCCTTTTCAAGTGGCTTCAAATGCCTGCACCATTTCAGAGGTAATCTAGGGAAGGAACGATGACTTGATTGAACCATATACCTGGCACACCTATGTCACTCAACATTTGATACCAAGTGGTCCCTAGACTGTTCAGATGAAATATCTTTAGACTGCTAAGAATAGGCCAATTTATTTTTACTCATTAATGCAAGTAGGTATTTCCCAATGTCACAAACACTGTCAAAAGAGTTAATGATACTAAAACTCCATGAGAATTTCCTGTTACCCATTTACTGGTCCGCATAAAGATCATTAGGATGTAGACGCAAAAGATGGAGGTCAATGGACAGATGTGCATTTACTCACCTTTCTAGAACCATTAGATTAAAAATTTGCTACAGACAGCTTCACCATAGAACATGAAAATCCTTTTCACTATGTCTGGCTTCCATTGCACCCAAACCAGACAGCACTTTGACACAAGAGTGATCCTTTCTAGCACAGCCTCTCTTGATCCACTGAGGTAAACCAGGTTGCAGGACACAATTGTCACTCATCCCTTTTTGTAATAGGTTGCCATGAAGGCCAGTTAATGGCACACTATTGCAGGCCCAATATTCCATTTAGCAGACAGCTGCATACTGATTCCAATATAGTTATGATATTAATTACACATTTTACATATAAAAGGCATTTTAGAACATATAATAACACAATATTGCAACAAAAGACAGTCTGGAGCAGAAGTCCTGAAAGTATGCACGGCTATTTCTTAATTTATTTTCCCAGCCTGATTTTCTCACTGTTCTGGCTACCTCCATTATGTTGAGGTAAAAGGCAACACTCACCCAGGCAAGGTCACAAGAGTCCTTTATGAGAAAATAGCGCATCACAACCTGAAGCACAACTGGCAAACTCGATGCAGTCCTCCATCGGAACCAGACAACTCTCCACCAGCTTAAGGGCAGAAAGCACCAGAAAGGTGCAAGGCTCCAGACTCCTCAAACATGAGCGTGCTGTCTCTGCAACACTCTCGGGCTGACTACATTAGAAACAAGAGAACAACTCCACGAAAACAAACTCTCATGTAATTCCCCACATCGTTACTGATGGACTAACCAAGACATCTAAAAGAATTTCCCCATTCATTTAGCTTTGCATAAAATATCCAACCCTTACGGTGCAAGAACAATACAAATGGATAATCAGGGGTATTGATTTCATAATGATTAATGGATATTTTATAGTATCTTTTTTGCACTCTGCTTCCTTACACAGCCAAGGCTTCCACTAACGTCACAGGGAGTTTCTTGAGTGAAGAATGCTGCACTAGGTAATTGTTTTTGCACTTAAGGGCATCTCTCTCCACTTGTTTTGTGCATAATAAAAGCTCATACTTGTACAGTAATTTAGCATTTCTGAATAAACAAAAATTGTGATTCATAATTCTCTATCTTCTTGTCCTCATTTCTTAAAAAAAAAATTGAGTCACTGTTGTTTAATCCAATAATTATGCAAACACTAAATCTTACACTGGAGGAGAAAATGTTAACACATATTGAAAAACCAAAATGCGTAGAACTATAATCTGTATGATAAAATGCATTACTCTGTTTAAAAGGATTGTTTTACAGAAGCAATTAACAATCAGCAATCATATAGTTCAGACCGGTGTTTTGATGCCATCTGTTGGAGTAAGTCTTCACATTCCCGAGAATGAAGCTATAATTTTCCGTTTATGATTTCATTAGATGCACAGAGTATAACAGCTACAAAAGAAAGAGGATTTCACTAAACGCTTTCATTTTAGAAAGAGCTGCTCTAAACAGTTCTGTTTGACACAAATCTTTTCCTAAAAGAACAGAAAGTTAGTCAATTTGCAGTCAGTCCCAGAACTCAGGAACACATTCTAGTGTTTAAAGAAATGTTTCAGAAGCTTTATTTCCTTTTAGCAAAATTATGAAAAAAGATTATAAACATGACACATTTAATTTCATTGGAAAAACTGTAGTAAAAAGTATTTAGAAAAAAGGTAATTTTTGCTTCTTTCTAAAAACTGTAGTGATGTGTTTCCAGTGGAACAGTGTTACGTTACATTTCTCAAACATACATTTTTCCATTTTATTAATTCATTAAGTGCTTGATTAAATCTTTGGGGGATTTTTTTAATACACTAGGGGGAGCTAGATCACTACATTGTACACAAACAATTAACTAAAAGAAGTTTAACCCTCTGAAAAGGTCTTTTAATAATAGTCTTATAAATATCTCTAGCTGATAAACACACATATTGCAGATTCACCTCTATAACACTGGCCACTTTACTATTAATTCAACAATAGTATAAATAAACAACGCTGCTACAACTAAACACTTTACTATTACCTTCTTTTGTATTACTATTCAGCAATTACAGTGTTTGGCTAAAAGTATAAGGAAAAATTTCAGACTTTACATATCACGTGCCTGCAAGTTTTAGTCTTCTAAAATGCCCCAATTCATCAACTTTTCAGTTTAAAAGACAGTTTACTGCATCAGTTTATGTTAGCAGGAAAATCTTTCCTAAAAAAGATTCAGATCTGATAAAATCACCATTTTAATTGTTAATTCCTTTCAAGTATTATGGTGAAAATTGCCCAACCAGCTGCAGCTTTCAAAATCAAGAACAGAGTAGTGTACATGGCTGTAAAATTTCACCCAACTGCATAATCTTAAAAAAGCCCCAAGAACTCCAACCACCCAGTTCTGCACTTGCCAACAGGATTCCTTGAATGAGGCAAAACTACTTATGAAGGGTTAAACACTGAATTTCAGATGCTGAAAAAGAACAAGCACAGTGCACTGATACTATGCTAATCTGCTATGTCTGAAAACAAGTAATTTGTTTAAAAATAAGTTCCAATTAATGCCAAGGATCTCTTGTTCAAATAAAGATCTGGTCATTCACTCCAGTAAGTCAAATATCATACAAACTTTGTACATGACTGAAGTTAAATTCATTATATAACTGGGAGATTTAGTGTTTGTTCTAATTGTATGCACATATTTATTTTTTGTAAAAAACCTAGGACCTTAAAATATGGTATTATTCTCATTGGCTTGGCCTCTTTTACTTGTATACTCAGTTATCTGTATTTTCTTTTGGTATTTGTTTGCCTTATTGTTCTAAATGACCACACTACAATGTTTTTCTAGAATATATTTTGTGAGAACAGAGTATTTGACAAAAGTGCTTTAACCTTATTCTTTTAAATGAAGGAGTGCATTTTAGTACAAAAAAGCACTGGTAAAGGTAAGCAACAATAAAAATATTTACAATTTTAAAAAAGAACAGATTATTTTTCTATTTCTTTTTTTTCTGCATCCCCTACTCTTACCAATCATATTACTTTTTTTAAAAAAAAACAACAACAAAAAAACCCAAACCCCAACCCCTGCCCAAGGACAACAGTTGTTGTGCACATCATGTCATTAGTATTTCCAGTTAAAACTCCAGTAGAAACTTCTATACATTTATTTTAATATAATTATTTAAAGATGCTAGAGGGAAAAGGGAAAGGATGAAAAGGCCATGGACTGTGGTCTATTCACTCTGGTTTGTCTTGGTCATCCTGGGACTGCAGTGACAGAAACATTAGTGGGCAGAGGAGTAAAGTGGTTGTGCAGCAGATACTACTTCTTGATTAGAAGTAATGTTTTATCAGGTTATTTTCTTTATAAACCAACCTATATCTCAAACTGCCACCCTTAGTAGATTTGATCTGAACTGTATGGTCCAGAAACAAATCTGACATGACAGAGAGATTTGCTGGGAATATTCAAGAAAGAATACAGCATTTTATTCATGAATATGAATCAACAACTGAGAAAAGGAATCTGTGGAACCTGGAATCTTCAGACCAAAGCTTCCCCAGATAGCATTTCGCTATGGCCCCCATAGCGTGTTATGCTGGCAGTTGCAGAAATATTTACATTAGAAAGTACTTTTAATTAGTTTGAAAACTTACTCAAAAATATAATAATGCTACTATCATTACTCTTCCCCAACTGCAAATACCCCACATGCATATATACCAAACAGCACACATGTGTTTTACAGACTCATTGCTGTCCTGTCCTAGCTTCTCTATACTACAAGAATCTTCTCTCAAATTCCCCAGGACACACACACACACAATTAAATTAACAAGCTGGAAACTTGTACAGAAAACCATGTAATAAAAAAGTAGAGGCAGATGTTATTTAAGTGGAATGGCCAATATTTTTTCCTATGCTTACTCTAGTGCAAAAGGAAATGTTTCTAATTTCAAGAGATCCAGACTTATTGAACTTATCACTTTTCTTCACTAAAAGAAGGTAAAGTAATTTTCATGTCTTAATTCACTAGCAAAAGTAAGTAGTTATTCAGTACAGTAAGCACATCAGCAGCAGGCAGTGGGGATAACCACTTCAGAGCTTTTTCTAGGACAAAATGTGGAGCAAATAAAACTGGTCCTGCCTAAAATGATTTCCCCCCCCACCCCCCAAGCATTCAGAATTCTATAAACTACTGAATGAACTAATCACACAAGTGTGAATACTACAACTTTTTATTGATTGTACAGTATATCTCACTGAGAAATGTCTTGGGCATGCTCCAACTCTGTGGAAGACCAAATGTTGTAGAGAAGCAAATACTGATAACTTCTATCATGACACTGTTACACTGCTGAGCTACTCAGAGGTTTTGCAACTAAAACAGCTTAAATTATCTGATGAAACAAAATGCAGTTTTCATTCTGCACTTGTAGAATTAGGAACTTCTTACATGGTAAGACTGATAAAAACCATGCAATTAAAAAAAAAAAAAGCTACTTTGAGCAAAGGTTTGAAATGTTTGCTATAAATATCACTGTTGAAAACATATTTTTATTCCAGCCTGAATTTCAGTTTAGTTTGGCATGGTGGCCTCTGCTTACCAACAGTAACTCTTGGCTATCAGGAACCTTTGCCCATGTAGCTTATTACATACTGACCAAGTTACTACTTGACATGTGGAGGAGGGAAAGAGATAAATTAAAAGATTAAACTTCAAAAAAAAGCTCATATAGTAAGCAGAGTTTTAAAAAAGGCAAACCAAAACACCAGTGTATAAAGTATGATAAAATACTTGCTAAGACCATTTATGAGATAATTGCATTAATAATTTCTTAATCCTAGCACTATCCACTTGCTGAAACATCCAAAGGTTGTTCTCGATGCCTTTGCCGCAGCACTACACTAGTAGATCATGTTTTGCTGCTCATTTAATATTAATCTTAACTACTCTGGGGAAGAATATGCTTCCAGGGATACAGCCCTACAGTTGGCATTCCTACCCCACAGGAACTCTCATTTTGAGAGCACAGTTATCTCACAATGACTCCCTACACAAGAGTGAAAATGTTTATCCCAGTTTACAAACTTCTACTGTGAATGCTTTATCTCCAGATTCTCCTCTGGATTTCTTGGTTAACCATCAGATGAACAGGGCTCAATGGGAAGAGCATTACAAATACCCTTCTCAGAGATACTGCATGCTGCTTGCCACCATACTGTTCTTCTGGAACAGATCTTTATAGGCATTTAATGCTGGCTCATGTCAGATTACATACACTATCATGTGGAGCATGGATATCACATGCTCCAATGTGATATCCATAGTTTCTGTGCTTGTTCATAGTTTACAAGTTCTTGTAAACAAAAAGATGGGAGATAACAGTCATGGGTAATAAAACTACTCACATACACAGTAAAGGAAAAGAAGCTGGAAAAAATACCCTACACACTAAATGGTATTTCACTGAAGGAAATACTGTCCTTCTTCATATTTAAGGCAAGCAGCAGCAGTTGCATTCTCTCCTTTTCCTGAGTTCTGCTTGGGAAGCAGAGAAAGCAGATGTGCTCTGTCATTACAACCTAGATACAGAAACATTTAAGCCTATAAATAAATCTTCTGCAGGTAATGAAAAAAAAAAACAAAACAAAACAGCAATATAAAGCTTGAGCTACCTCTAGGCTACACATGTGGAGCATAAGAAGCACATTTACAATGTACAAGTAGCAGAGCACATAATTACTTTTGCATACCAGAGAAGGAAGAAGTGCATGAGCCACTGCCACAACAGGCATGGTCTGTTCAATATGTTATGAGTAGAGGCACTTTACCTTTAAAGGCAACATCTGTCAGACAAAAGACTAGAGGGTCATTTGAATTAACCACCAATGAAAGTCATAAGTGTCACACAAGGATGCGACACTTGCTCATCTTCCTCTTCCTCTCCTCCTGGACAGCTCCTAAACAAGGGCAATGGTTTTACTTTAATAAAAGCAAGTTTCCAAACAAACTTACTTGTCAGAAGGAGGTTCTGATGATTTTTATTAATTGGAGCAACAGTGACAAGACAAAAGAGAGAGTTTTAATTTTTTTTTTTATAAATAAAATAACAAACTGCTTAGTAGCCTTCAGAAGTATCAACAGCATATTGCACTACACCATCCTGAAGCTTCATCAACATGACTAGTCATGTTATCTTTTTCTAAAACTGTAATAACTCATTACTAATTACCAGTTGATTCAACAACTACTATGACAAGGATAGTCTTTTCCACTGATTAGGAGCATGTGCTGGATCAGGTGGAGTTAATCATCAACTTTATCCCACAACCTACATCATAAATATCTGCAGGAACACCTACTATGAATTCTGACATAGCTGACAGACAAGTGTCTCTAATTTTATTTGAAAGAAAAAAAAAAAAAATCTCAATTCCACTTCTGAAATATTTTACCATCCAAACATTCAATTTAAACAGTTTGTATTACCCTGTCCCATGACTTCCTTTGCTAGACTCAAAAAGTCTGTTATAATGGAGCTGAGAGAAGGCAATGACATTTTATTCCTTACATGAACTCAGTGGAGCATTGCAGTCTACTAATTCAAACCCACTGCAGAGTTCATTGGTGGGCACCAAACAGTCCTGCTTGGCAGAGTTACTCCACCGGTATATATATGACACACATATGTATGACCAAGTCTTACACCTGGCTTTAATTTATCTGAGGGCAGGGATCTCTTATTTATACTATGGGAACAACTTTAAAATGATAATTAGGCCAGTTTGTACTTCAAAAAAAATTTTTTTAAAAAAGGCTCTGAGCTAGAAGACTAAATTCTGTTGATTTGAATATTAGTAACTTCTGGAAAGTGTACCATCTACCATTAATCATCCTAAGTATCATTTAACATCTACATTAGCTGAAAAGAAAATGAATTCTGCTGTCTCAGTCTAGTTCCTGGCAGACATTTATCAGAATAAACAAACTGCAACAACATTTATTGTTTCAATTTTAATGGTGACTGCCCTAGACAAAAGGAAATTTGAAATAAAAATCCTAAATTTTGTTTAAGAAGTGCTAAGATTATAACCACTCACATGTACTCTCTTTAAAAAATAAAGTTAATATCTATGGTCAAATAACTATGAAAGTGTCACCAAAAGTGAAATTCTAATCAAAGGCATGTGTAATAGCTTTATCTTCTGACTCTTTATCTAGACTACCTCAGAAATACAAGTGATCACCTATTCCAGATAAAGAAAATAACAACAGGTTAGGTACTTGTTGAATCAAGAAACACAGTCAGCTCTGGGCATAAATTAACTAAGAATACACAAGTCAACAAACTCGGCCTTAAAATATGTATATTTCACATATCAGAAAATGTCTGTACCAAGCAATTTCAGTTCAGCATTTAAAGTGATTTTAAATTCTGCTTGTTGATGAGATGACTCATCTCCACAAAGAACAGAAGAGACCTATTTACCTTCACCTTATTTTTTTATTGCCACAAACAAAAACTCATCTAACTTATTTTCCTTAGTCACTTAAAACAGACAATCTTTTCCTTGAAAACTTTATGGATAACAAGCATTATCATTTAACAGCTAAAAAAAGCTAATGCAAACAGCTAATGCAAAATATTGCATGAAACAGAACGTGTTCCCTACTCTGACAATAATGCAGACAAGATGCAGGCATTGCAATAATAATAAAAAAATATTCTTAAACTTAGTGTTCAGGCTACAGGGGACAGAGTCTTCTCCCAGCCACACAAAGCATTTGCTTACAACAGCCCCTCTTTAAGGGAACCAGGCGCAAGCCTGATGATCACTGTTCTAAGCAATGCCAGAACGTGGCACTGAAATTACATCTTTGCTTTTGGAGCACAGGCAAATTTTAATATACTTTTCAGCTGGACTTGCAGCTCAAACATCATCTACCTCCCTCTAAAAATGTTTTCCGGAAAAAAAAAATGCAAAGCAAATAGAATTCTTATAATATACATCGTACACATTGGTTAAAAACCTCAGCTGAGGCATTTCTCAAGCTTTTAATTTGGAGAAGAATGTTACTAAATTTAAAATACAATTCTGTTATTTGCCTAGCATTCAGGAGGCTGAACAATGAATGGATGTTGTCCCTTCCTCAAACACATACAGAATTCATGCTGCAAGGGAGTATGACTACTCCCGTATATCAACATTTTATTCACTCTTTAAAACATGAATATTTAAACAGAAGACATTTTTTCCCCATGCAGAAGCCTAAATAGAAGCTCTTATCTGAAATAGTAAAAGCTGTTATTTTTTTTCAAGGGGTTTTAGACTGTATAGAGATAGTTACATACACAGGCATCTCAAATGAGAGGGCACCATACATCCATGTAATTGGTTGCTTTTTCTTTTTCCTCGGCAGTCTGTACAAAACGTGAAAATGTGCCTGCTTCTGACTAGCCATTAAAAGGCAGTGGTTGCACCATACTGTGATTTGGGGAGCTGAAGAAAATAGCCAGAACTGACTGATATCTGATAAACAGTAACAGGAGTCAGTTTATTGCACCAATCGTTAAATAATGGTGCTGATTATAAGGCTGCTAACTGCAGATGCTGTAATTGTCTGTCATAAATCTTAGTCATTTGTGACAGGAGCACAATGAAAGAGAGCATCTGCTTGAGGGCAAATGACTTCTGATAAATATCAGCTCTGCTAAAATGTACTTGGATGTGTCTCAATATTTTGGAGAGCCATTCATGTTGCTTCCACAAATGTGAAGTTGTTATTGGTTTGTATTGATTTTGCCACCTTGGTGTTTTTTTCTTTTTTTTTTTTTTTTTTTTTTTTTAAAGAGACAGAGTCAGAGAGTGACTCAAGGTTGAGTTGAATTGAATCTCAGCTCTTTATCTGATCTACTCATTCCTCTCAAATGCATGTTTGAGTGGAAAAAAAAAATAATTGCACTTTTTCAGAAGATTGCTGTGCAGAAACACAGCCTGTAAAATTCAATATGTAGTTCCGCTTTTTTTTTTAAAGCAACTCCTTATTGAAAAAAAAGAAACATTTTTAAAGTGCTTTTTTTAACATAATATTTTTCAAGGATTTAAAGTAGTTGAAGAGTCAATTAAGCTATTTCTGGAGGATAATAATATGCAATTTTTAAAAGGCTATCAAAGTACTTTTTTGTTTTCAGAATAATTAACAGCATTTTAATTTCCTATCCAATCCATAATAATACAATAAAATCTGCTAAGTTCTACCATCCTGGCCATTACTGAACAGTGCTTTAGTGCTTGATCTTATAAATGCTTATCATTCAGCAGTTTATTGCAGTCTAATTTCATCATCAATGAAAGCTTTGCACACACTTATTGATATTTAAATATGTATTTCTTGCTGACCTTCTAAAAAGATCATCAGGATTACAGTAAAAACATTTTGACAAGTGAAGGTAGTGAAATTGACCCTGAAATTCAAAATAGGGAATTTTATTGGAAACTGACCATTAGAACAGATAACTGCTTTCCTCTCCAGCCCTTCCTTGTTTAATTCAATTAACATTGCTTAACCTTTGTAACAAATTCTCTACTTTGTAAATAACTTTAATGGGGGCTAAGACAAATATAGCATTGAACTGTACCTGATCACCCAACCTGTGTCATCAGGGAGGTTCAGACTTCAGAGGTTTATAGCACAACCTCCTACCACTTGATCTAATAAAGTGGCACCAGTAGCATCATCACCTGCCATGTGGGCCAGCAACCGCAAACCAGTCAAAGGACACGAAGGGCAGAGGACACCAGAATCTGCAGTTTATTCCAAATATCAGAGACACCTCGGCCTCAGACGATCACAGCCATGCTCTTTTATGATCTCCCCTTTGCTTCTGACTAAGCTCTGCCCTTTTCAGCTCTTGGGTTGCTCTTATTTCAGCTAACACCACCATTTCCCATCACTCCATAACCCAGTGTGTCTCCTCGGTTTTCTTGTTGCTGGGACATCAGCAGCAGGTATTTTGGGGCAACAGACTATTGCTGTAGTCTATTGCTCTGACAATACCAGAGCAACTCTTTATAATCAAAGGACAACAGAGACAGTCCATCTACAGAATATCCAGTGCACTCCCATGACTAAAACCACCCAAAAAAACCCACCCCCCCAAAAACCCAAACCAAACCAAAAAACCCAGCCCAAGTTCTGTTCTGGCACAGAGCTTAAAATCCCAGCACAAGCTGCAATTTTCAGACTCCACCGGGTATCTGAGGACAAGGAGAAGAAAAAAAGTGTGCCTAGGTTACACATCCAAGATGAAAAGGGCTGTGAATAAGTTTTTCATTGTAATTCAAGTTTTTGTTTTTCCTTTTATATGACTCTATCAATCCCTCTCTCACTAAATCAGTTTAGGGGGAGCTCTGTCTCTTGTATGGCATACTAGAAGGCAAATACAAGTGTAATATATGAAGTAACCCATTTAGAGGACAGAAGAAGTGATGTATGAAGGATAGTAGAGTTGGCTGGATCTCTTTCCCATGTGCTTCCACATTCACGACATTGTGAGGATTGTATTTTCTTCCAAAGCTGTAGAAGTCTTGGAGAAAGAAAGGACGAGTGAAAGACAGAAAAAGGGAGGTATTTTCTTGGGTCACCTTTAGGACTCTGAACCACTTACCAGTCAAAAAGACTTTAATCTTGTGTTATTTCCCTCATGGAGAAATGGTTCTTTATTATGTATTTTACTCTTATTTTCCCCAGCAAAGACCAAATGACCGTGCCTGGAGGGAAATCCTGATGCAAGATGGAGTTTAAAGAACAGAATGATGGGCACATAAATACATGAGACCTATTAAGGAAGAATCAATATGCTTTTTGTAAAAAGAAGCATTACTTCAGAAATGCATTGGTGTTTTAAAAATAATTCAACAGTGATATCTATGAGTAAGATCTGAGTGATAAAATCTTGAAATTCAAAAAGGCTGTTGGCAAAGTTCATTGTAAAAAGCTATTAAAGAAACTATGTTTCCTTGAGAGAAGAGGGAAGGTTCTCACCTGGATAATAAACAAATAAAATTTAAAAAACCCAAAGGAAATAGAGGGTGAGGAGTAGACAGACAATTTCCATAATGGTACGAGGTCAGCAGTAGTAGCTCATGAAAATCTGTGATAAGGCCCACGCTATTTGTAGCATTCAGAGAAATCAGTTTACTACAGCTAGTGGAAAAAACTGGAGAGTCATGGAAGAAGGCTCCAGCACCAAGTGAATAAGCAATAAAATGGCAAATTACATTCACTGTGGATAAAAGTGAAGATATACTTGTGAAAAGTGACCAGTCTCCTTTCACCTTTGCATACAGAGGTTCCAAGATGACTATTGCCATTTGATACTAGAATAGGTTGTTTTATGAAAATATCAGCTTAATGCTCACTTGCAGTCAAAAATCAGCTAAACACTGTGAATATTTCAGAAAGAGAGAACAAATCAAGACATGGCAAGGTGTTTCTGTATCTTGAACACTGATTGCAGTTCTTTCCTTTCCTTTCCCAAAACATTTATGTGGTGGTTTCCCTTGGCTCACTCCAAAGGACAGGGGAGAGACTGGAGAGGTAAGGGCAAGGAGACTAGTAGGTTGAGATAAGAACAATTTAATAATTGAAATAAAATAAAATTTGAAATAATATTATTAATAAAATAATAATTATTATAATAAGAGTAATATAATATACAAATGAGTGATAGAGAGTTCAATTGCTCACCACCTGCCAACCAAGCCTGGCCTGTTCTTGGATAATGATCCCGGAGGAGCGACAATCCTGAAACCAAAACTGCAATCCCAGAAGGACGAGAGCCTGAGTGAAAGCCAGAGAGAGAGAAGCCCAACAAGAGACAGACCCCCACAAACATACTGAATATGACGTGATATGATATGGAATATCCCATCAGCATGTTCAAATGCCAATCTACTTTATTAATTTAAATATTCATTACCCCCTCTAGACCTTGCGCTTGTAGACTAGAAAAACATGAAGTCCTTCGACTTCCAGTGACAACTGAAAACATTGGTATGCTATCAACTTTTTTCTCATAAGAAATCCCACCTGAAACCAAAACACAGCACTATTCTAGCTACTAAAAAGAAATCTACCTCTGTCCCAGCTAAAAACCAGGACAACATAATAGCAATAGTAACGATACAGAGAAGGCAACAAAGAATGTAAAAACCTGGACTAGAGTCTAGAAATGAGAGAGGTTAAAAACCTACAAAATTTAAGATCAATTTTACAAAATACATGATGCAGCAGCATAAAAATCCACTGAGTATAGAAAAACCCCATTACTGCCTCAGAACACAGCACTTCAAACTTCTCCACAGAGCTGCTTTCCAGCAGGTCAGCCCCTAACCTGTCTTGGTGCCTGGGGTTATTCTTTCCCAGGTGCAGAACTCCGCACTTGCCTTTTTTGAACTTCATTGGGTTCCTCCTCACCCAGGTCTCCAGCCTGTCCAGGTCCTGTGGAATGGCAACACAGCTTTCTGGTGTATCAGCTACTCCTCTCAGTTTTGTATTATCAGCAAACTTGCTGAGGGTACACTCTGTCCCTTCAGCCAGGTCACTGATGAACATTCAACATTTTTAAACACATAAAAACACCTTTTATAGGTACAAAATATATTAGACTTGATGAAAGTACGATCTTGTCATTGCTCTTCATTCATAATGTCTCTTCCAACCTGATAGCAACAGGTTGTGAAGCCTCAGAAGTATGAGGTTTTGGGCTTCTTTAAAGCTAAACTGGCTCTCTTTGTCACCGACTTGGCAGCAAAGAGTTGATAAAGAGTATAGAGATTCTATTTCAAATAGAATAATAGTGTTTGTTTTGATCCTTTAACTTTCACCTTTTCCTCTGCAATCAAGAAAGCTCAGATGGAGGCATAAGTCATGTGCCAGGTAACATATTTCCTCCCACCTGAAGTTAAAGACTAAGAGCAAGCAAGGCAGCTCTCTTGATATTCACTAGTTTTCAACCACCTTCAACAGAGCACAGCAGCTCCGTTCCAACAGCACCAAGTAATGGCAAAAGGTCAGCAAATGGAGGAGACCGCACTTCCAGAGGCTGGGGGTCCAGGCCATGGGTCACTGCTGGAATATGAGAGGAAGCAACCTAAGTATTTGTCTGCAACTTAGGGCATCAAGTGATGCCAGTAGGAGCCAGGTTCAAAGAAAAAGGAGGCAGCTCCTCATATTATGGGTAACAGACTCCTGGAACCTGTTAACAAAGACTATTATGGCTGTTAGAAGTTTATGGGCTTAAGGTAAGACTGAGGAAATGGAAGTGTAATCACTTGAGGGTTACTAAGTAGACATAAACCCAAAACTGACTAAGCTGAGCTGAAAAAAAAAATTTAAAAATGTTAAATAAATAAATAAATAATGAATTAAATAAATCAATTAAGTTTCATACATTTTTGCCTTGATGTTATGCTTTGTTATGGAACAACTCGTACTTGTTTAAAGCAAGACACTGAGCAAAACAGCCATTTAGTCTGAACACATTTTCACATGCATCAAAACTCCTTTTGTGCACATCTTTGTGTTGTGGTAACCATGAGGGATCTTCCCTCCCAGTGGAAGAGGTGTGCTCCCCTAGAGCAAGTGTATACAGGGGCTGCCACTGTAAAATGCTCTGCTCACGCTTACTCCTCTATGATCTGTTTGTGTGCCCACATCCTTTGGTTTATCTTCCTCTCTTTGCTTACAAGATGTGTGTGGTTTCAAAACCCCTATTACAGTTTACATTTCAACTAAACCCATGTCACTGTAGATAAGAATTAGCTGGTAATTTGACTATTACTGATAAACATCAGTATTTTTATTTTTTTATTAGCTTCCCCAGATTTCTTTAGCCAGCTTGTTTGCCATACTAGTTATCTGTGCATATAAGCATTTTTAACAAGCTTATGCTACCCTGGAACAGCTGCCTGGCTAAAGCTGCTCTAGGGGAGACACATCCACAACACCAAAAGTAGCTCATTGATTCAGTCGCTTCCTCAAACACCATCAGCTACACTGGCCCAGGAGCCTTTCCCCAGGACTCCAGTTGCTGCAGTACAGCATGTCCATCAGCAGTGTGATTGTCATTTTCCCAGACAGCACTACAGCCTTGGCAGCAGAACGTTGCAGCACAAGCCTTGTCCAAATATACTCAAGAAAACCACTGCAAATATAAAGAACCAGGATAAATCCCATAGCCAAGTTAGCCCTGGGATAAAGCAATAACTTAAAGTGGAAGTTTATTTCAGTTTAAAAATAAAACCTCTACCCTCTTAATCAGTTCCAATGAAAATCTTCCATTAAAAATCACTGTCAAGATGCAAGGGAAAGTGGTATTCAGATTTTAAATTGTCTCCAAAGAATGCTTTGAAAGCTTTCACAAAGCTCCCAATGAAACCATCCAAATGACTTTTCTGTGGCTGTTGAACCAGATGCTTTTATCCCCTCCAGCATTTAATTATCAGTTTAGTGGATGTGCACAGTAGTTTTTACTCAGGTTTTACCCATGGTACATCACTTGTTAAAGGTACACCAAGACATTTTCAGACCTGTAGACAATTGGACTTCTTCCTGTTTCTTTAAAGGAAAAAATGACTGTGAATGTTTTGCTTTAAGTTGAAGACAAAAATTTGAAGTCAAGGGAAATAGCTTTTTGTTATTTTAGGAACAGTCCAAAGGAAGTTATTATTTATGTGAACAGAAACTCAAATAACTTTTACTACAAGATGATTTCATCAAATCAATGGATTTGTTTCAGAACAACCTGCATCCAAACTAATTAATATGGCTTAATTTCTTTTTAAAAAAAAAAAAAATTATTCCTAAGCTTGAATTACAACTCTCCTTCTCAAACACATCTATTTTTTTATCAGTTCAAAACCAAGATGTTGTGGCCTCAAAGCTTTTTTAGAATGAGCCTTAAATCATGTCTGTGCACCAGCCATTTCAAGGCAGATTCATCCCCTTCGGTGGCATGCCAGCAGATCAGCGGGGTGTGCAGCCTGGATCCGTGAGGCCACATGGGCATTCTTGCCTTGAGAGCATGAAGCCTGTCTTAGGGGCACTTAACGGGTTAAAACCACTGCAATATGCATTAAGCACATGTTTCAAGTCAGCAGGGTGCCAGCCTAAGATGTCCTCAAAGCCTAATTTGATAGATATTATGACATATGCTGCTGCAAGTAGTTAGTAATAAAGAAAGTAAAAATTTTATGGATGAGCAAAATAGGAGCTCTTATGGATGGAGTGTTTTTAAATCAGGTGTATAATTTACCTAACGTCAGACCACATGTAGAGTGCATTGCTCAATTGAACTTAGGAGCAGATAGGAAGGCAGTTTCTTTTAATAAGCACTTCTTCAACTTATTGGCTCTACAATTACTTGTACCAATTACCAGCAGCTGCTGCCTGTTTGGTGTTTTATCTTAGACAAGGAGTTACATTAGTTTCTAATCAACAAACCATTCAAGGACTCTTTAAAAATATTTAAATTTAATTTCCCCATTTATTTTGAATTAACTGAAATACTGGATATTTTCATTGTAGTACTTTGATTCTTCTTAGGTTCTTCTCCAAACACAGATTTATTGTTGTAACATTAATTTTATGAATTCTATAAATCCAAAGATATACATCAGAAAATATTTAATACAGACATATATATGCCTTGAGTATATGCAGCATCGGTATTGGCCTTATTAACCATTTATGGCAGTAAATATGCAGTTGATTGTTACTGCTTTTAGAAAACATTAAGCTTGCCATAGAATGTATTTTACTCCAAGACCTTTATGACTTGTTCAAGTCTTTCAACTTTAATATTTACCTGTCTGACTTGTATTTAATAGGGCACTGGCTAATGTACCAAGATAACAATTACCAGATAAAGCATTTTAATTTTTTTTAAAACAAATTAAGATCCTCTTTGTTACGGGAAGGACTGATTTTATTTTTTCCTTATATTTAGATTTTCAAAATTATAGTTCTAAAAATTTCCAAGCAACTTAATAACACTTGGAGAACACCTTCCTGTAACATGAAAACTGGCTTTTCTTTTGTAGGTTTCCTCCCAAATATCTCAATGGGAGAAGCAGAATAAAGCAAGTAATTTACAACTGTAAATAGCAGAAGTAGCTGAAAAACTAAGATGACTTTAATACCAAACTCAGCTTTTGCAAATAAAAGTAATAATTAAATTAAAAACTGGATGTCTGCTAAGTTATTCCAACCAAAGCCTTGTCTAAACTACAGAATGGCCACCTTTGCTGTTACACTAGAGGATTCTAATAACAGAGCACAATGAACTCTCAAGATGCTTCCCAGTGGTCAGTGCCTACTCCTACCTGTGCCACCTTCACCCTAAAAACCAAGTGTTAGAAACAGGCAAATTCCTGTGAGAACTCTGCCTTTCCAGGGAGCAAACTGTTTACTACAGAGGGAACAGTCAAAGAAAATGAAAAAAAAAAAAAACACCAAACCACCACCACCAACAACAAACCCCATCAACACAAACACCTTTTGCATTCAAATTCTTATACCAATCATCACACTTTTTGAGTTTGTCTTCTCAGGGATGGGGACATCCTTCATACTATACATGAGTAGCATGCCAGGAAGCTTAAAAACTGAAGAGATGCCATTGGGATAGGTACCAGTAGTGCTCAGCTCACTTTAGAGAGTACATCAATCACCATAGGAGAATTAGCCAAAAAAACCCAACCCCAAACCAAACAGTTCCTCTATAAAAGATAGAGCATGTTATTGTGGAAATTTTAGAGCACAATTTTCAGAGCCAAGACAGTCAGAAGAAACGTTCAGTAACAGGATGGTGCAATGTAACAGATAAATGCTTGTACATAGCCTTAGTTAGTTAAATCTCATATATAGAAATCTTGCAATGCAAGTCATCTTCAGGGCAGTACTACGATTCCACGTCTAACACTCAGGAAAGAGAAGGTGCCGATTCAGAGATGCCTCTGATATCTATTGCTACAAAGTGATATAAACCCAAACCCAGGAAAAATACTTCAGTTTCCCATTCAGTGTTAGACATTGCAGCTGTTTGAGGGAAACAAAGAAAAATCTATCTTGTTCCTAATTTTCTGAAATTATGCATCAGAGCATGCAAATCCTGCACCTTCTGTAAAATAATGAGATCTAAATACAGCAGCCTAATTGTTTCATGTTATTATCTGGTAAAAAGAAATAATCAAGAATGATAAAACCCCTGGAAAATTCCTTAAAAGAGGCCTCAGGATCAACATCTCGCTTAATAAAGGAGTCCTCTGTAAATATATTACAACTATTTTTAGAACCCAGTGCCAGAGGTGTCACCTAGTACACTGGATCCAAACATGGACTTCAAAGTCTATTCATAGAATAATTTAGATTGCAAGAAACCTTTGGAAGTCATCTGATCCAACCCTTACACTCCCCAAAGCAAGGTCAGCTTCAGACTTGGTCTTGAATCAAGTTATGATGAAAATGGCAACAGAAAACAGTAAAATTAGCCTGCAAATGAAGAAATTTATTTAGAAACTTTGCAGTGAGCATCCCTTGAAAAAAAGTGATCAATCACCCTTACATGTCTCAGAAGTTATTACTTGTATATCCTTCCTTGTTCTTTTTCTCCAAAGGATGCTAAAGAAAAAGTTGTGGAGGGAGGGGGTAATTTTCTAGGATTTTACTAAATGCTAGTAAATAGTCAGGCCTTCCAAAATAGTCACACTCTTCCAAAAAGAAAAAAAAAAATCTCTGTTTTCCACAGAAGAGGAAGGTCCTGCCCTATCTCTACCATAGCCTTACAACTTAGGTTCTTCATCATGCTAGCAGTGTATTGAAGTCACCCGAGACCATAAAACATTTTGCTATTAAAATTTAGAAATAAACACATTTATATTTTTCTTGCAAATTCCTTTACCTCATGCAGGGAACTCACAAATTATCCATCTTTTAATGTGATCTCTCTCACAGCTGGGAAAAAGCTAACCCTCTCAGGACTCAATCAGATATTCACATCAATTTGTTTAATTAACATTAAGCTTAATATTTCTCAATTATGACTGCAAACACTTTCTTAAATCAAACTCACTAACTTACAAAAACAAAACAAAGAAATCTTACACAATTTAAAAATGACTTATGTAAATCTTTGAGGAGATTAATTCAAATAATTAATTAATTCAAATTTTGATCGGAGAAAAAGCAGAAGACCCATAAAACCTGAAGTTCAAAGACCAGAAGGGTCTGCTCAGGTTATCTGCTCGTATCCCTCCAAGGTGTGAGTAGTACAGCAGCTTATCATATGCCCTTATTTATGTAAGAAGTTTTTCCTCTCTTCCCATGGATTTTAAAAAATTTTTCTTTTCCCAGTGTACATCAGGGACTGTAGAGTATTCTTGGACAAACACACACAGTTCTCAAGTGTATCTTTAAAGAAAGGTGGTCCATCACATCAGCAAAAATAAGGTCACCATGTATTTTGCTGCTCATAATTTAAATTCTACCTGGTCTTCTTATAATATCCTGAAGAATGACATTATTTGAGCACACTCACATTACTGTTCTGCAGAACACCTTATATTAAAAAACATCAGGATTGTAACTGTGGGTTTCTCCAGCTGATATGTTAAGGTGTTCAGAAAATTGTGTGAGGATCTTACCCTCTCTCTGGATCAAATCTATAAAATGCAAAGCATTCATTATGCACAATCCTCTAAGCACATTAGTCATCCTTGGGAATATACATTTACCACATAATGAATTTCAGAGATGGCTATAATTACAAAAATTATTGTTGTTTGAGAGCTATGCTTGTAGAGAACCTGCAGATTATGTAAACAAAAGGAAATACAAAAATATGGTATCACTGATGTCACTGAACTCTCATAGCTCTATAGCACCACCTGGACACTGGTATGCACCTTATTGCATAATATGTTTTTTGTTGGGTTTTTAAAAATTCAATTATATAGAGTACAGATTCTTAAAGGCATAAAATCAACCATACTGTGTTATACCTTTCTTATAAAAAATTTTGCCAGCTGACAAAGGGACTTGTAATAAAAAACTCACACTGTTAAGCTCAAAGGAACTGTATCATGTGCAACACAAATATCCTTTTGGCAATAAAAGCATTAGACCTTGCTCTTGAGCATGGGCAGCTGGGTATTTAACCAATCAAGGACCTCATTCTGCAAACTCTTTGCCTGCCATACTTCCAGTGACCTCGGAAAAGGTCAGGAAGCAGGAACATCTGAACCTATAACAATAGAAACTATTTCCTAGCTTCTTTAAAGTCTTTCCCCGTGGAATACCAAAGGCATATTGAAATTTTTTCAAAATTAAAATCCATTTTGATTACCTCAATCAAGAAAGAAAATTTTAAAATGACCAAGGCACCCAAGTGGCAGCTAAAGTGGGCTCCATCCTGTCAAAGCCCTCCCTCTTGGCAATTTAACCCAGAAAACTAAGCAGTAATTGCCCAATGTGCTGCTTATTTTTCAGACAGTAAACCTGCTTTATTAAAATAGAAAAAATTCTGAGTGCAAGTGTAATGAACACCTGAAAAACAGCTTTCTCAACCATCTTATTCTGTAAAGAGGCAAAGAGGTTATATCATTTGGCAGTTCCCAAGTGCCAGAAAATACCTGGAAAAGAGAAAATTTGTCATCCTCTTTTGTTTTAGTATTACTTAGCCCTTAATACAATATACAACTTAGCCATTCTGTCGGCTACAACACTGGCAACTCCTTCTATTATTCTAAAACTGGAATATTCCCTGTGACAGGGGTAAAGCCTTACTTTCAGTTAGTCACATAAAATTATTTGATCTCTTCCTAGACTAAATATTATCCTTACTGCTCATGTAATAAGACAAATTTGAGATCTCCTAAAACAGGTAAATATCCCGTTCAGTTCTCCATCGTAAAACTTAAGACTCTGGTTTCCAGAAGTAGGAGCTTGTCTGAGGAGCTCTGGTAAGTCACCAAACTCTCCCCCAACCAAGGCCTAAAAGAAGTCCTTCTACTTAGTAGAATGGACACTACTGTTGAGACCACATGAGAGAAAACAGATTCAGAATTCTCTCTTGTATTTCTCAATAAATTTGACTTAGGACTTGTAAGATCAAGATTACTGAAAGAAAACATATAAAGAATAAAAGGATGGCTGGACAACAAGAGAGTATGAAGTTTTAAAGAAAAGTCTCTGGGATTTCTGCCCCTTTCCTACAAACTCTTTAAAAATGCACATCTTGGGTTCCTCAAGGAATGACAAACCCAAACAATAACAATAAAAACCCACACAGCTCTTGAGTAAATAAAATATGTTTGTGCATGAACTTTGTTTTTCCCAAAATAGCAGAAATGGAACGGTCATTTCTTGCATGACAAGCACATATTTTCTTGTTTTACCAAATGGTAGATCTACAGTTGCAGTTCATGTAAGCATGTCCAGAAAGGCTTTAACTACTTTAGATGAGCACCACAGGGTAAAACGCCAGACAGTCATGTGAGAAACTACCACTCTAGTTATTTCCAGTACCTATGCAAACAAATATCCAAGCGCAGCAAAGGACTACATTTTTAATATAAGATAAGGAAATGAAATTAATTTTAAACTATTTTTGTCAAACCAGAATTTACAGATATGGGCACTTGGTTAAATTTGAGGTGATGCTTTTCTCTCTCTCTTTTTTTTTTTTTTTTTTTTTAAATAATAGCACACCTCTTTTTTAAGCACATATCTGTGATTCTTCTCATTGCCAGATATAGTAATATCCATTACAGACATATTTAATAAGGTTACCAAGAAAGATCTTACTCTTTAAAATGAGAGCTTTTTAATACAATGGAAAATTTAATTTTAAAAAACAGAATTAATGCACTCTGCATATAATGTGTTGTAAAACAGGCAGTGCATCATTATCACCGCCTACTTGGAGCCATTTTAACTATAATCTCACTATTTGGGTAGCTCAGACAATTAACAACCTAGTATTACTGTAAAGGTGAGATTGTCATGTTATTTCAAGTAGTTTTTAAGTCTTTGAACACTAACTACAGAATTTGTTAAGTTTGCATTATCTTAAGATGAAAAAAATTTTCAAGTCTAGAAACTGAAAAGATAGGCAATTTGACTAAAAACTGCATTTACATTTATATAAAAGTTTTGGTTTTGTTTTTTAAATTAACACATTGGGCCATGTCTATCGACTGCTTTCGTTACTTGGTTCTGGGGTTAAATACCAGCATTTCTGACATTTCCTCCTCTTACCATTCCAAATTGGGACTTCATTTCAACTAATGTTGAAAACAAAAGCAATGGTATAATAGTCTATTTCTATCTCAGGGCACATGTACATTGAACAACATATCGAGGGATAGTCAGGCAGCAAGGTTTGAAATCCTTATTTGAGCAGTTATAAAAGAGTAACCATCACAAGAGTGCACAAGGCAGCTAGAACTACAACTTTTTTCATACCCACATTGTCAAATGACGTCCTGATTTACTCACTGCTCAATGACTCCAATGTTTTTGGACAAGAGGAACAAGTATGATTTCACTCACAAGCTCTTCAAAACAATTAAGTCAGTGGATTTAAGCTTTTATGTATTCAGATAGTACGCTGGGCTTTAGATATCTGCATTGTTTTATGCTTAGTGCCTACTATGTAGCCCCTGTATCTTGTAAAGTCCCTACCTCACAACAACCTTAGCAGCACTACTTATCATCTTTTCTAGCTGTGGCCAGAGCTATTTTACCAAAGCAAATCCTTTGTAAATACAAAAGTTAATCTAATTGGCAGGGGCAATGTTCACCCTTTTTTGTTTCTAGTCTCAAATATGACTTTGAATAGACACAGGAAGTTAAGAAGTAGAAATTCCTTCTTTGTCAGAAGAATCTTACAGCTCAGGCATTTGAATGGACATGGAATTCCCGAAATGTCATCAACTGATGTTTACTCTAGTGAAGTATACTCAGACCATAACATGTTTTTCCTCTAGTAAAGCAGCACAAAAGCCAAACATCACTTCTCATTTCAAAATATCTAAATGACTTAAGTCCCACTTTCAACGTGCAAAATCCCTTGAGTTAAATACTGAATTACTAACACGTGTGTTCAGTGCACAGGTTTATCAAAGAGGAAAGGAATAAGGGAGAACTGAAAAGTATTTTCATAAATGCACCTTAAAAACAACAGAAACATGACCTTTCATACCAAAACATACAGAATTGGTTTAAAATACCTTGCCAAGTGTGTCTGCTTTCACCATATTGGATTAAAGCATAAAAGCAGTCTGAAGTCAAAATAAGATACAAATGTTAAAGAAAACTGAGTACAAGAATGCAACTGAAAACCTTTGCCTATGAAATACAAATTATCCTCCAGTTAATTTATTAACATTAAACTAGGATTTTTCTCCTAATATTGTGTAACAAAAATTGCTACATGAATTGATAACATTAATTAAGCACTGTATTAGGTGAGAAGTTTATATTTAAGCTTTCTAAACATTCACATGCACAAACCAATGAAAAGTAAATTATTCATTAGAAAGTTGAATGTGAAAGAGATTCTCAAAGTAGCTACCAAACAGATACAGAAGGGAAATCAGTCCATCAAACAACCCAGAATTCTGATCCTAGGCTAAGAAAGATGATGAAAGAACTACATACATTTTTGAGAACCAAAAATTAAGAGGAGAGTGGTTTTATGATTTGAGTTTTGAAAATGGAGCCACATGGTCTGCTAAAACAGACATACACAAAGACCAGACAATTAAACACAATATTAGACTGTCCATGGAATAAACAAGATAACATTTATGTATATTTAAGGAATTATTAATCAGAATTATTATAATTTCCTTCATAAGAACTGCTTAGCAGATGTAGAGTAGATATTCCATGCAACCATATATGCAGCATCTAGTCAGCAACCCATTCTTTAAAGTGTTTACATTAGATTTTCACAGGAGTAGGGCTAGAAAAGGAGCTTGGAAGAAAGCAAGTACAGTTGACCTAAATCTTCATTTGAGTTTTACTCTATATATGTAGATTGGGGCTAATTGGATATAAAATTATGGACTAATAGGAGTGAACTATTAAGGGTTACACACAATGCTTTTTCTGGCAGTATTATAGTGTATCTGATAAAAGCCCATATACATGATCTACTTATTGATGAAATGTACAAAGGATTGACAATACTGAGAACTCTTCCAAATTAAAATCAAAAAGCAGTTTAATTTGGAGCTAAGCATGAAAGGCTTATTCATTTATCACTTCACTTCATGAAAGGTGGTAGAAATGAAAAGCTTAATTAATTTCCCTTAAGTAAAATAAAGGACAATACTAGTATTTATTTGTTTATCCCACAGATTGTTTTGTATTGCAAGGTAATTGTGGGATTATCATTTCCACTCAAGAGAAATGCATTTATTTGTTACCATTGCATCAGAGTATTGTTCTGTACTGTTCTCTGTTGGCAGAATTTCATCCCTCCTACAACACATTCAGACTGAAGTTAGTTTTATAAAATCATATTCTGATCTCATGTATTGATTTCCCAACCCACCATATACAAGTTACCTCATTACTTACTCCTGTTTGAACTGCTGCAACTTCCCAGAAGGCCAAGTGTAGGCACCTGAAGACACAATTCTATTGCTAACTGCAGGGAACATCAGCTAAAACCAGGACTACAAAAGTAACAGTCATCACATTTAGAGATCCCCTCTTCCCCTTCATCATCACCCTTCTAGCTTCCATGCTGACTAAACAAGACTCCTATCTTGGAGTTTTTTAGATTGAAATGCCTGCTTTTGGAACATCACAAAGTCTAGATTTCTCAGGCCCGTTATCACATCTCCAGAATGGTTTCAGGGCTGGCTCTGCTTTCTGAAGATGACATTTTTCCTCATTAGAATTATGCAGAATTCCAGAATACATTAAAACCAGCAGCAGTTCACTTCAATATATCTCTTCCGATATTCTGTACCCACAAACAAGGCCTTTCTGAACCCCACAGCATTTGTGTTCTTAAGGCAAAATAAACTGTAAAAAGCACAATGGAAAGCTCTCTAAAGATTTCATTGCTGAAGTGATTATTCAAAACACATCCTGTTGCCAAATGTGCAGAGCCGAATAGCACTACACTCCCTGCCCTCCCCTCCTCCCCTGAGCTACAGACGTTGATTGCAAAATTTACATTAATAATGCAAAGAATAAAATATTCAAGAAAAAGAGAGAGAGTTCAGCTCCTGAATTGAAAAAGCATCCTAAACTTCTAATGGAAGCAAAAAAACCTCCAAAAAAGTCTTTAGGAAGCATACAAAACAAAAAAAATGAGGTATTCTGCTTTCCCATCCAAA
Organism: Caprimulgus europaeus; assembly: GCA_907165065.1. The sequence continues at coordinate 9,015,173 of OU015531.1, read as the reverse complement.
CATTACACCTATGCAAATTCATCCAGGACTAAATGCTGCCAGAGAATCAGTTTCATTATAATATGTGGAAATTAAAAAAACTACTAAGTCATAAAGCTCAGTATAAAGTTAAGTAAGTTAATACTGCTCATTTGTAGAATCCAAGAAACTGTGCCTTTTTAGCTACAACTTTTTGGTTCTTTAAGTGTACTTATTCAATACAAAAAGCTCTTACATGAGGAATTTATTTGACGTTGTGACATCATGAACTATCTAATTGTCAAAATCTCTTTGCAGGAAACAACTGGGCTTGTAAATTTAGCATGGTAAGAACAGAGGGCTCAAGTTGCATTCACTCAGCATACACTTAGCCATAGATACAGCAACTATAGTATACAATTGTTTGTGACTTCAGAAGACAAAGTTATTTCACATATTGTCCATTTTAGTAAATCTTAAGTTTTTAAAAATAATTTTCTGTTAACCTAAAGTTACAAGGAGATCAGATTCTGAAACATCCTGATTTTTTTCTGACTTATATACCCATAAAAATATTTAAACATGTTACTGTGTACAATTACTGAGCATTCAAGTACCAAGATATGCATTTGGGCTACAGAGAAACTGCTATTGTAGAAACCTTATTTCTACAACAACCACTATTTAATAGACTCTTTCAGTCTTAAAGTTACCTTAATTTGTATTTTACAGGCATTAAAAAAAAAAGCATCAAGTACATTACCCAGATGATGCTGTTGGAGGCGTAGCTACCAGGAAAGCACCACTTTGCTATCACAGAGCTTTCCTCCAACACAGCCGGGCTGCTGCTCCCCACGCGCCGTGGGCCACCACCCCATCGACACCCCACTGAGAGGGGACAACACGTGGAGTCCCCTCACCTCAGTTCCTGAAGCTTGTAACTCAGACTGAAGACAAAACACACCACCTTCTGCCATCACTCCTTCTCACAACTCTTGATGAATTCAGCTGAAAAGCTTCAGGACGCATTTTCCCCTCTGTCTCTCAAGAGTTTACTTGTGAAGGCTGCTTGGTTTAAACTAAATTCTTTCCAGCTGAGGTGTGCTAATTGCTGCTGGATGAATAATACTCAGGTGATACCTGGGTGTCTGATGCCATTTACCTGTGCAGGCAGGTGCTGCAATCAGACATGCTGTTTTCTCCTTCCACGTAACAGCTGCAGGTCTTTCACTTACATAACCTGTCCACAAAAACAGGAGCAGGAAAGTTTTCCTTCAGGAACACATAGGAATACAAATTCATTCCTAATGTGACCATACTGAGTGTGATGTAATTATATGAGGGATATAACCCAGTGTCTTTGCTGTTGTAAGATTTCAGACTTCCCAAACAGAATTTTCAGGAAAGTAGTGAGATACTATCAAGTATTAAAAAAAAAAATTTTTTTTAGAAATCTGGCTTTATGCCATAATCACTGTCATCAGTCTCAGTAAGAACTTGAGAACTTGGTCCATTATATACAAAGTATCCTTCAGGAACTCTAAACAGGGTGGATAAATTCATATTCTATGCTATACCGAAGGGGAAAGACAAAAGTCAATTCACACAAATATCTACTCTTTGAAAAACTGCTTTCACCTGTGCCACACTCCACTCTCAAAATACACAAACATGTTATAAGTAAAAATATGTTTCTGAGACAAACCACAAAACACTTTTATTCTGTTCACCAAAAATAAGGGAATTTGAGAGGTTTACTGCACTCGGGAATGATTGTGAAAGCTTATTTAAATCTGCATTCCTAGAGCAACTCTTAATTATCCAGTAAGCACTGGCTAATGAGATGAGAGTTGCAAGATTAATATTGGTCACATAAAAATAAAGGAAAACATTTAGATTCAATAATTTCATATCTATAGTGGCAAATGTTATATTCATCCTAAACACAAAAAGCAGATATTCTTAATATTTAAACACATTAAACTCTGATCTCTCTCCTTAGAGGGCACCTCATTCTGAGAGGGGTCTCATTGATACCAGTTCCTGAGGTGAGGTATTACATGAGATATAATCTGGCTTTTCCTCTTCCAGGCAGAGGAAACCTTGCCCAGGCACACATACTCAAAACTCTCATCTTAAATAGCCACCTACATCCAGGTTCCTTCTTCTCTGATTATAAAAATAATGATTCTGCCTGCCACTTTTGTCTGCATCAGCAACATCAACTTACTTTTCTCCTTCACCCACTTCAGAAACACAGAAATAGCAAAATAATTAAATTTTTATGCTCTTATTCAGTTTTTAAAATAACACTGCAAATCTAGATGTGAGATAGCAAAGAATAAAGTAGGTTATTAATATTTCAGATATTCCCCAAGCAAAATGATCATTTTGTAATGTATTCGTGTCCATTTGAGCTTCCCTAAGGTAAGCAATATAAACTAAGCAGTTTAACAAAATAAACACCTGTATATTACAAGGAGGAGATTAAGAAAAAAAAAAAAAGGAAGTACATTGTCTCTTCCAAAATATTTTTAACTCCACATAAGCTGTGATAAATGTAGAGTTTTAATTTTACATTTGCCAACAGTGACACCTGCTGGAAGCACCACGCTTTCCCTTTGCACACTCCTGCCATAACGTGACAGTTTAACTCACGCTGCTGTGATGTAATTCGGTTTGCACATTTCACGCGCAGTGGAGACACTTTTTATTCCAAAGTTAAACCTTTTCATATCAAAGGTTGGAGTATTCTGAGGAGCAGTGGCATGCAATGACTTTTTTAGTACTTTTTTTTCGAACAAAAACAACACAATCTTATTTGAGAGTATTTATTAGATCAATAGGCTTTGAGAATTGCAGCAGAACTGGGATGCAATGATCTCTTGGTTCTTGCTTATACTCTTTAAGTCATTCAAAACAAAACATTTAGAGTAGAAAATTGGGACAAGAGCTGAGCGCAAAAGTTCTGCAACTGTACATAATTATTTTGCTCAACTACTCATGTAAAAACCAACCATTCATATCAGCAAAAATACAAGTACTTTGGCTTTTAATAGTTGAAGAAAATTGTGTAAATATTACAGCAATTTTTAAAAGTACAATACATAATATAAATAATATTATTTTTATACAAGTATTTATCCACTAAAGTAGTTAAGGTGCATTATCTTCTTTTCATACTGTTTTTAACAGAGTTCCATGCCACGTATGGATCTCATGCAAATTCTCTTTGATTTCAAATGAGACTTTGCATACTAAGGAGTCTATTTTCCCATCAATGCAGAAGAGATTTACGCACATAAGTCCCATTACCATTAATGGGACTCACCCACATAAATCCCCTGCACATTGATAGACCCTTAGGATTTACATTGAAATGGGTCCTTTAGAGCCATTACAATGTCAACCTTTTGCCAGGATTTTGCGTATTAACAATACTAAGCAATACGTGGCAATCTTAATGTGTAAAATCCTAGCAAAAGGCACAACACAGAATGATATGAACAGAGCAAAAAATTCTTACTCTTATGCTATTTAAAGATGATCTTTAATTATTCTTTACCTGTTCACATTCCTATTGGTTGTTTTCCATCATTACTTTCCTTATTAAAATCCTGCCTTCTATTTTATATGGACTATCCTCTTTCCTTAACAAGCACTGCTCAAAATCTGCTCCAAAGCATCTTTTTAAGAAAAGTTTCTATTTCTTTCAGCTGGTAAAGTTTGCTTCCAGTAACTTCCCTTTTGGCTGGTTACAATCTCTTAGCTTTCTTACTTTTTTTTTTTTTTTTTAAACACTGATAAGCCTACATTGTAAATACAGTAGTATAAAACCAATAGTTTAACTGCAGCAAGTAAGAAAGCTAGGCAGGGTAGAACAGAATAGTAGCAGTAGTACTTCAATTTGCATGTAGAGAGGCATAACTCCCCAAACACACCACAGTATCACTCTGTCCCTCAAGGTTATAGGCAAGAAAAGCAAAGTCACCTATAATCCCATGTGTTAAAAATAACCACATATCACCAAACTAAGCTAAGATGCCTATGGAAAAGCAGCATTTATCCTCTATGCTATCACAAATGCTTGAAACAGATCAATCTTCCATATACACAAAGGCAGTTCAAATCCTAACCCCTATTTGGTGCCTAACTTTTCATAGATTCACTTGAGTGCTTTGGTGTCTAACTAAAAATTAGAAGCAAAAATATTTCTACAGAACTTGCTCTAACAGTAACTTAACTGCTGAGCAATCTACTCCACATAACAACAAGCCCACGCAGCTCTTTGCCCACCACTCATTGGCCCTGTGACATGATCAAGAAACAGGAGGATACACTTGATAAACAGGAATATTTATTCCAGTTGAAAAAAGGAAAATCTTCAGTTTGATTCTTTACTGTCTATTCTTACAATGTTTATTCTTACAACTTGTGCAGTTGGATTGCACTGCTATACTTTGCCATTTAGCAATCACCAAAAGCACTGAATTGCTAAGTGACAGACACCAGGAAGACTAGCTCACAAATACAACCACCAAAGAGAATGTTAGAACGAGTCCAGAGGAGGCCAGGAGGATGATCCGAGGGCTGGAGCACCTCTCCTATGAGGACAGGCTGAGAGAGTTGGGGCTGTTCAGCCTGGGAAAGAGAAGGCTCCAGGGAGATCTTATAGAGGCCTTCCAGTACCTGAAGGGGCTACAGGAAAGCTGGGGAGGGACTTTTTACAAGGGCAGTTAATGACAGAACAAGGGGAAAAGGCTTTAAACTGAAAGAGGGTAGGTTTAGATTAGATATTAGGAAGAAATTCTTCACTGTGAGGGTGGTGAGACACTGATCCAGGTTGCCCAGAGAAGCTGTGGATGGCCCCCTCCCTGGAAGTGTTCAAGGCCAGGTTGGATGAGGCTTTGAGCAACCTGGTCTAGTGGAAGATGTCCCTGCTGATGGCAGGGGGGTTGGAACTGGATGATCTTTAAGGTCCCTTCCAACCCAAACCATTCTATGATTCATCACTTTAATCCTGAAAGACTCTCTCCTCAAGTATTAAACAGAAACTCCTACGTGCAGTTATGCAAAACTTAACATCCAGAGAGCTGGCTGCCACTGTTGTGGGAAGTGTACAGTCCCATTATAAGAGGGAAACAGTGCTGCAAACAATAACTATTTTACATGAATAAAGCAAACAATTCTCATTTTACAAGCAGGGATGTACAGGTCAAGCATCATGCTCTGGGGGACCAGCAGCATTTCCAGCACATCATATCAGCCACTGCTTCCTGGTACTAATGGATACATTACTGCTGCAAAGCAATAAACATTAAAAAGATTCCTGCCACTATTTCACAAAGAAAATTGTTTTACACTGTAGATTTAGGATCTGTCTTCAGTATAATACAAAAAATTTTAAAACAAAAAGAAAAAAGAGAGCATACAAGAGAAAGCACACAAAATACTGGATAAGTAACCATGGTGATTCTTGATCTCACATACAGGACAGACTATCTACATTGCATGCGACCTTATTCTACCCCACAGATGAAGCAAGACTCCACTGACTTCAGCTACTATCACTACTATGATATGTCAAGATTCTTGCAGGACATGTTCTTAGGACCAGACCTACAAGATACATATTTAAGAAAATTAGAGTTAAACATGTAAATGTTGTGATTTTGAGTCTTGGTGAACAAAGCTGAACAACAACAACAAAAACCCAAATACAAAATCACACCACAACAAAGTACTATGGTCCAGATCCACAAAAGAACCAAATCCCAGAGAAGGATTGCATGTCATTTAACTGCCAGACAACTAAAACCTGCAGAATTGCCAACATTTTTTCACTAAGCTTGGCAAATTACCCCTTATTCCTCATAAACAAAATCAGGGCAGGAGATCTTTTCTTATTCTGCAGTAAGCCTAATAAGGATTCCAACTAAATAACTTCTGGTTAAACCTCCAAACAGTCCAGCCCAATAGCATGTTCAGAAAGGGACCAACATCCTACAGGACAGTCACTGTACTTTGTGATGGACCCTCTTCTCCCCTTGCATTTTAAGGGAAAACACAAGATGGTGCTAGAGGTGGTAATGCTCTTTTTTTTTTTTAACACAGTATTTCAGCCATTAGAGCACTGTCCAGACTTTGTAAAAGTAGCCATCGTGTGTTTGAGAAGGTTTTCACTCTAATATCCCAGATGAAGGGCCTATACTCACCGAGTAATACGCTTGCTGGCAGTGCAACCCTTTTAAATTTAAATTGCCCTATTTTGTAAACACAACATGATTCAGCACAGGGGATTGTATTTCCATAGCCAGGGGAAAGCCCTAACTTGGAAGAGGGCAGATCAGGTCCTAAGCCTTACATATGAGTTTACTCACTGCCTACAAGCAGAACTAAGAGTTAGACTTACACTAACCAACCAACCGGAAAACAGTTCTTACACACAGGCATTATCTTGCAAGTTCTGCTGAATGCTAAGGGAACAGGACAGGACAGAACTGACTTCCACGAGTTGGTTGTTCTATACAGTAGCTCAACTAGCCCACAATGTTAAAAAACTCAACTAAACTAAAAATCCAGGTTATAATGGGTTATTCTTGCTTTTGCCAAGCAGCTATGCTTCTGTAAGAAAAACATAATGAACATTGTCCAACTATTGTGATTCAACTGAGCTCTGCACAAGCTCCTAACAGACCTGCACTTGCAGGTGATTTGGGTTTTGGAGTTCAAAAAAACCATTGCAAATCCTGGATTCTGTGTTTGCCATTAACATCTGCCCACCCAGAAACAGTCTGATTTCTCCCTTTCTCAATTCACCTAGCCCTTAGAACTACACAGTTTTCCCCATAGTCATATTTGTTCTTCCTAGAGCTGTATGGAAGCTGCAGTTTCAGCCCTCAAGCTTCTTCCTCCTCTTGACACTGAATCAAGCAAAAAGAGAGAGAGAGATAGAAAGGACAGAGACCAGCTTAGAGCTGAAGAAGGCAGCAGCCATCCTAAGCTACTAGATTTGTGCTCTCTCCTTCCTTTCTTTGCAAACAGCGTTGCCAACAGGCTGGAATAGCTGCTGTGCTCAAGGAAGAAGCAGCCAGAAGTACTCCTTTGGTTAATTAAGGTTAAAGTGGGTATCCCTCTCACAGGGCTGAAATCTCAGGTTTCTCACCGCTTGTACCAACCTCAGATAAAATCAGATCAATGAGAAGAATCTGGAAGTCAGCAAAACAGGTCCTAGTGGTCACAATGACATCGCTGAGGTTCAACTGTTATCACTCAAGACAGGATCTCCTGTAATCAGCTCCTTTATAACCACCTTCATTGATCTCTAATGACTGTGTACCTGCAGCAAGGTGTATCTTTGTGCTGTTGTATTTTTCGTAGTTTTGACGCAAAGCAAACTTGCTGCAGCAAAGCTGTGATGACAGAGCCACTAGATTTAGTTCCTGCTCTGTACTAAAGTATAATGCTCAGCTAAAAGTTTCTCCCTCTCTCTTATTGTGTAGTCTATATATAAAACTTAAAATATAGTTTCCTGACAAAAGGCAGGAAGGGGTGATATTTCTGTAGCTATAGACAGTAGTTACCAAGTACTCAAAATTACACTTGTACTAAAAAAATTACACACATTACTATTGCACAGTGAACTTCTATGACTTACATGTCATCTTCTTAATTTTACTAGTCAAAATACATTTTTAGCTATTGTTCCTCCACAAAAAAAAAGGAAGGTATATTAATAATGCTAAGGTTGTGACGTGAAGTGACAGAAGCCAGGAAAACTCAAAGTTAAAGCTGACACTGTATCCTTGACTCACACCGCTGGGTTAAGACAAGACAATTGCTGTCTACACTTTGGAATTCCCAGGCTTTGTTAAACAGGTATCATAACTTTCACATTAATTTATAAAAGACTATCTCTTCTTTTCTTAAAAAAGGGGTTTTTAAAAATGTTTTTGTTCCTTGATACAATTCTTAAAACTTTAAAGGAACGGAAGAACAAGTGATAGATAATGCTGTAAAATTCAGATATACTTTTAGAAGCATATTGCACCATCTTAATGATACACCAGATGCAATATTGCACTGGAGAAAATCCAGGCTTCATGTTTTTTCCCAGTGCATTACTCCTTTGCAACATACAACAAGAGACTTACCACACCCAACTTGTATAATTCTTTCCTATTTCATTCTTTTGGGACGGCTCCTGCGAGACTAAAAAAACCAACAACAAAAAACCCATCCAAACACCTTTGACGTGACTGTGTCTCTCATGCAAAGGATGGATGTACATCCATGATCAGTGAGAACACTGACACTTCAGCCACAGAAAAGAATGGAGCTGGGACAGGGAACTCCCCAGGATGTCCGTACGAGGCTGTACAACCTCGTCAGTAAAGACCTTCCAATACCTCACAGGGAGCCTGAGATGGACCATCCCAGGAAGACTGGGTCAGAATTGTAGTACTAGGAGACCTGAGTTAAATTAATTATTCTCCTCAGAGGTTTTGCAATACCCTAAGGAAAAAAAATGGCTTCTATGTCCAAAGGCCCCTTGGTAAAATGGGAAGGTAGGGCACTGCAAGTACAGGCATAAACAGTGATGTGCCCAGACAAGACAGTGTGGGGAACCAGGTAGTAACCAAAAATGTCTAGAATAAAATGCCTAGATTTGGACTATACACTTTTATACCCTGCTGTATCAAAAACTTTGATAATCCATGCAACCCTCTTATCCATAGAGTTTAAGTACTTTTTAAAGTATTTATTTATCATCAAAATACTATCAGTATGACACTAGATATGAGTGGAGATTAGATAGATGAAGCGAGTTGCCTGCCCATGGCCATTAATATGGCTATGGCAGCATGAAAGAAACTAAAGCAATTTCTCCATCCTTTGGCCTTCTTACATGAGGACAGGAGCTGCTAAGAATATAAGCACATAAAAAGGAAAGGATTCATGACCTGGATGAAGGTCTTTGATTATATTACAAATTTGATCGAAAAACAATCCATTCCAGCAAACACCTAATGAAATTACAAGTGTGAGTGCCTGTGTCTTGTTTGGCTGCCAGTTAAAGTTAAGTTAAACTACCACACAGCCCATGAAATCAAAGTTTTCTAATATACTGTAACCATTCCCTTCAGTAGCAACCCAGTACACAACGCAAATATTTTGCTGTCTACAGTTATTATGTATAATACACATAATAGACTAAGTTTGGAATACATCAATGCATTTTACTGCATTAGTATCTCCCAAGTTCTACACAATATCCCTTTAAAATTACTATGTCTAGCTCTTTATTTTAATGGTATGATGTGACAGATCTTAAGGAATCTGTTCCAATCTCGTAACTCCTACTTTCACTCCCACCCAAACATTCAATCTGTGTATTACAGCTACTTTTCATTCCATAACTTCTCTTTTTCATTTATCTTTAATAAGCTGAATTTACACAGCAAGTGTCTGAAAGCAAGCAAAAAAAAAAGATGTTGCTTATTCTGTTTTAAAACAAACACATTTTAAGTTCACTGTCTGCTACAAATCCATTCAGGGTTTACACTGACTTGACAATTTTCTTCATCCACTTTTGTATGCTACCAATCCTCTTGCACATTTCTCTTGCACATTCATGCTATGCTTTTTCAATTAAATGGAGTCAAATATACTTGACTGCAAAAAAAAACCCACTCAAAAGAAAATTAATTCTGGAAGAATTTCAGCTTTAAAATGTTAGAAAAATATGTACAAAACTAAAATGAGACCTCAGCCCCTTGCCACGTGCATTTCACATAGGAAAAATTTCCATAGTACAAATCCAGTTTCTGTCAATTGTTTTAAGTTTTCCCCTGCTCTCAATACCACACCATTTTCCATACATTATGTAGATAGTAATCTGCATATCTGTTTTACAAAATAGTTTCCAAGTTTCCCTGTAGTCCATATTTTCTCCCCACCCATTTGATGATTCTAATTGACTTGAACTGTTGCCACCATGCATAAGAAAAGTCCCGTCTACCTGTTAGACCTGACAGACACCAGAAAGCTGTACTGCAAAGCTTCAACAAGAGAAGCCTCAGAGAAATGTTCAAGCAGAGGAAATAAGAGGCATTAAAGCACAATAGCTGATAGGACAGAAAAACCTTTTGGAAGGATTTGCTCCCTTAAAATGTAAAAGAGCATTTTTTGCACAAGAATAATTATGTTTTATGTGTGCATAAACCAATTAAATTCAACTACATACATGTTTCTAACTTAAGAGATGCCATCACACACTATCAGATTTATCAACCATGCAATCATGATGGAAGTCAGTCTAATATTCTTAGTCAATTTCTATTACTTTTTATTTTTTAAATAAAGAATGATGAGAATTCCTAACAAGCATCTTGCTAACCACAAAACAGGCAGTGATGGTGTTCATCACTTCACACAGCAAACATAAACCCTAAAAGTGGCCAAATATTTCAAGAGTTCTTCACACAGCTCTACCACCTCCCACTGGATTCAAAAGTATTTTACTGACAGTACCAGATTAAGCTCATGGATCTGCAGGGTTAGGTTAGGAAAATAGTGCCATGTTATAATTAGTACATTTCCACAACACACAGAAGGCTTGCATCAGTCTGATAAGATGTGTTTATTTTGCTATTGCCCATAAAGTTGTCCTTCCACAATCTTCTAAATTGAAAAAGTATGGCATCAATGACCTTTGAAGTTAAGGTTGCCAATCAGACGTTATTTTCCTGGTACAGTTATTTTTATAGACCTATATGAGGCTAACATAAAAATACTGCTCTGCTTTCACAGATAAGAAGGCACAGATGCACCTAGAATCTTCAGTCAAAAACTGGGTCTTTACTGCATATATAAACAGACATCAAAGTCATCAATCAGAAGACTAGAAAAGTCTCAGTTGTACAGAGTAGTGAAGAAAGGGAAGACAGTGCGGGAAAGGGATATCAGAAGAATAATAAAGTTAAACAAAACCAAGAGACAAATCCTTGGTACTTTGTGACATTACTCAGTTCCAAATAAAAGGAACAGGAAACATCCCTGTACATCTCTAGTCTAGAACTTTGATGATTTCAATTAAATTCCCCCCACTAATACTTACATACAGTTTATTGCAAACAGGAATCTAAGAAGCAGTAATGTCAGGTTGTAAAATACACATGCATGGCATCCTGTGATCTCAAAACTAGTTGTGTTTTTGTCTATAAAGGCTTGTCTGTCACAAAAACAGAGAAAAGTCTTAACATCACCAGAGTCTGTGCTTGCCCTTTGCTTTAACAGATATTCTTTGCCTCAGGCTCCAAAAATATATTTTATATATTAGCTACAACTTACTGAATGCACTTGTCAATAAAATTCAGCCATAGCCACCCCAAACATTAATGCAGTGTTTTAGCACGAAGCACACTATTTTCAGACAGAGGAGTTCCGCTTTCTTACGCACGGGTAAGGACTTTGCTGAACCGAGAGGCTGCTGGAGCTCCAGCAAGCTACTGACACTGACAGATCTTACCTCCTGCTTCTCTAAGCAACTGGCTCCCGTTACACACTGCTAAGGAACTGTGGCTACGAGCCATTTACATCACACCAAATTCCTGACTTTTTGACTAGAACCAGATCCTTCAATCTACCACAGACTCTCCTTGTAACAGCAAGAGAGGGATGTGATAAAGCAACAGCACTTGGGATCTTTCAGCACATAACTCACTCCCACCCAAAATTAACCACTGCTCAACTCAAGATAATTAATTTAAACCACGTGCTTCCAAAACAGGAAGGATAGTCAGCATTTGAAGATGTTTGTTCCTAACAGACCAGACTCTGGACTGCTCAGAAGATAGCATGGACAGAGGTGCCATTGTGGCGTGTCTGCACATCACAGCACAAGGAATGAGACTGCTCTGCCTGGAACCTCAGGCATCCAGGTTGGATGAGGCTTTGAGCAACCTGATCTAGTGGAGGGTGTCCCTGCTCATGGCAGGGGGGGTGGAACTATATGAATTTTAAGGTCCCTTCCAACCCAAACCATTCTATGATCCCTGTGAATGGGATACTCACATGAAGAATGAGGAATGAATGACTGTCTAACAAAGCATGCAGTGCTCTGTTGCTGGCTGCTCTAAATATTCCACCAGCACAGAAACTGACTGCAACAAAAACTATTTTAAAAGGTAATGTTTTCAGTGAAACAGAAGGGATGCCCTACAGTTAAAATCAGAAATACCACATTAAAGACAACAAGCACTTGATGCTGAAAAGGACATCCTTCAGTATTAATATTATGTCAATGAATTCACAGCTTATAACTTCCTGAATCGGATAGAAGAGATCACAGTGGAGGTCTGTCATGTAGAAAGCAGTTTAGCTGTATGAAGGCAAGGAGCCTTCAGCAAACAGTACTTTTACCTTTGAACCCTATTACAAATCAAGTTTTTTCACAGAGTGGTTGCTAGACCTCTTTATCCTGTAGTTCTGCCCTTGCCTGCCAGCTTCCTCAGTTGGAAGTCAAATCACCAGGATTGGATAGAACCAGCTCATTTCACGTTGCTGTTGGCATGCTACTACAAACACAGTCTCTGAAGAAGTTGAAGCAACAAACACATCCAAGTGTCTCTCAGGTCTGCTTTATTAACCAGGAAAATAAAAAGACTACAACTTGTAGTCCCACTTTTATCACACATTTTATCAACTTTGTATAATAAACAAAATAACAGATAAATAACAGGGCATCAAGTAAAAAAAAATGTCTTCCTTATCCAACAAAACTGCAACAACATTGGATTATTTCTTTTTTTTAAAATGTGGCAGGGAGAGAAGACAAAATATTAAACTGGACACTGGTTTTGTGGCGATGGCCACATTGTGAGCACTTACGCTCTACAATGAATTCCAACGTTCTGTCCTTCAGAGGTTTTGTTTCACTCAAAACAAAAGGGTCAAACTGGCAGAAAGTATTTTACAGCACTATTATCCAGACATCACAACTCTACTGGATAGCAGCGTATCCTACAAGAAATTTGCAAATACAAAGGTATTTTCAAAGACTAGTTTGATGCAAACTTTTTATCTCAAGTCTTGAACATTCTTAGTCACTGGATGGACTATAATGGGTTACATGTAATAATTTATTGGACTATTTTGTTTTCCTACAATGTTTTATATACAAGCCCAGAAATAAGAACACCTCCTTCTTTATTACATTTTACATAATGCAAAGTGTTTGCTATTCACAGTCAAATCTGACTAAATGTAAAGTCCAAGTAGGTGGTCAAAATAATAAAGATAATTTTCTGAGATATTTTGCAGGTGTTCTATAAATCCACAGGCATGAGCTGTTTAAAAAAAAATAAAAGACCCCTCCCACAAAAATCCCAAAGCAAACATACTTTATCAACTTAAAACTTACACTTTATGCTGAACAGCATTTTTTTTCTGCATTATAGGCCTGACTACAAACTCAGTGTATCAGGAATACCACTAGTATGTCAGTTCTGAGTAACCAGAATAATACTCTATCAGTACGGAGTATTATTAATTATAATTAATTGATCCTACTGTCCCACCCCTAACTGCCGACCACCATGCTCAGTGAAAGACAGGTCTCAAATCTGAAGAATCTTGGAAGCATCCTGAGATGTTTGGGGGTGGACTTCATGGAACAAAGGAGAACACTGTGAATGTTGCTCTACTTTTCAAATTAAGATCAACAATGCCACAACACGCCTAGCCCCCAACCTGATGTCACCAAGCATCAGCCCCAGAAAAAATGGAAACAGACTTGTCCAGCACTACTGTAGTCGTATCCCGTTTTGCTCATCAGCACTTGAGTGCAAAGTCTCACTTTATTAGGGCTTCAGAGGAGAAGTTCGCATTTCTTTTTATAAGATCACATGGAATGGCAACAATATAATAAGAAAATTCAACTTTAAAAAAATGTCATTTTTAGGGTAGTGTAAACAGACATCACTTGCAATCAGAATATCGCAATCAGCCCTGGGCTAAATGGTGGCTAGGACTTTGAGGTCTGGGTCCAGGGACATCTAAGTGTTAATACCCTTTCCTTATCTCAAAACCACCCATCACTCTAAATTTCTCTTATCACTTCTTTAACACTCTATACTCACTCCAATTATGTACCTTTCTGTAGCCTTTTTCTCCTTTTGTTTTTCTTTAAGGGATTCCTTCCCATGAAGAAAATGCCCAGCTTTGCATTTTCTTGTGATCTTTATGAGGACCCAGTTGCACCATAAGCTGCTATGTATATTCACTAAGGCTGAGTACACTTTTAGTGTTCAGTGACTGAAAAAATTAGCTGGAAGGAAAAGAAGTGTTTCTTGCAGGCAATACAGAACCCTAGAGGGCACATGAGACTCAGGAATTATCATCCTTTGCCCTATCTCTTGCTGTTTAAGACATTTAAAAAAAAAAAAAGGCCACTGAAAAGTCCATTGAAAATCTTTTCCCATCCCAATCCAATTCAGTCTGATTAAACACCCAAACCAGCTGATTAAACACCCTAACCTCGGGACCTAGAATTATCTACTTACCCTCAACAGTCGCTTCAACAGATGTAACAGCTCACCCATTGGGTTGCTAACCTGTCAGAGTGCATTTCCTTGTTCAGATTATGCTGCACTGGATTATTTTCCCTACAGAGAAAGTACTTTTTAACTTGTTTGATATAACTTCAGATCCCCACTTTATTATTTCATTACTATAAAGTCATCTCAAAGATTCAAATCAAAGACTATAATAATTAAGCATTCAAATAAAGTGCATAATTACACACATTCTCAAAAAACATAGTAATCATTTGTTGCTGTCTCTCCTGCAACAAAGCCACCCCAATAGGTGAGTGAAATGATGGAGGGAGTTTATTTTTAAAAATATTGCAAGTAATTTATGATACTAATTCATCATATTGTAATGCAGCATGTCCTTGAGCTTGAAAGGTTCAAGAGCAAAACTTGGCAACTTGAAATCAGGTACAGTTAGAGGCAATAACTGAAAGATCCAACTCACATTTAAGAACTCTACAGTGGTTTACAAACATTCTGCCACAAATCAAGTACTGTCACTGAGGGCAACTCTATCTATAGTAAAGTTTAGAGCATATGTAAAAATAGTAAGGGGGGAAAATCACAACTCTATTCAACATTCTCATCCCAATTCATTTGTTCTATTTACAAGATCACATCCTTAAAACCTGCAGAAGAATTCATAAGAGGGAAAAGATTGCACAGAGAAGAGAAAAAAAAAAAATCTGTGTTTTCTACATGTCTCATATAATTCTTAATATTTATTTATGTTTTGACAGGTCTCAAAGTTTTCAAGCAAACCAGTGCTGCTCTGTGCTAGGAACAGTACACAGTAAGACAAGCCTTGAAACCAGGATAAGAACATGAGGGAGGCTATCTTGCTCTGTTGTTTAATTTGTTAATCAATTAAAACCTACTAAGTTTTATTTTGATATTAAGATTATAACTTAAAGTTTTAGAATGTATCAAGGAGGAAAGATACAAAACTAAACAAAGGTTAATTACTATTTTTAAAAGGGGGGAGGGGAAAGAGACAACTCTTTAACCAAAATAAGCATCGTATGATACTGGTAGGCAAGCCTGTGAAAGCACCCATTCTTACATTAGCTAAATGACACAGTCCAAACAAGTCAGCTACCTGTGGCTGTTTCCATACTCTGCACTAGAAAAGTTTCCCATTAATGCACTGTATACTGTATTTCTCAGGGTGGAAAGTCTGATCTTCTGCTAAAAATATCAAAGAGGAAAGCTATTAATTTCCCAAATTCCTTCATCAGTTCTAAGTATATGAAAAATGGTCAACAATCCTAAAATATGCAGCAGTGATAGTCATAGAAAAAGTTTTTTGGAAATTTTCCATGTTTGCTGTTTTATAAGTCAGTCATTAGGAGGCAGCAAATGGTTCAAAACCATGTGAGAAAACAATTCCTGTAGGAAATTGAAAGTGAATAGGATAGTAAGAACTATGAGTGGGAAATTAATTCAGATACAAAAGTGACTAATTGACATTCTCTGGTTCAATCAGACATCAGGTTACATCAAAGAAAATACTTTGGAAACTATTTGTTAAATAATTTGGGATCTCATTGATGGAAACCACACTCAAACTTTACATGGTTCAGATTATGCTGATTTTTGTTAATACTACAAAGCAAAAAGTCTTATCCCAGTCTGTTTTCATATAATATGCTTTCTAAGTTGACATTAGACACACATATGCATAAGGAACACAAAACAATTTCTTGTACCATTTCATCTAAAACAAACAGCTTATTACTGAAAGTTCAGTTTTAAATTATTTCCAAGGTTTCACTATTCAAAGTATAATTGAAAAGCTAATGTTTTCCCTAGTGCTTCATTAACAACAATAATAAGATCTTAGCCAGTAACATTCATACCTCTCTACTTTTCCTACCAGAATACAGCATAAGCCAAGCTAAAAATAACATGAGAAGCCTTCTTAAAAAAATAGAAATAAACCCCAGGATTTCTGTTATGAGTCTCTATATTTTTGTAAAATTGATGGTGATGTTTATATTGTGCAACCAGGAAGCTGTTTTTAAAATGCATTTATATCCTGAATCAAAACATGAGTGGAGAAATGAGGAACATGTTACATTCTAAGCAAGTCTGTAAATATGAAAAGATTAAAATATGGGCTAGGTTTACTCACATCTTTGAATATGACATGTAAATTAGTGTTTATATCACAAGCTGTATTATCTTCAACACAGAACAATGCACTTACCGGTATCTGCCTAAACAGTTACGGTAAGTAACAGAGATAAGAAGAGTTAAACCACATCAATATTTCACGTTAATAGATTCATACAGCTGTACAACATACTTGCAATACAGAATTTGCAATTAATCAAACATTTTCAGCTCTTCCACATTAATAATGAAACACGAGTAACAAAAACAAGGCATAAACTTACTATTTATTAGGTGTCCACACTGTCCTTTGGTCAGAGTCAATGGGAAATAATTACCACTAGGAAATCTGGTAAGCAGAAATACAATAAAAATAAACATTAGCATGCCAAAAAGAATAAACTCAGCTTTCCTGCAAGTATTTTTCCCCATAATACTTCACAGGCAAGGATTAAAAAAAAAAAAAAAAAGAAAAAGAACCAGAAAAAGCAAAGTTGAAAAAATATATATACACGTTTAAAACATAGTCCAGCAGTGTTCAAGGATCCTTGCCTCTCAAACTTTAAAGCAGCACAGACAAATGTTGAGATGCCTATAATAGAACAAAAATCCAAGTTCTCAATCACAAGTTACGCCGTATGTGTCAGTAAGGAAGACAATTTCCAAAATAATGATTAATGTATTATCCAGATTTTTTCCTCTCTCTCTCTTTTCCCCTTCCCATTCAGGTTTTTCTTCTTATAAAATGCACATAGGTTTTTTCTTCCCTGTACCCTGACTCAGGCCTGGCTTTGAAATGCATTTCAATCTCTCAACACAGACTGCTTTCACTGCATTTAGAGTCCCACCAAGGCCCAGCTTTAAAAGCTACTGATTCTTTTTTTCTTTAGCCTTCCTCACAAAGGAAGGGTATTTTGTAAATTACCAGCTCGTTCAGATCAACAAAAGGTACTTTCATAGAAAGCCCCATTTGATTTTGCTCAAATTTGATTACAAGGATGGAGAAAAGGAAAGGAAGTCAAAAAGAAAAACCCCAGATGGCTTTTTCATTCATCTCAGTGAATGAGCTTTATCTGTGCCTTTTGAAACTGTAGCAGTGGAAAAGCATTTCTGTTGGCTTAAAAAACTTGACAAAAATTATTGGTTTGCCATTTCTCATGTAACTGCCATTGGGAACTGGATGAAAAGACTTTTTCATGGGATCGCCTGCTTGGATCAAAATAATGGAGATTAGGTATTTCATTATAAATTACAGTGGGAGATAGAGCAGGCTGTCATATTAATAGCAACCTGCTCATGGCCTTCAATGGTAGCTATTCTCCTAGACAAAGGACCAAGGGGGTTGTCTATTGAACTTGTACTTTAGGCCTGATCAATTTTCTATCATCAAGGCAAAAGGTGAGGTGACTAACAAAAGAATTCACACATGACTGACCTCATAAGCCTATAGATAAAACAGCTTAAAGAAACAAAACATATCCTGAAATTATGGGTGATAAACTGTATAAAGAAAAAAGAAGAGAAATGATAGAAAAGGGAAAGAAAGAGCATGTGGTCTATAATTCTCCCTCCCTTCTTAGGTGAATGGACATATTAAAAGCTACTTGTTTTCAGCTGCAGATAATTGCAGCCTTTGCTTTGCCATGTTCTGCCTTAAATCCTTCTGTGTACTTTTTCCTCCAACACTGTTCCAGTAATTTCATTCACAAGTAACCACGGTGCTGAGTTTAAAACAGAACTTCCAAGAGCTGCAGCCAGACACAGAAAGGATTATACATAACATCATAGGCAGAAAGGTGTCACACAGGCGCTGCATTTATAATCAAATTACAGGAATGGCTATGATCCTTTGGGTTGGTATGCTTTTATACCAAACCTTGCTAATTAAGTGAAAGTTGGACAACTGAGTTATATAACACGAACATCCCCCAGAGCTTGAAAGTCTCAACACATTTTTCTTTCACTATGATGGCATGCAATTTTATACAGCGTGAAAAACAGCGTGCAAGATGCCCATCATGTTTTTAGGTACCCTCACAAGTATATTATCTGCATTTCTTCTGCTGCTTCCTAGGAGACTAAGACCCTTCTACGGCATTAGCATTCAGCTTTGCTGATCAGCTAGAGATACAGAGGGTGAAATCTTTGCTCTCCTGAAGCCAAATACACAGCAGCAGAATATTCACTGATTTCTGCCAGGATCAAGATTTCCTCCAGTTTGCTGTACAGATAGAAACTCAATTATCCAGAGAAATTTTGTAGAAAGAACTATGGTTCCTGATACATCTTAACCCTGTTGAAGTTTCCCATGAAGTGTTAAAGTGCTCCTATCCCCTCCCATGACATTTGCATAACCAAGGCAAAATTGTAGGAGCAAGCAAATATTTGTATTTGAAGGACAAAATACTAGCTGAACCAGCTGCGAATTCCCCTTACACAGAGTTAACAGCAGCTCAAGTGTAAATGGTACCCAGCAGTCTGCTTTCATCACACCAGGGTAGAGGATAGCAGTCTAGAATTCGGTTTCAAATCCCAGCTACATAACCACCAAGAAGTCAGTATGTGTCAAGTTTTCTGAAATATTTAGGAATTTCCCCTTTCATCCTTACTGGTGCAATTTCAAAGATGAAGCTAGCCACTGATTCGTGGCCCTTCTCCACAGATCACAGATCTGCCTAACAATATTTATGTAAAGACACTGAAATAATCCAGGCTAAAATGAACGTTTTTTAGCGAGGTAAGATCCAGAAACAGCTGGACAGAGCACATGGGAGAGTCCCACTGGTGCAGGGGAGGGACTGAACCACAACTTTGCTGCAGAAGCCAGTGGATTGTTGAGTGACAGACCAAGTCCTACTGAAAACAAATGTACATTCATTATTACACAGAAACATTAAATAACTCACTCTAAACACTGTTTCTGGAAGTAAAGAAGATGAAGACAGGCAAAACAACAGCACTATGTGTTGAGCTTTGGCTGCCAACACAAAAAACTGAGACTTGCTGCCAGACCACACACCTCCAAGCAGCTCAAATAAAAAAAAAATTAAAAAAAAGCTCAGTGTTTGAAATTAGTAGAAGCCCTAGTGGTAATTATATCTTTCCATTATCCCAGAGATGCACTGATGATTACTAAATGATTAGCAATTAATCCCAACTTTAAATCCTCTATGACAGACTCTACTGAGTAGTTACAGCAGAAAGTGCTTCTGTAATCATTGTAGGTAGCTCTGTGAAATACCGGCTCTGTGCTCAGTTGTAGTGAGAAAGGCAAATTGAATATTAAGAGCCGTTTGAAAATATATAGCCCAAGCAGAATATACTTTATTTTTTTCACAGCAACAATATAGTTTGAGTACCTCATATTAAAAGTCAGAAGCAAGTCAACATACCAAAAAAGGCACGTAGGTGCAACCACACACTTCAGAGGAAATAATTAAGCAAGCACTGACTGCCACTAAGACACACACAGATCTGAACTCATTCATACAGGACACATGCAATTAGCAATCTTGTGATGCTCACTGGAGAATTAATCAAAAGCCAGTGACAGGGGATTTTTTTTTTTTCTGTTTGGCTTTGCTTATTTAAGTAGGACTCCACTCACACCCCACATTATAGTGTTGTGGCAAACCTCAAAGGTAAAGGTCCGTCCTTTACATTCCACTCCCTGTCCTCATAGCCCTGCCTATAACGGGGCATCGTTACATTTGGCCACACTCCTGCTGCCCTCAGAAGTAGGAAGGGACAGGAACCCAACCCCAAATCCAGTTCTCTTGCTCAAACAACAGTACTATTTAGCTAAAAGTACATCCCACTGTGGACTTCTCCATAAAGATAAAGTATTGTTGCCCAAATTTGGATCCCGATGAACACCTACTTCTAGGTAAAAGCACCAGTAACTGGCACGAGGAGACAGAATTAATATTTGAGATTATTTTTAGACTGCAAAACACTGTTAATACAAAGGCTGGCTTAATTTTTTAATAATTGTCAAATAGGGAACCCCAGTAATAACCAGAATTTATATCCTCCAAAGCAGTTTTAATGAGAATTTGTGAATAGCTATTTCACTTTTGAATGATAACTATGTTAATCTAAATTAAATTTCTCAGGTAAATGAACAAAGCACTTCATAAGCTTAACTTCTGCATTCTGGGCTCCTATAAGCACTCCAAACTCCTGTTGGGATGTACTGATTCCAGGGTAACAGAGTAATTAACAAAGCTAATGAAAATAATCCAGAAAGAGCACTCTGAATAAGAAAAGTCCACCTAGGTAATGTAATTATAAAATGTGTGTCCACATAGTGGGCCAAGCCAATGAAAACCTCCAGAATAACTCCCCTCGTAGAAAATCCACAAAAGCTATTTCCATTGGCTTTTGATGCCTTTTGTCCAAGATGTGTCTGGTTTGTTCTCAGCTTCCCCATCACAAACTCATTGTCACATTTTCCTCTAATTCATAGTCTCAGCACAAGAGACCCACAGAAAACAAAAAGTCTGTCAGCCCCAATGTCTGTCAACTTTCCTATTTGTCACAGACACTCTGACCAGCATAATAGCTGACTGCTTTTCCCTGTATCAGTAGTTCTTGGAGAAATAATTGGACTTAAAAGATAATTTTTGGTTTTGAAAGTACATATCAAGAGTTTTTTTCAAATTTATTTTTGAATATATTTTCTGAATAATATTTGCAAATAATTCTTGCAGTGCACTTTAAAGTAGTGCAGATGACACCATAGCATATTGTCTTGTGATCAGCCAAAATGGCCAAATGAAGTGTCTTGTTTTCTGATGAGGGGCATCTTATCAAAAAAACAGACTGCACACATGCTTACATGTTTCCCTGAACTAGGACCTGCACAAGTAACATTCAGAAACTCCTATTTGCACAACCTCCAGTTACAAATACATTTTCCATTAAAATTCAACACACATTCTTGCCAATGAACAAAAAAACCTCATAAGGAAAACTTTTTTTTTGCCTACCAATAGAGCACTGTAAATTTACACTTCACTTCCTACAGTGAAGGAAGACAGTAACACAAATAGTTCTGAGCCCAGTTTATGAACCAAGTGGTGCACAAGCACGTGTGGTAAAACTCATCTTTCCTCCAGTTATTTTAGAGTAACTAGATACACGCTGCCACATGCCTGTATATCTCTGTCAAAGTCTTTTTGGACATACTGGGATAGAATGTTTTTGTTTTTTTAAAAAACAGCATTTGATAGTTTCCCCTCCTTCATGGATGTAGAAGGGTCATTATCAGCTTTAATTGTATTAGGCAGGAAGAGAGCTAGTAAGCATAAAGAGTCTGTCTCACATCATTAACATTTTAAATCACTGTGGTTGCTAAATACAAGCGTTTGAGGAAGCAATGCTCTAGGTTAGAGAAAGCAAAAACATAACCTTGCTTGTTTTGTAGCTTCTAACCACAAAACTACAAACACCTGCTAAATAATTTCAGGTAGAGCAGATAAATTCATGACATAAGACAACCAGAGCACGTTCTGCCAGTAACTCACTCCCATTTGTGCAATAAAAGTTCTGTTTAAGTGGCTTGGCCCATTTTGATTGCCGCACTATGGCATGCAGAATGACTTGCTGGGAAGCCATGCTCGGCACACTCAGGATTTTAAAGCCAGCGTGCTGGATTCCACCAGCCCCTAAAGGAAGGCAGCATAAATCAAGGAGTGCCAGTGGGGATTACACTAGGCATGAAACTGTACTTCGGAAATTGCTCCCCCTCCACACTCACCCCTGACCTAGCGCTTTGCTCCTTTTAAAGTTCTCTTGTCTTATTTCCAGCTCTTTTCTCCTTCTTACATTCTATTGTATCGCTTCTCCTTTCCTGACTAAATTTTTGAAACCATTGTAAATAGGGAATATATGGAATACCCGATGCAGATCCTTCCTGAAGCATATTCCATTTGAAAAGACAGGTTTGAGTTCCTTATCTCAAAGATTCAAAAAAAACCTACTCAATCTGGTTATTCAATAATTTCACATTAAAATATCTTTAAAAAATTCAAAATACAAAAAAGTAAATCACAGACTTGGGTGAAAAAACCATTTATGCCACTTGGAGGATATGTTGTATTGGTAAGGTAGTGTTGTAATCTGTAAGGTAGTGAAAGCAGTAACCAAAAGCTGGTCTGTCTGTTTTGCCCCAGTTGAGGCAGGGGTACTAGACACTTTAGGACAAGGTGCTGTTCTGTTTGATTCAGTTTCAGGAAATAAACAGCAAATAAAAACTGTGAACATTAAGAAGTAACATTTACAGAAACCTGGAGAACTGACAGACAAGGTTGCCTGAGAGAAACACATGGGAAAAAAGAAACAAAGAAAAAAAGGGAGCTTTTAAAAAAAATAATAAAGAAAAATAAAGAAAAAAGGTGAAGCTGATTGCCCCAATAAAAAGAAAGTATATAAATATTTTTAGTTTTAGTAATCTTGGCTAGAAGTTAATTTCTTCATTGACTTCAAGCATAAGATATAAACATCCGAAAGTGGAAACTGTCAAATGTAAATATGAAAGAATGGCACAAGCACCCAAAGGCAACGTCAGAAACATTAAAAAATAAAGTGAGGTACAATTAGCTAAAGACAAAGGACAAAAAGAAATTCCACAAATATACTTCAAAGTAAGAGGAGGATCAAGGAAAACTACTGGTTGGTAAGCAGCCTGAAGGTGAAAGCAAGCTATTGACATATTGTGCCAAGAAGTCTGAAGTTTTTACTGCTTTATTGACAGTTGTTACTAAGAGGTTCAATTGTAATCAACTGGCTTCCACAATTAAAAGCTATTAAAAAAAAAAAAAAAGAGCAGGACAATACCAGGACAGTACAGGGAAAGAAAATATTAGGAAAATATATAGGTAAAATCATTGAAAATTGGTTGGCTATATTAAATTTGCCCAAAGTCCTAGAGAAATGGATGAATATCCAAGCTGTTACTCCTTGAAATCCTTGTTATTGTTAGAATTACTTCCAAACGTATACAACAGATGGATTTTGGTACAAAAGCCCTTAAAAGAGGAAAAATAATGCCTGCCTTAAAGGAGAAAGGAGAAATTATAGTCTAGTTACCCCAGTTTGTGACTCACCTAAAAGAAAAACAGGAAATGAGTAACTGAGCACGAATTCATCAAGGACAAGGCATAACAAGGTAACAAGCCCCACAGGATGGCCAATAATTGATATCACTTTTCATGATTTTAAGACGACTTTTGGCATGATTGCATAAGATTGTCTCCTGGTCTAGCCAAGAAACATTATCTAAATAGTATCACTACAGGGTAAATGGCTAGAGAAAAAAGTGATACTACAGCTATCAGTGAGTCACTGTCTAAAAGGAAGAAGGCATCAAATGATGTTCTTGGTCAGCACTGATCCAGTACTAGTCTTTATTTTCATCATTAATCTTGATGACAGAAGCAAGACTGCTCCCATAACGTTTGAAGGCAGGTCTAAGCTAGACAGGTCTGCAGGCATGCTGGGGGACACAGGGTCCAAAAAGATCTCAGTAGAAATAGTCTGGGAAAGACTAACTGTGATTCAAGGATAGGTACATTCCTTCTTACTCTCAGAAATAATCAACTGCAGAAACGCAGGTTGAGAAATGGTGTAGCAGTTCTGCACTAAAGGGTCTGGATCAGAAGCTAAACTTGAATCTACAAATCTATTGCAAATAAAAGCAGGTATCATAAGGAAAGCCTTAGAGACAGAATTATGCATGGCCTGAATGCCACCTGAAGTGGTCATTTTGCTTTACCTGCTTTGGCCAAAGAGAATCAATTATGGTCCTGTCCCATTTTACCCTTCTTACAGGATCACCTGTCCTGAAGGGCTGGTAACAATTGTACACCTCTTGTCCTAAACTTCCCTCTTTGCTTTTCCCTTCCGAACCTTCAGGTGCATCAACCAAACACGAAACCTCAGTGCAAGAGCCTCTGAACTTGTGAAATGAGAATGAATCTGTCCACATGCAGGACTACAGCATCAAGTCCAAAAAAACCCCACACATTACAAAAATCTGTGTAAACAGCCTGAAGTAGATATTACAACACATTAAAATTTACATCGACCAGTTGGAACGAGTCCAGAGAAGGGCCACGAGGATGATCCAAGGGCTGGAGCACCTCTCCTACGAGGACAGGCTGAGAGAGTTGGGACTGTTCAGCCTGGAGAAGAGAAGGCTCTGGGGAGATCTTACAGCGGCATTCCAATACCTGAAGGGGCTACAGGAAAGCTAGGGAAGGACTTTTCACAAGGGCAGTTAATGACAGGACAAGGGGGAATGGCTTTAAGCTGAAAGAGGGGAGGTTTAGATTGGATATTAGAAAGAAATTCTTCACTGTGAGGGTGGTCAGGCACTGGAACAGGTTGCCCAGAGAAGCTGTGGATGCTCCTCCCTGGAAGTGTTCAAGGCCAGGTTGAATGAGGCTTTGAGCAACCTGGTCTAGTGGAAGGTGTCCCTGGTCATGGCAGGGGGGTTGGAACTGGATGATCTTTAAGGTCCCTTCCAGCACAAACCATTCTATGATTCTATGAAAACACAATACTCAGTAATCTTAATACTTTAAAAGCTTCTTGGATACCAATTAAACAAGTGAAATAAACATCTCTGTACAACCTCAGGCCATGGCAACCTGAAAACAATAGTATGGTCCCATGGTGTTCTTTAACTGGACTTCTACTTTCCAGCCCAACACAAGCCATTTCCACATTCTGACAGCTCCAGCTTCAATTACCATGACAACATGAACACATAATTGTCTATGTGCATTGAAAGCAAAACTAGAGGAGTACAAAGCACCTAGAGAACTTTGTGTGTATACCTGCATGGTAAACAAACAAAAAAAAAACCACCAAAAAACCAACCACCCAGACTGGAATGTATTTCTTTTAAACATATTTTTACAGGGGAACATAATAGTTAGCAAAATAGTGAATTAAATTTATTTAATTTCAACGAAACATGAATGAAAAAATATTATTACCTCAATCTTAACTTTATTACATTTTTCAATTCCACTAGAAAAAAAACCTCAAAAAGTTAAAAAATAAGTTTGCTACACAGTTCAGATTTTGAATGAGAACTCATGTAACTATAAATACTTGTTAGGGACTGATTCATGTTGGCAGTTTCATCTCAGAATTTATTATTGTCAAAATAAATGAATTATTAGAATACTTAAACAATGGCAATTATAAGGTGCTTAAAACCTTATTTTTTCGTAAATATAGCTTTCCTGTAATGGAATAAGGAGCTTAAAGAATTGTGTATTCTTTTTTTTTTTTTTTTTAAGAAACACTTTAAAAGTAATCCCCAATTTTTCTTAAATATCATAGCCTAGACATCTCTGTTCCCAGTAACATATTTCAACACACTTCTGAATAATTCAAATTTCAGTCTTTGTGCCCATTCATCACTGATTTTTTATCTCTGTGGTGGTATCAACAAATACTTCAGTTATTATCAGTCAGTAGCAGCTGTGGTGGCTTTTTAGGTAAAAAAAAAATAAAATATATATATGTATATATATATCTTTAGACAAGGACTGAAGTCACTGAATTCATTTAACTAGGACACTGAAGTTGATAGCTAACCTGGGCATTAGTTTCAGCTGTTGAGCAGGGAGCAGAAGTCTATTACCATGCAATAAATCAATTCAGTTAATCGAGTTATATCCATTGAATTTCCCTCACTGATATCTAATTTTTTGGATGCAGGAATTTTTTTTTTTGCTGTAAAATATCAAAGTGAAATGGAGTTATGACTTCAGAAGTATAGGACTGGTCACTATTTTCCCTAGAGAGAACATCTATCTTTTCCTGGGACATAGAACTTTTCACCAGTACAAACTCTCGCTTTGTCAGCACATGGAATTTGGCCACTGCTCCCAGAATAAGGAGAACAGAAGCTCCTTGTCAGTAACATGTATTACTCACTGGTATTTGGAAGCAGCTTTGATATTCCTGATTTCCTAGACTGTTGTTCTAAAGGAGCTTAGCCAGATAACAAACTTAAACCAGAAATAGGAAACAGCACTCACCAAGCTGATTTCAAAGAGCAGCACTTATATTATTGAACTGATAAGACTATTCATATGCCTAACTTGTCAAAATGAATAGAATGAATGTCTTTGAACGTCCTTCAGAACAGGATACAGAAAAGAAAATCTCACACAGGTATGGAACATTAAACAAGCACTTCCACTGCAGGGGGAGGGTGGAAAGACAGGAGGGAATTTGAGTTCATTTAAATGAATGATAGCACTCTCCTGCAGCTTTAACAGGAGCAAGATTTTGTCTGAGGTGAGAACCAAAGAGATATAGCGAGCTAGGGTAAGAAAGAGGGAAGCTATTTCTGACAGCAATGACTAAAAATAGGATTCACCCAGTCTTACTGTGACTAAACAAGTCTTACATGAGAGATAGTAAAGAGACTGGCATTTCACTGACAGTGCCTCTCTGACAGTGTACATCATCATGGACTATTTAATCCACACTAAGCCTCCACAACTCGCAACAGCCTAGAAGGAGACCCTATGCAATTTCTTAAATGTGATCATTTCAAGCCTCCAAAACACTGAAAACAAGGGCTTCACTACCAAGGGAGGAGTGTCTCAACAGATAGCATGGAGCAGCGCAAAAGTCAGCTCTGCAGACATTTGGAAACTAACTACACTTTTCCCTTCATATGGTAGCCAGGAAATGAGTAATTTCTGTTCTAATTTGACTCTACCAGCCCAAAGAATGCAATATTAATATACCATATTCACCATAGTTGGTAGGTAGGACCACTTGACTGAGCAAAATATTCAAACTATAAATCAGGGTGTTAAAGGACTAAGAAAAGCAGAAAAGAGAGGGTCAAGAAAGGTTTCAAAATGTTAGAACAAGACCAGCAGCTTTGCAACCAAAGAACCAAGATAACAGTCAAATATCTTAAAATAAACAAACAAATTAGCATCCCAAAAGCTGTAATATTGTTCAAATCTTTTGATAAAGTTAGGTAGATCCATAATAATAGATAACAAGGTTTCAGTCTTTAGAAAACTGTTTCTGCTATGAGTAAGGCTGAGGTAATTAGCACACATTTGTAATATGCACTATTTTTAGGTGTAACTTTTTTGTTTTCATATAGTGGCTAACATTAACCATCGTAGCTATAAACATGAAAGCTTAGTTTATTAAAAAATAATCAAATTGGCTAAAGAGTATCTTGCTTGGGAAGTCCATTGTGAATAACACTTAAAAAGGGTTCTGCAAATGTAGGTGTAATTATTTTACCGATCCTCTGGAAAGTTCTTAGATTACCCAAGCAAACAAAACCCTTATCAGGAAAAAAAAAAAAACCCAAATCCATTAAGATTGCAGTCTCTAAAAAGAGGGTATTACAGTAGGCTTCCTTCTGAAATAGGGAACTAAATTTAATACGTATACAACTTTGCAAATTGAATCCACCCAAATTACTTTATGGCCACTAATGCAAAAGGAAACTTAACTTTCACACTGAGACTCCCAAAAAAGAGTGTAGGAGAAAACACAGGTTAAGGCACAGCACACTTTAGAACACATACAGAAACTGATTTAAATTAGCCTTACATCACTACAGAAACAAAAAAGCCCAACATATGAAAACATTTAAGAATATATATAAAAATTTAATTAAAAAAAAAAAAATCTCACTTCTGAATTCAATTTAAAGATGCAAACAGGACAAACCAGTGCCAGCATCCCTTTCAACTCTCCCACAGGACAAGGTTTAGCATTAGCAGCATGGGTGTGGCTGAGTTCAATTAATTGATTACTGCTGGAGAGAACTGTGATTGAGGAAGGGCAGGAGGTTACACCTTGTGCTTTCCGCTGCTCCCTCCACTCAGTGGTTCTGTATGTTTCAGGGATAACAAAGCAATGTTCCTAGTGCACCAACTCAGTTCCAGTCTTGAAATATGTCACATGTGAACGAGCTTTTCTTGCTTCCCACTGGGTCTGGTCTTTTCCTGTGTCCTTGATATGAAACTCTGAGCTGAGATTTGGCAATAGGGTCCGATAAGGAAACTGCAAAGCTAGAGAACTCTCCTTTGCTTGCTTGCTTGCTTGCTTGCTTGCTTTTCTTTTTTTTTTAATCCTATTTTTTACTATTATTATTTTTCCTATGGTAAGTTATAAGTTTATAACAGAATTTCTATTCTTATTATTCCTCTGAATCTTGAGTGTCTTCTAAGTGCTTTCACAGCATATGTTAAAGAAATAACACATATTGGGATGGTCATATTTATAGCAGAGCTCCAGTCATTACCATTCAGGTCTAATTTCTCCATAAAGACTGTGTTAATATATCTTTGAACAATTTCATCATGTTAATGAATTCAAAAGATTTTGCTATTTTATAAGTGGCCACAAGAACAGCAGTTTGATGTCTGAGAAAATAATTAATTTAACCATCTTCCTGCTTTACCACTCCAAATTTGACATTCTCTGGGCACCTGAGGTAAAGTCTATTCTTACCCCATGAGCTATAAAGCTTCAGCTGCTTCTGTTACTACCTTTTTATGAGTGAAATTTTGATCTCCAGTAGATTGCTACATCATAACAGAGACACGGAGATATTTTCCTTGCGTGAAGAATTCAAAGGTCAAGAATAGGCAGAGAAATGTTCGATCTGATGACCTTACAGGTAATTTTCTTTAAAATTTTTCAAGTACTTATAATAAAACTTTTTCCAAAGGATTTGGAAGTTGCGTGCATAGCTGGAATTACAGCATGGAGGCAGAAAGCAGGCCTTTCAAAAATCCAAGGCATGACTGTTCCCTGTTCTCCTGACAGGATCACCCTCAGTCCATGGGACGCTTACTGTATTCCCGAGGCTTCCTCCCCTTCCTCTACATCCAGGCTTGCAAAATAAGTGTTACCTTAGAAAAGCACTCCCTTTAATCTTTAGGAAACTAGAAATTGGGGCTAGCTGTACTGGATGTCTGCATGGGCGCTGCAAGGGCCGGGGAGACGGGAGGAGGGGGCTGCCCTATGCCGGGCAGGGCCGGTTCCCACCGGGTCCGGTCAGCGCCGTGAGGGCCCCACCCGCCGAGCCCCTCAGCCAGGACGGGGGCTCCTCGGGGAAAGCCCACTGAAGAAAGGGCAAAATGCTGCCCGGCAGTGTTTTCCTCACAAGACTGAAGGAAAAAAGGTTTGAGAAAGAGCCCTGCAAGCACCCAGGTCAGTGAAAAAGGAGGGGGAGGAGGTGCTGCAGGTGCCGGAGCAGGGACTCTCCTGCAGTCTGTGGGGAGACCATGGCGGCGGAGGTCATCCCGCACAGCCTGTGGAGGGACCAGACTGCAGCAGGTATCCACCCTGCAGACATGGATGGGTACCTACAAACTGCTCTCAGGCACTGTCGGGCTGTACCTTTGGGCAATTTTAATGGGATAATGACTTCAAAAGTTTTTGCTATTTTCTATGTGGTGACAAAATCAGCAGATTGCTTGATTTTCACCAGGTCCTGATTAATCACTTGTAAAAGTTTATATTCACTGGGAATTTTAATTTGCTTGTCAGAGACCTGTAGTCATTTGCTAATGCTGCCAAAAAAGTGTCTTGGACACAAAAATGTTTAGGTAAAATTGCATTTGGCAAACGTATTAAATCAGTGTTGCCAAGAATACTTGGCATCCATTGCAGGCTCAGAGGGGAAGGGGGTCAGTTCGTGACAGCTCCTCTCTCTTGCTCCTTCCTCCTCACACTTTCCACCTGCCCCAACATGGGTCCTGCCCGTGGGCTGCAGTCCTTCAAGAACTGCTCTTGTGTGGGTTTTCTGCAGGCTGCACTTCTTCAGGATAAACCTGATCCAGCACGGGCTTTCCATGGGCCACAATTTGTTCAGGGAATATCCACTTGCTGGATATTCCCTGGACGTACCTCACAAGTCCTAATGAGAGAAAATGAGCTGTTACTGAGAAGGTAAAGTCCTTTATTTCTGTCATCCTCTGCCACTACACTGAGACAAGATTTTACAACATACAGACCTAGGAGATTATGGGCTGAAGTAAATCCCACAAAAGAACAATGTGGAAGAGTACAAAGACAGCATGCCAGGGCATTTATTTCTTCCACTCTAGTCTAGAAACACATAAATAGATAGATAGATAGATAGATAGATAGATAGATAGATAGATATGTATATACACATACATAGTCTCCCAAAAAGCTGAGAAGTTCAAGTCATGGTAGCAGGCAATCCCAATGGCTTGGGATGCTGCCTACAGCTGGTGTGCTCTCGCTCTGAAAATCAGGTGAGGAAAAGGAGTGTCCTTTTGCTCAATGTCTTTGGATTCAACTGAGATTCTTTAATAAGGAACACTGAAACAGAACTTGGCTTTCTCATGTGCACTAGGTACAGGAACTGCTGGATGAAACTGCAGTATATAACATCCCTTTAAAAAAAAGATCCCTGAATGATTCAGTACAGTAAGCAAAGACAGATCAGAAAAAAGAGTGAGACCATTTCTGACAAATAGAAACAAATTAGAAAAGTGTACGTCCCTATTCAAGCATGGCTCTCTGTAATGTATAAACATAGTTGGGGCAATTAATAATATTTTAACAAAAATACATTATAACTGTGATTATTCACCTTACATAGTAAATGGTTTCAGCAAATAATTTTTTATCTGTGCAAAAACATAGCCTCAAAAGTATGCACTTTATGATATAGCTAAAAGTGTAGGCACTGTAGGCTTGACATATACCAAGAACAAATTAGATTTAAATTGAAAAAAATATTTTAAAATTCTGCTTAGTGGACATGTGGAAAGTTTTAATAACTTATATAAATTGTTTTTAATAATAAAATTTAAGAAAATGCAGATATACTCAATCAGCATGGTCCGCTGAATACAGAGTGCTTCTAGGCCAGAGCCCTCTCGTCACTTCTCTCCATAAATCACTTCTTGCCTCAGAGAAGATATATGCAGATCCACAAAATTGTTTTAGGTACACAACCTTTAGATCATCATATCTGTGATTTGAAAACAGCATTGTAGGTGAGGAGTTTAAGCTTCTGAAATACGGAGAAATTGAGGAGTTCATCTTTTATCTGAATATATTTCTACACACAAAATAGTTAACTATTTCTATGAAAGTACAAATATGACCTGAATCCTATTTTCTAGTTCACCATATGACTAAAAATAAATGAGCAAAAGTTCTTCCTTCTGAATATAGGAACAGTTTGTCATATGCAATTTATAACAACCCCCTCATTATAGAGAATCTTTTCACCATATGACTGTGTGTATAACAACAATTAAAGAAATTCAGAATTCTCAGTATTTTCTTTAAATGAGCTGACTGGCTGTGAAAGGTGCTGGACTGACAGCTCTGAAAAGTGAAGTCCTCTTTATCTGAATTGATGGAGTACAGAGAATAGCAATGCAATTTTCGTTCACACTCCCCCGGGTATGTAATTCATCCCTGACCTTGAGAAGTGCCTGTTTAATCATCAGCCTCTCTACTGAAACTAACAAGAAAGGCAACCATAGTGGCAGAAGGCACCTCTTCATTAGGGAGTAGATTGAGAAAGAGCATCAGCTCATCGCAAGCACAGAGCACCACGTAGAAAGAACTCTTCTACATGTGGTTGATCCTCCCCTCTGCAAGTAACACCATTATTGGCAGTCATATATTTTATACAGTTGCAGGCCCACATTTTCTTTGGTCAAAAGGACAGAAATTAAAACTTTCTTCTAAAAGTTAGGGTAATGAAGGAACCTATGGCAAGAAAGACCTGATCATTTAAGCACTTTATTGTGTTTGTGCTGTCTGCATAAGTGGCAATGAGCTATGAATTTTTTCACAGATGCATATTCTTGCTATTTATAAGACTGAAAAAAAATATGAGACATTTGGTTTTGTTGTCCTCTTTGGAAGTATATAGTATTCTTTCAATGCTTGATACAATATTTGAGGAAAAAAATATATTGGAAAAAAAATCTCTATGCCAATTATCTGTGTTTTGCTGCACAATTGAAAAAATACTTCATTAATTACGGAAGGAGAAAAAAAGAGCCGGAACAGATATGAACAAGCTACATGAAAACTTGTTGAACAGATTGTTGTTCAACAACAATGCACAATTTTCATCTCAGATAGATAAACAATTCCAGTATTAAGAACAACAGAATCTACATATACTATAAAGGGATGTTTAACAAGACATAATGAGTGAGATCCAGTCTTAAAATTCTCATCTGATGGTAAGTATCACACAAGGAATAAGCATTAAATATTTCTGCATCTCATCAGTCTTTTAATTCAGAAGAGATAAGGGTGAAGAGGCCAAATACTTTAATACCTTAGTGATGAAAATAGAAGATGAAAGGGAAAAAAGGAGAAGGAGGAAAGGAAGCAGAAAAGTTAGACTTTTTAAAACCCAAGGTTAAATTTAAATAATATCTATAATCTGGGAGGCATTAATACTGTGATATGAAATGTATCATTTGAAGTGTCTGCACACATTATTAAAACATTTACTTAACAAAGATTTTTGAAGTGAAAGCTTCAAATTTGAATGTGCATGGGAAAAACAGAAGTAAAGGTTTTATGGGTGCCATTTTGTAATTGTAGGTGAAACTTTGACTGCAAAACAAAGAACAGGCAACACTTGCTCTAAGAATCTCCATGGGATTTGTGGAAAATGTACTGAATAATGGTGTTTGATATTCAGTGTCTCCTGCAAACTGCCAGTGTTGGAATTTCCCTTCCTGAAAGCATGTATTTGATATCTGGGCTTCTTTTCCCCCCCTGCTCATCTATATGTGTGTGGTTTTCCTTTTAACCCCCACCCCTTTTTAATTTAAATAAAACTCTGGATTAAAAAAGAAAAAAAAAAAAGATCACAGGATGTGAAGATGCCATTCTGGGAACTAGCAAGCAGTCTCAACAGTAAAAGAAGCCAAGTGATCTTTCAAGTGGGCTATTACTGTAGTTGTGGGAGCAGAATAATGAAACTGAACAGAATAATTGGCCTAAATATCTGGTTAGAGGGCTGGTACAGAGAAAAGAGCATGAAAGGCTCTACTAAAACGACAGAAAGGTGGGTGTTCCTGCAATCAGCACAGAAAAAAAAGCACTGGAGAAGTCTGTAAACTAAAGAAGAGGGGGAGGGGAACTCTTGGAAAGAAATCCAAGCAAAGAAGGGAAAAAAATACCCACTAAATCTGAAAGTCTAAAGGAAAAGAAAGCAGTTGATGTATTTGGTGACATTCCAAGGATGGCAGTTGGGAAACAGTAATCAGAGGTGCACTATCTGGAGGTGCACACTATAAGAGGAATATGGGTGGCTCCTGAGACATATGTAGGACAAATTTTCTATATTTTTAAAACAGGGACAAAGACATAGGTTGGCAGAATAATCTTATATAATGAGATATTATTAAAAGAGAGACTTCAGCTGTCACTGCAAAGAGAAAAGAAACAACCATCCTCTCTGGTCATTTCCATCAGCTGAAGACTTAACAAATGACTTCTGAAAAGAAAAGCAGTGACGTCAGAATACTCAGATGTTATCACCATCCACATTCAAGTCAACACTTTATTACATTAGAAACCATCTGAAGATATAAGATCCAGTTTAGCCATGCTATATATCTATATATCTATATATCAGAAATTCTTACAGTTACTGAGATGAAGGAGTAAACTAGCAGCATTTTCCACACCCTCACTATGTATTTCTGCAATTAACTCTGTAAGTTACCATAAACAGTCCAGAACCAAATATATCCTATTTACAGTTCTGATGACAGAAACACATAATGCAGTTGACATTCCTGTTGTTAATGAATCATAATTATAATGACAGTAGCAATAGATGATAATTACAATGACAACATCATACTTTCAAAAAACTATAGCAAGGTATTTTCTGTGTAATTAGCATTCAAAATTTTAAGTGATGTAGCAGAAAATAAGTGGCTTTTCATTGGCTGGTTTGTATTAGAGTTCCTGCAGTAATATACAGATCAAGATCCATTAGCAGGAGTCCTAGAGCCTTCAAAACTGCAAGGAACTTGAGAGTGCTGAGGCCCTCAATACAGAGAAACATGGCCCAAGAAAGAGGAAAACTCCTGCAAGTTTCAAGCTTTTCCTAACAAACCAGTGAAATTGGTTCATTTAAACTTAAAATGTCCAGATTATTTGAATATTAATCTATATGTTAACAGCTAAATAAAAGCAGCTACAGGACAGTGATTAATGAAGAAAAATAGGGGTTAATATCATAAATATCTTAAGAAGGAAATATATTTCTAAGTCAAGATGCAAAATATACAGCAAGAGGTGATATCTTTTACTAGACTAGCTGTCATGATTGGGAGCAAAAGACATGGTTTGGGGCACAAAAGCCTTTGCCTAAAGTATGCACTTATTTCTCAAGGCATCTCTGTTTTTTTGAAATTCTTCCAATAAAAGATATCACTCTTTTCTATTAAAAAACGGCTTCACTTATACTGATAGACAATCTCAGCTTCAACAGTACTACTAGGTTAAAATAAGAGAGTGACTAAGCAGCCCTCTTTTGGTAAACAGTCAAAATTAAGTATTCAACACAAAGTACAAACCTTTTTTAAATGCATACCATAAAACAAAGAAACAAACAAACATATTCTGTAACCATTTAAAATCTTTCCTCACGGGTCTTCTGAGCTGTTAACTGCAGAATGCATCACATTGTTGCATCCAAGCTAAGAATAAACATAGGCTTTTTGGTGGACTAGGGCTCATGAAAACTCATGCAACTCACTCAGGATGGATGCAATGAAAAATAAAATTTTAAAAAAATATAGGGAAAAACCATGTAAGACCATTTTTGCTTTATGTCACTACAAATAGAAGGAAGGCCAAACAGTCAAGATCCTTAGTGATAGCTATGTAACATGGAAATAAAAGAAACTGTATTCAAAGCCATTGTCAAGAAATGCATTTAGAAGCAGGACAGATAATCAAGCCCTGACTATGAACTACGGAACTAAGCATGAGCACCACAAACAGAATGGAGTGGTTAATATAGACATAGTTTAAAGAGAACCAGTTCCAAAGGAGAAGACATTGATATCAGAAGAATAAAGGAATGATATAGGAAAGAAGTTGAGGTGATGCATTTTCACAGATATTCCTGGATCAGATTTATTTTATTCAATTGCTGTTATCTACTGCATATAATTCCTGCATTCGTTACGGCAACCCTACCATCTTACATCCATCCTTCATACTGTTATAGTCACAATATCCTGAGGAAGCCACTACTTTCCTATTTGTCTCATTTTTCATGCAGAGAAACGATGAAAAAAGGAGAAATCCCAGCACCATTAAAATCAATGGCACAACTATCAGTGACTGAAATGGAACGAGAGCTCCACCTGAATTGTACATGTTCGTATACAAATTCTGTGCTATAGCAAATAACTGAGTATCACTTTTAGAGTGCTCAGCACACATGTTAATAACTGAACTTACCTTCTTATTCATAGCTAATGGCTCCCCTAAAAAGCTTTCTGGTAATATGTTCATAATACCTTTAGAAGGCTGAACAGGGAAAAAAAAAGGTTACTTGGCTGAGAAGAAAAACAAGCAAACAAAACTGAGCAAGAACCTGCGCTATAGCTCTTTTGACTTTGCATACCCTACTGTCATGATTTCTCTAGTTCAGAGATTCTACTTCCCTCCCAGAATTGCTGAGGGTTACAAATGATAAAGCAGTTTAGTAAAAGTAATTTATTTTTCTGGAGCTGGTACTGTATTTGCTTCACTTCTCCAATGTAGCAACTTGATAAGGTAAAGGCATGGTATGAAATAATTGTATAAAGTGTCAAAAATAATTAATATGTGTACACTCAGAATTCTGAGTAATGGCTCTTTGAATCACTGTTTGTTGTTTGAACTTCAAACCATCTTAAAAATTACTAACTCCCAGAAAACTGAAACCTGATGGTGCTAAGACTGCACATCAGTATAACACCAGATAACACCGACTTAATCTAAAAAGCTCCAATTTACCTCTCTGGGGTTTGCATTAAGGGCTGGATGCCCTTAGGCAATAGTAAAACCAATACCATCGGGCAGTTTAACTCTTTAGAAAGGTGACAGGATCTGCATAAGCTGATATTTCTATACAGCCACAGTCTCTTTAGTCCTTACAAAATGTACAGAATTTCATCAAGTGAGCAGTGGTTCTGGTTAAAATATAGCACATGCTTCTCTACTGGACTTACACATGAAAAGATGTGTAGTGATACAAAGGATTGATGTTATTATTCATGTACAACAGTTCTTTATGCTTATACACATATATGGGAGAAAAAAGAGATCACAGATTGCCAGTGCTAGTGCATTAATTCTTATTTTGTAATTTATCAACTTCATAGCTGGAGAGCGGTCTCTGGAAAAAAAAAAAAACCAAGAAAGTGGTTCATGGAACTGTTATATAACATTGCAGACTAGGATAATGTAAATAATTAATCCAAATGAAAGAACTTTTGGTAGGGATTAAACATAAAAAGGACAATGATTGGCCTCTGTCTTTTTTGGGGAAAGAAAGAATCCAAAGATATCAACAATGACTGCAGAATCTCAGAATTTTTGCAGGCTTTTACTGATTTAGAGATTTTAATGATAAAGTGTATTGTCTCTTAAAGACATTTCCAACCTAAATGATTCTCTGCTTCTACAATTCTAATAGATATAAAAAACCAAATTAGGAATACTTATGTAATTGTTGCCTAGTACCTCTCTTAAAGGACAATTCATTACGGTATTTCAAGCCCAGTAGTTTTCACCCTTAGCTTTAGAGATATACATATCTATGCCTCAAAATTAATGTTTCAATAAGAATTAGCACTTCATCTCAAGCAACATTTTATTAAAGTTCAGATTAAAACCAAGAACATCTCTGATAACTTGTTGCAACACAAGAAGCTGGAACATAAAGGAGATGCTCAAGTACATTTAAAAAATTAGCCAGTTCTACCTGGCTAAATCGAGCTATTGCACAAGCCATCACTTTGCATTCATCAGAAGTCAGTTGTCATCCACCATTACAAAGAAGTTTTATATTCCTGAGCCTTCAAAAACTACTAATAATGAAAATAATCCCTGAAAACAACAAGTGAGAAGTTCCTCACAAGATTTTTTTCAGAGTTAATGTAGTTTTGACTCCCTTATTGCAAAACTCATGTAAAACTTTCACTAGCTAAGCAGATCATGTAGGAAGTTGCCTTGAAAAGCCATAAGCCAAACCCATCTCTGGCCAAAGCCTGTCAGTTGCTATCAGCATGCTACCTGGGCAGGGAATCTAGCCCACATTTATGCTTATCTTAACATACAAGGTTCCCCTAAATCACCAGCTTCACTGTCATAAGAACACCCCCGGAGCTTTTCCCACAGACTATAGTTACTGTGGCAGTGATACTCTCACCGTATATTCAGACCCATTCAGACAGGATTTCTGCATTTCTGAGATGGGGAAAGGGGACAATAAGTACTTCAGCTGCAGACCAGTGTAGGCAACATGTTGTTTGTATTTACTCAGGCCATAACACAAACATTGTAGAGAGAATGTTCTCTAGCTGTGAAGTTACTGCAGCTTTAGAGCAGGGATGTTTAAAGGTGTCTGTAGAACATCAATGATGCCATCCCCACCACAATTAAAATCCTGAAAACTCCATTATTGCAAGGGTTCGGAAGGCAAAATATACAGAGAGAAGCAAGTAGAGTTTTTGCATGTTTTTATCACACTCACTGTGTTGCACACTCACTGCTAGGGAATCTTCTTGGTTTGGGGCAGGAGGGAAAAAACCCACCTTCTCTTCTAAAAGCCTGATAAACATTTATTTTAAATAAAGATTGAGTTTCATGCTTCCTCACAAAAATGTAAGCTTTTCTCATTATTTCAAACATCAATTAAAAGTCTTCTCTCATTTTCAAAGCTCTTAATTTACTTTTTTTTCCATTGACTTTATCAGTTGATCCCAGATTGTTCCTTCCACTTTTACAGAATCTTCAGGAATTTTTCCCTCTGTGACTCAGAAGCTTTCTCTGCACCTTCTTTCTTTTCAAACTACTTGCTTGTACCTCTACATCACTGACTCCATAATTACAAATCTCATATGAAAATAATTCTTCTCTTTCTTAATATTTTTCTTAGCTCTGTTAGCAAGAAGAGTGCTTTGCTGACCATTATGCACAATTCTCTTTCCCGCTGTATTTAACTCCAATATGTTCTGGAATCCAGTATGTAAAAAATACGCTATGAGGAATGGTGTATGCTGTGCATACACAAATGGGATGTGTGAGTTATGGGGATTACTAACAAAAGAACAGGATCACAGGGGAATCACTGGTGGTTATAGGGAAGCATTAACGTACTTAACACCACAATTCTCCATTAGACCTCAATAGGATTTGTAATTCTAACACGCTTTCGGGGAGGTTGTTTTGTTTTAAATACTACAAGTAGTAATAAAGAACCAGCACTTCATTATACTGTAGTCTTACCAAAATTCATCATTAAGGTTCAGTACCTTGAAGTAAAAGTGTTACAAGAAAATATTCACAACAGAAACTCGAAATTTACACTAAAAAACAAATGGAAAGAACTGAAGCTTCTGAATATACCTAAATTCATAATTAAAGACAACAAAAGATTCTCTCTGACAATATAGTAACACTATCTTCCTGCCTTCCCTTTTATCTTCCTTTTGTAATATAGTTGTAATGTCACTTTTACATAAAGGTAATTTTGGTTTGCAGTTTGTTTTGGTTTTTGTTTGTTTGTTTGTTTTTTAACAGCTCTAAGCAGTTTCAAGACACAAAGTAATCATGAGTCGCTTTTTGGATTTGTAAAAAAATCATAAAGCAGAATTTCATAACTGTTTTTATGCACACAGTGAACACTCTTAGAAACTAACTACAAGGATATACACATTTCAGCAATATTATCTCTTCTAAATATACAAGGTCATCTAGAAATCTGTGGAGTATTCTAACAAACAATTTAGGTATATCACCCTGTACCTATATCTAACCCTGTTGATATAAACCCTAAAAAATTCCAATGGCTTCTATTCATTTTCAACTAAGACTCAAGTGTAATACTTTCACAATTTTTTTCTTTTCAAAGCCAGCTATGGGAAACATTAACCCCTACTGCACCTAGGTTTCTATCTGGGGAGTGCCAAATTCCATGGATTTGTCAGTCTCGCATACACAAGAGCATATTAGCTCTGTAATGAATTTTATGTGCATGAAAGCATAAATACATATGGACATGCATTTTGTCATCTCCTTCCTTTAATGAAGACTGTGATTCAACGAGGTGAAGGAAGAAAATTCTCTTTTCTCCTGATTCACTTAATGGTAGTAGAGAACCAGACCAGTGGTTGAAGTGATGCTGAAGAAAAATTGACTGCTTGTCTCTATTCTGCACAGTAGTAAATATTGCATCAGCATGCACCACTCTGAGGACTCAAAATTTCGTCTCTGAAATAAAAAGTACAAGAGCTTATAACCTCTGCTGCTTTCAAAGCTTGCCCACTATGAGAAGACTGATAGTGATGCTATCTGGTGTTCAAACTCATTAGCAGAGTGAATAAGCACCACCATTTCATACCATTAGGCACATCATGGGGAAACACTTTTCAAGAGGAGGTAACTGGTGTTATTTTAAAGTAAAAGTAATCATCGTCATCATCCCTAATTAAAGATGAATAACCAAGGAGGAACACATACAACATTTCACAAGAAAGTTTGGGAGATGCTTTGCTTTCCCTGTTAAGGTTTTGGATTCCACTTACCAAACATTGTTTTATCAAGGGCTAAGAGTTCTTGATGGTCTCTTTCCTCCTCTTTCTCAGAAGGACAGGAATTCATTCAGTCAAGATTGCTTTGCATTTCCAGTAATGCAGAGAACCATGCAAATAGCGTGAATTGTTACCTAACTACTAACGAATGCAGCCAGTAACAGAACAAGACACTAAACTGGAGACTGACAAATTCCATTATTTTTTCCAAGTCATGTTCCAAAGCAGGTTGGAGCTGGTGCAGATGTGCTCCTTCTGACTCTAGATCTTTTTTATGGAATTTTTTCAAGTTGTCAATGCCATGCATTATTGCCATGCACTCATTTTGCAGCTCGGTACCTAAAATCGTGTTCCTATCAGCTCAGTGTTTTTCATTCCAAGCACAGTCTGCAAGGTGTTTTAGTTTATGGCAGCTAATAAATAATGCTGCCTCTTCACTTAGCTCCAGATATAGTGTGGAGTTGCATTCTAAATCATTACAATATTATCAAGCATGTCAAAGTTAAAAATGCATTTATATTTCTCAAATAAATTGCAAATGAAAACAATAATACTTCGGCAGTGAATACAATTGTTTTGATAATGTAGTCTAGTTATTTCAATATTTATTAGTCCCAAATAAAATTTTACAAAGCACCTTTTATCCATTTGCCCATCCCCCATTTTGCACTCTATTATTCAGTCAGATTGTTCTGAGACATCTCTAAAAATTATCTGCAATCTCTCTGTTGCCATTATACAGATTAATCCACCAGTCATCTTCATGAACTGCAGAAAAAAAAGCCAACACCTTCCCATGCTGCATAGTGTGCATTTTTGCCATCTCAAGCAAACACATGTTTGATAAAGCTTTTAGTAGACTTGCAGTGAGCAATATTTCTAAGTGCCATTTGATGGAGAGTCTGATCCTGGTTGGTTACAGTAAAATATAATCTGAAATAGAGGTTTAGAACCGTGGCATATTTTTAACTTCCTGACATATGCAGCATAGTCTGCTATTGAGGAGTTTTCCTCTTGCCAAAGTGATGAGCAGACAAGGCAACACTAATGCTACTCCACGCTTTGCTCGGTGGGAGGTAACACAAAATCAGTGCAGTAGCAAATATTACATTAATAGAGTGGTGCTCCTCATTTCCCTCCCTCTTCTCAGTTTCAGAGGTGGAAAGTGGTAACATACAGGACAGACTACAATCTTCTTCAAGCAAAAGGAACGAAGAGAAATAATTTGGTAAGTGATGACTAGGAAAACAGAATTTACTAAAAATGCACTGGACTGGTGGTAAATAATTGACATCCATATTCAGTACGGTGCTGAGCAGCTACAGCCAGTGATATAACCTGTTATGTCCACACAGGATCAAATTAATCTCTCAGTTATACTGATGTCACTGAGTCTCCTCTAAATTGATAGCTGGCGTTTCTCTAGCTTTATAGTGATGATACCAACACATCAGTTCACTGATGCTGCACATACTAGGATACACTTATTAAGTATGGGTATATTTAGCATCAAATACAGAGACAACCAAAAGTGCTCCATACTTACTGACATATGAAGCACAGTAAATTAATTTCCCCAATTAGAATAGCTGCAAGTTTAAAGCTTCTTTTTCTTTGCATGTACTTGTTAAAATGTTACAAAGGACATACACATTTTAATTACTCAAAAACATGTAAATTAAGTAAGTGTTGCAAAAATAGATTATGTAGGTATGGGAATTTAAATACTCAAGATATCTTCAAAGATTTTAATTTCTAATATTTCTTCATTTTCAAACAAACATCTCTCACTACATACCTGTGTGTCTATATCTAACATAGATTGACTCTAAAGGCTGTATTATAGAAACAACACAGATTAAGAGTAAATATTGTGAAGCAAATAGAGCTCCAGAGTTCACAGCAAAATCATTTTTATTTTTATAAATGTTGTTGGTGGACTGCAGTCCATTAATAGGCAAGCCCAAACTCAAACTTAACCAGACATCATTAATAGGATATTACAGTTCATACAGAATTACCTGTTTGACAGAACAATCCCTTTACCCATATTATGAACTG
>OU015531.1:8917584-8967584 GCA_907165065.1 Caprimulgus europaeus | reverse complement strand
CCCACACCACCCAAAACTTGCACTCTATATTCTGTCATGACATATTACATTATGCTACACAATTGTACCTTTTCCATCGCAGCGGGACAAATTCAGATCCTGTTTTATGTATGAGAGACAGAGATGAATCAGCCTGTGCAAGGACACAGTGAGGTGTCCCAGAGTGAGACTTATGAAATAGTCAGTGATGAACCTGTCAGTCTCTGACATTTCAAATGAGGCTTCAGAAATATTTACTGGAACCAAGACACAAGTCTCTTTCTCCCACAAGCCAGTGGCTAGAGCTTTCATCTGGAACACGGGACTGTGACACAAGCTGCAGACCTGGTAAATAATCAAGGATTTACACAAATTAGAAACACCCCTAAATAAAAGAAGATAACTATCACAATGCCAATACCCAAATAAATGGTGTTTGCCAAAGATGTGAAAGACCAGCAGAGGAAGTTTTCTGATTTTGTGCTATTTCTCCTGCTGTTCCTGACCACTGGGTTGTCTTAAATACTCAGTTCTGCTTACAAAGAATGGTCTGGTAAGGCCCCACCTCCCCAGTATCCCTACTATAAGGAGAGATTCAGAGGTGTTCCCTAATCCCTTTCCCTCCTTCCAAAATGAGGTGCTGCAGAAGACCTACACTACCCTTCCAGCTTCTCCCAGGAAAAAAACCAAAACAGTTGATGTGCTGATCTCATCCTGCTCCCTTTCCACTCCCTGGCAGAATGTCGCTACAGAAGTGGGGAGAGCAGGATGTGCTTTGTGCAGTACCCTTCACTGGCTAGCAGTCCATCAGAGAGTAGGTTTTTTCCTAAGTGAAATCCAGTTAAACTTGTGTCTTTTGAGAAAAAAGGAAAAAAAGCACAAACCTACAACCAAAACAATTACAACACTGCAGACACATCATATCCCTTGTTCCACATACACCA
Source organism: Caprimulgus europaeus (assembly GCA_907165065.1). The sequence continues at coordinate 8,966,661 of OU015531.1, read as the reverse complement.
GTCTCTCAGCAGCACTTCTATTAAATAATCCTACCAAAACAGAACAGTAAAAAGGGTTACACACAAATTATTTCTTGTGAGTACACACAAATATTTATTATTGTCTAAATAAATATTATTTATTTAGACACACTTTATACGTCTCTAAATACCACGTACTTAAAGGGTAGTGTTTTCCATGCTTGGATTCAGTTAATTTGATGGCTGTTTGGGTTGAAACAATGTCTGTATAGTCCCTAGAAAGTTTTCCTTCTTATCTGTAGGTCTGACCATATGCCCTCTGATCCTTTCAACTACACCCCCACTTGAGCAAAAGCCTCCCTGTTCTTTGCTGTGTTTTTTTTCATCTCTTTCTTGCTCTGCCTACAGTCTTGAGTCTCTCTCAAAGTCAGTCAGTTGCTCTTAAAGAAAAGGAGCAATCTCCTCATTCCTCTTGATGGTTCCACTCAATTCAGTGATTCTTTTTAATGCAGTGCAGCATGCAAACCAAGAGCAAAATGCAAACCCAACATTGTCCATTACAGCTCCCATCATCTACCTGTGCATTACAGTTTCAACTTCCAATCTTAACATCACCAACAAAACTGCAAAATCTTCACTTACTGTCTAGAGAAAGCTCCTTATAAACCCGTGGCTGAAGAATGCCATTAAAGCTTTCTCCTAGGCTGACAGCTTTCTTGTCTTGCTCTTCCCTCACCTTCTACCACCTGCTCCACCCAAATTTTCCTTGCTGTCTGACAATGTTGACATTTCAGTTGTAATCTTTAGGTAGGAGAGGAGCAGATTCTGTTGCAAATCTGAACCTACAGAATCCAAAGGGACCAGAGTCTACCTGATAGCTGATTTATCCTGTGACAATCTGCATATGGGGGAACCTAAGAACCAGGACCTTCGTTTTGAAGAACTATTGCTGACGACACTTCACTGTCAGGGTAAATAAAGGCTTTACTCTCTCCAGTTTCTTTGCTACAACTAGCACAAGCTTGTTTTCCTAATACTTAATAGAATTTCACAGCACACACATGCAGGTTTCAGTACCAATCCAGGCAGAACGCAGATTTCAAAAATGAAGACTCGAGAGTCATAACAATCAGCATAAACGCAGACATAACGTCATAGCCCTGGTGAAACACATCAGTGTTATCTCATTGCTTTTTCCACAAATAAGAAGTGCAACTGTCCTGGTTTTTAGCTGTGAAACTATCACAGTAACTCAGGACAATGCAGGTAAAAGATGACTTTAGAAATTATTGAGAGAGAACATATTCACATCTAGATTCTATATTCCTTAGTTCAGCTTCAGGGAATTTTGTGACTAATTTACTATCAATTAGAAACACTGTTCCTCCATCACTTTTCAACAATCTTCCCTGTTTTTTAAACTGAGCTAGGGAGTCAAATAATGCCCACTGCAAATCAGATAGGTCCTCTTGTGATTGTCATGAACATGGATATGCTACCTGCCACACACACACTTCATACCTGGTGTCAAATAACAGTGAAATCTTGCTTTGTTTGATTGTACAAATCCACAACCATTCTTACCAAGTGAGAGAATCTCAGTTTATAATTAGTTACAACCACACCATCCTCTAATAATTATGATTATCAATTTAATGACAAAAAGTGATGCTACATAAAGCAAGCTAATTTAGCCACAGGTAAGAGTGGGAGGCATTGTATTCTGGTACAGGTGCTGAGTACACAAAAAGATAGTAGAATCTCAAAAATGAAACATGTAACTGGCAGACTGGCATAGCTGAAGAAGGTGGAGTATGGGCAAAAAGCAGGAAAACAGTTTGCAGGAAAAAAAAACCCTGAGATATTCTACCTAAACTTTATTTTTACAATATATATCTGAAAATATAAATTAATAATGTGCTTAAAAGTACCAAAGAGATTCTGTAACTTAGTCCCCTAAGGTGAAAGTCTGTGAGCTTTTAACAGCTTGGTATTTCAGCCACTGCACATACAGGAAAAAGCAATGTAAGATTTGGCTGGCTGCACATATGGCAACATCTAAGTGAGATTTTCATGTAAGCAAAACAAACGTTTAACAGCCCTATATAGGCATTTAACAGGTACACTGCAAACCTTCTGAAAGCACAACCATCATCTATTTCACCCTCTGTGCAGTTTGTGGAAGATGCAGTTAAGAGAAAGTACTGCCAGATTTCTGCAGAAGTGCTCTGCTTTAATGGAAAAGTATACTTATGTTCTGTATACCAGCTGCTCTGGATAGGCCAGTAAGATAAAGCTTCCAAAAGCAAAATAATCTTCTATCGTGAGGTATTTTAACCCCAGAGTGGAAAACCTGAGGATAGCAGTAGGATAAAACTCTTGAAAGAATAAACTACAAAAGCTTCAAGGTTTCTCTGTAAAATAGAAAGGGAGCAGTTTGGAAACACAGTAGGCAAAATAAAAGGTTCTGTACTCCAACTGAGAGCATACTTCTTAAACACTCAATAACTTTGCCTTCCTCCCGCTTTCAAAAACAGACATTCTGCAGAGGGGATGAAAACTGTAGTGCATCTATTCCATTTGAGCCCATGAGAGCTTACTAATTTTCCCCTGTGAATGACCAATAAAAGATCCAGAGGAATAAGCTGCTATAAAATGAACTAATCAAGCAAACAGAACAGAACTTCAATTTCTAAATAAATGGAAACTCTTATGGCAAAAGAAGTCAATTCCAACTTTATTTGTGGGGAAAAAACCCCAATTCTGGTTACATGAGGTTTTCTGCATGTTCTGGTTTTGTTTGATTTTGATATTCCTCATGATGCCTGATTCCTGCTTCCTATCAATCAGCAGTAATAACTATTATTTCAGCATCATGCCCCTGTGTCTGCATGGCCACCAATGTGGCCATAAAGCTCTAGCTGTAGTAGCTTGAAGGACCAAGGCTTAAAAACCATAAAGCTACCTGTTGTGTAACAAGCACAAGATTAATATTTATGTACAGAACCTGAACAGAATCAACTTTCAGCATTTGGCAAGGCTTAAAACACCTTTGCCAAGAGGGACACCTAGATTATTAGTTTCTGAACACAACCTATATATGGGTAATAATTCATACACCTTACAGTTTCAGAAATAATATAATGCAGCTCTGATCCTTCAAGCACTTGTTATTAAAGCTACTCATGAACTTACATGAACTTAAACACAGCTTGTAAACACCCAGTCCCTTTCTGCACTGCACACAGGTTTCCTGAGCAGCAGAGGAGGAAAATGGACAAGATCAGAGCAGCTATTTGCAAATTTATGCACAGAAAACTTATTTTCACTCTGATACAGATTTGGAAAGCTTAGTGGCACCATTAGGTGCTGTGGTGATTAAAGAGATACAATATCTGACAGCCATTACCCATGACAAGTACCCTAGAGACAGGCAGTGCTAAGGAAGAGAAAGCAACTGTTCCTCCCTTCAGCTAACAGAAGGTAGAAGAGTACTTAATCTGTTGTATACCTCATAGAAACACATGGCACTTAAAGAAGCCCTGAAAAAAAGACCACACTCAAAACATGTTAGAAGTCTCTAAAACATCCTCTTCCTTGGTAAGTGTGGCATTTTGTAACTCTGGCTTTGTCTTCTTCATCAACATAATGTGCCCACAGTGACGTCCAAGCTGGGACACATCTAGTTCTCCTTTAACTCTGTTAGCAACAAACTGTGGGAAGAAACGAAGTTTGGATTGTCTCGTGGAGTAAAAATATATACAACATATTTTAAAGGAATTATGACATTTCATCTTCAAATGCTGTATTATAAATTATTTCATCTAATAATGAAAAAAATTAATTCTTGCACGTCTAGGCTCAGCCAACAGTGAGGTCCAGTTGCTGGTGTCAAACATGCTGATAATACGAATCCCTCCATCCCACCTCAACTCTTGTCAGGCCTTCCCACTTACAAAGTTTCCTTTCTCCTCAGTAAAGATGAAATCTATCTCTTAAGCAAGCAGGGGCTTCCCAAGACCTCCCTTTCTGGCTTTTCTTTAAAGGGCTGTCACAGGAGGAGCATTAGGTACAAGTTAACCTGTTCCCAGCCCATGTGGAAGTTTGTACATTTCACAGTGTCTGACTCTTTTCTCTAAAAAATGAGAAAGTTCACAACAGAAAGAACCATGAAGTATAAATCTGCAAAACCCCCTTTGCAAGTAGAGGTACCAGTCCTTCTAGACAGGGACTGGGGAAAGTGAGGAAAGAAATAAAACAGAACCGCCTTTCAGGATAGTTTTTTCCTGAAAGCCACTAAGATCTGGATCTAACAACAGGCTCTGTCAAGGTGGAAGAATCACACCTCATGTAATTAATTATAGGGAAGGAGTCATCACAGAATCATAGAATGGTACAGGTTGGATCATCCAGTTCCAACCCCCCTGCCATCACCAGGGACACCTTCCACTAGACCAGGTTGCTCAAAGCCTCATCCAACCTGGCCTTGAACACTTCCAGGGAGGAGCAGCCACAGCTTCTCTGGGCAACCTGGGCCAGTGTCTCACCACCCTCACAGGAAAGAATTTCTTCCTAATATCTCATCTCAATCTCCCCTCTTCCAGGTTAAGGCCACCACCCCTTGTTCTATCACTACCTGCCCTTGTAAAAAGTCTCTCCCCAGCCTTCCCATAGCCCCTTCAGATAAGAGTCCCTGTCTCCTACTTTATTGGTTTAGATGATATGAAAAATTAAGCACTAGTCATACCCCGGTGAAGTCATCACCTCCTTTTTTGCACAGCTCTACTCTCCTTTTTTGATAGAAAAGGGGCAGAGAGGAAACCACCTTAGAACCAAATCTTCTTCTATATATGAAGAAACTCTAGTTAGCTACCAGACCCATACATCTTTACAGACACCCCCATCTACAAAACCAAACATCTAGTTGTTTTCCACTTCCTAACTCCCCTTCTCATATTTGTAAAGGTCTTACAGGCTGTCAGGGGCCTTGTGCTCTGCAATGAGTGGATTGGATTCTTTACCAAATATAAAAGTTTCCTTTTATTTCCATGTCATGAAACCAAAATCTTTTTTCTATCCTCTTTAAAAGGCGGCAAGTTATTTTCTTGTAGTGCTATTTGGATGACAGAGAAGGAAAGAGACAGAAGAGTACCTCAAAACATTACCCCAGAAGACACTAAATCAGGCATTTGAAATTTTAGTGAAAAAAACAATTCAAGCTCAAACTGAAATTATTACATATTCAAAATTAACTTGTACTCACAAACTACATAGGAGAAAAGAAAAATGCTATCTTCCACTGCAAGACCCAGCAAAATTACAAGATTCTTAGACAACGATCAGCTTTTATACTGAGCTGCTTATGTGAGGGCTTCTGAGTCTGAGGCCTGAAGTGACCAACAGCTGCCTTCGATCAGCAGGTCCTCCTGCCCATGAGGACACGGACATGTTCTGCAAGCACAGAGGATGACACTCAAGCTTTTCACTCCTGCAAGCTAAATATCAATCAGACAGTAACACTCGGAGCTTTGAGTTGTGAACAACTGGAAGTAGTAATGAGAGCTAAAGGCTGGTGTGGTCTCACTGCCACGTCATTCAGCTTCCAAACCTGTGACTTCAGACTAGAATCACAGACAGACAGATGGACACTCAACTGTTGTGCTGCACATGACGCTGTATTATTAATGATATTCAAGTGCCAGGCCTGAAATCTTCCCTCATTCCGCAGTAAAACAGTCAAATAACTGAGCTTGTCCATGGGGAACCAGTGCCTGGCCCGACCTCCCCGCAGCCGGCCGGGCGGTCAGCAGCCGCCCTGGGCTGACAGCACAGCGGGGAAGGCTCCATCAGCACGGAAACCTCCGGACAGGGCAGTGGGAACGGAGGGGAGATGGGGAGAGCGCGGCTGGCAGAAAAATGGGACCGTCAGAGGGGAAGTGAATTGCTCGAATAAAACACAAGAAAAATGGGAGGGAAGGAAGAAAAAAAAAATTTCTAAGAAACGCATTTGGTGTTCGAGAAGGCTCCAGATCAGGAACGAAACCGCTCATTTACACTCGGAGTAAGACTTGTACGAGCACTGCGGCAGCGCCGAGCCACTGTGCCCGGTTCCTCTCGCAGCAACGGCCGCCCGGGCTCCGAGGCGGACTCCTCCCTCAGCTGATCTCCGTGGGACTCCCCTCAGGGCCACCGCCGGGCCGGGCCGGCGGGCTGCCGGGGCTGCACCGGACCGGAGGTCTCCAGCCCTCCCCCGGGCCGAGGAGACGGCACTTTATTTCCTCAGGAAGAGGTCCCCGCCCGGCGCCCCCGCTCCACTCCCGGCCCGCGCCCACAGAGCGGCTCCCGCCGCGCCCCTTCCACCCCCAGCAGCACCCGGTCCGGCCCTGCCCCCCGGCTCTTCCCACCCCGCGGGCTCGGCCGCTGCCACCTCCCCCGGGGTGGTGTCCGCAGCTCCCGCCCCGCCCCGCTTTACGACAGCCGGTGGCGGCTTTGCGGCCGGCCCGGGTGCCGTACGGCGAGCCGGGGCCCTCCGCGACCTCGGCCCGGCGGTCGCCAGTGCGCGGGGCCGGGACGGGGGCTGGGCCCGGGCTGGGGCGGCCATGGTGAGTGCGGGCGGGGATCCGGGCCCGGCGGGTCTCGCCGTCGGGGCCGGGGGATGCTTATGTTTGGGCCGGCAGCTGCCCCGGGCCCGGAGCTCGGCTCGTCCTTGGCGCGGCCCGGCCCGGCTATGGGGCCCGGTGCCCTGGGCCGTGCGGAGAGGGCGCTGCCCTCGCACAGGCCGCGGCGGGGCCGTGGGCTCCGGCCCCGGTGCCTCCGGGGTTGGAGCGGGGCCGCCGAGCGGGGCGGTGCTGCCGGGCTGGGCTCTCCTCGTCCCCCGGCACTGGGGGGTTCCCGGCTCTGGGCCCGGCCTCGCCGCAGCGGCTGCGCTGCCCTGGCTGCGCCCCTGCCCTCCCTCCCAGCAGCGCGGCCGAAGCCAGTCGCGCTGTGACCGTTTTTCCCCGGGTCACGTTGCTTTCGGCTGTGTCCTGGTCCGAGCCGCTGTGGAGGTTGCCGGGTGGGCTTTTCTTCTTTTCCTTTGGTAAACAAACGCTTCATGTCTTCCCTCTGTAGGCCAGTACAATGGTGGCGGTCGGCCTGACCATCGCGGCAGCTGGATTTGCAGGTTTGTGGATGATGGGAGGACACTGAACACCCAGTTGCACTTATCATTGCTCGCTTCAGGACTGATGAGTTTTAAGGCAGTGTCATAGTTGATAGAGGACATTCGTTTGGCAGAGCCTGTATTGAGAAATGTGGCTGTAATTAAACAAAGATCAAACGTCTTTTTTTATGTCCCCAAAAAGTTTATTCCACATTCTAATCCAGAAGTTACCAGTTGCACTGAAAGGCTAAAGCTTTATGAAACTTTATACTTAGCCTTGTTCAACACTGATTTCTTTAAGGTCGCTATGCAGTAAAAGCTATGAAGCAAATGGAGCCACAAGTAAAACAAGCACTTCAGAACCTACCAAAACCTGTAAGTTTTTGCTTTATTGTAGCATCTTTTTATTTAAAAGTTTACTTGGTGAAATAACTAGGGGCTGTTGTCTCTGTATAGCTTTACTGACATTTTCTTCTAATACTAAACATAGTTTTGTCAGCAATAACAGAATTAATTTCTGTGATCCTGGTGGTTGTTGACTAATAGAGAACTTGTTTGGGCAAGTTTAAGTACTCATTTAAATAATGATACTCTACTTCAGCTGAATTTCTTATTACAAGTGCAAAAGAAGCTTTGCAGTATCCTTGCAGACTAAAAGTTCAGCAGCTACTAAAGCAATATGAGTTGTTTTAACCCATAAAGTTGAAAATTGATGCTTTTTAAACTACATTTTCTCTTTCAGGCCTTCAGTGGTTATTACAGAGGTGGATTTGAACCCAAAATGACTAAACGAGAAGCAGCTTTAATACTAGGAGTGAGGTAAAAGGAAACTAACTAGAAATGAAAGGTAAAAAGGAGGCTATGGTGTTACCTAGTTGCTGGCCTGGTTTGAGAAGGACATAATTCTCAGTTCTAAGACTGTCATATGTCCAGCTTCCCGCGGGAATGTCACTGCCAAGTCGGGCCATGTGAAATGGCCTTTCAGGATTTTCTGTACTTATTGGGGGTTCTTTGCTGCATGTTAGCTTGCTTAAAGCTAACTCTAGCTGGACTTCTGTACATCTGCAAATCCCTGGCACATTTGAAAGCCATGTGCAGGTCCTGGTAAATATGCCATTTCCAAGAAGTCTTGGGGTTTTCTTGGTATGGGGAACGTGGTTGTGCTGTTTGCTTGTGGGTCCTGTCACTGCTGGTGAATTTGAGAGAGATGCAGTGTGAAGGTGCTGCAAAGCCACTCCTTGCATGTGGAATAAATTTGTCACTTATTCTAGAATATCTTAGATATGACTATGGTAGCTATCTCTGACAAACTTAAAGAGACTTAAGGCCAAATACAGAAATTTATAAGATAAGAGAGCAAGAACCATTTCTGTTTGAGGGCAGCTTCCAACTGTGAAGTTTGTATGCAAACAGTTTGTTGTTTGGTTGTTTTGATGCAGTTTGTTGTTTGTTTTTTTTTTTAATAAATCAGGAGCGATTTCCTCCCCCCGCTCCAGTCTTTAGGAAGTTTTTCCAGTAAAAATCTTACAACATAGGTCTGTTTGGTTTTAATTGTGTGCATGTCCCCCACTGTATTTCACTGCTATAGCGTGTCTTCTTTAGCATGCAGTATTTTGGAAAAATTGTAAAAACAAACAGGAAAACAAAAACATACATGTAAGCCAAAATTGTTGTGTGAAGAAGACAGAGTGCTTGCTTGTTCTAAGACATCTTTTAAAGATCTGGGGGATTTTAAGAGGTTCCCTTAAGTCAGTTTTTCTCTCTCTTTTAAAGCCCTACAGCCAACAGAAGTAAAATAAGAGAAGCTCATAGACGGATCATGCTTCTGAATCATCCAGATAAAGGTCAGTAAGTCACTCTGATTAATTAATACTTGTTTTTAACACAGATCAATAGAACTGTGTAGGGAAGAAGTGACTGACATATGACTACCTAAAAAACCCGAGAGTGAAAACAAATTATAGGGTGACTTAATCCTTATGTGTTTGGAGCATATTTTTGTGTTTGAATGCTCTAAAGCAAGCAAACAGATTCAGCAGATCAGCTTGATACTTGCTTTATCTTCTGCACATACCAGATTAAAATACAATTTGTTAAAGTGAGACTTAAAACCACCTTAATTTCAGCTGAAAGCCCAGAGTACATTTGTGCACTTCATCTGTATCATGTTAGTTTGAGTTCATTTGAATGCATTGGGGATTCACCATAAATGGCAGGTATTGAGCCTTCTGCTTCTGGTGAAGACACTGAACTATGAAATATGCCTGTTTGTGGTACTCTGAAAGCTCAAAATCTAGTTGTGCTTAAAGTTACTAACTGGAGGCATCTATACCTTTTATAAATTCTGTTCACTTCAGTGAGTCAGAATCATGTGTTAGTGCTTGGCTAATTTAACTTCTTAATCCTCACTGAAAAGGTAAAATGGCTTTGTGACTGTTGCACTTCATTACTTTACTTTTATGTACCAAAATCCAAAATAATCCTATTAATTGATAATATCTAGCAGAAGTTAACTTCAAAATTAACTTCATGGAATATGTGCAGAACCGGAAAACAGCTAGCCAGAGACTGCTTAGGAGCATTTCACATGTTTTCCATGACCTAAATAAGTTAAATTAATCTTCAGGTAAACAGAGTAATTCCAGTACTAGTAAATGGTGCACACGCTCGAAATGCACACCAAAGATCTTTGCACCGCAGGGTCAGTTACAGTTCCAGTGCATTTGCATTGTGGGTTCTGTTTCAGTGACTTCCCAAGTCCTTTGTATGTCACATTTAAAAACTGAACTAGTCCATTGGTACAGCAGCAGCAGCTCATATGAACTGGGTGGGGAAGGTTCACCTGCAGACTTGTTAGTTTAACACTTCTGTATTCACACCACTCCACGTGCTTAGTCACCAATTCATTTCTGACTGATAAAACTAGAGAAAAAAACTCAGCCCAATAAACTAAAAGAAACCAAAAAGGAATGAGCTGTCTGCACATTTAGCTACTGCCCTGACTGCATGTGTAAGCTTACATGGCTTTGGGCATAATGCAGTTTGTTCTTGAGTAACTTTCAGATCATACTCTCACTTTTTGCCTGTGTGCTGTGGCATTAACAGTCAGAAAATACTTTCCATCTGAAGTGACGTGAGATTATCTTTCTTCTAGGTGGTTCTCCTTATGTAGCAGCCAAAATCAATGAAGCTAAAGATTTACTGGAAGACCAAGCTAAAAAATGAATGAGAGAAAATCAGAGGGTTTGTCCATGCAAATGATTATTTTTGATAAATGGCTTAAGAAAAGTTCTAATGTCTTTGACTTAATTTAAAGTCTTTGACTTACTATAAATGAAGCTGGAAATAGAATCCAGGGAGGTACTTCCCTCCCTGTTCACTTAGTCACTTTTTGGAGAAAGGTGTGAGGGAGCGAGGCTTAATGTTTTATTTCATAGCTGTTCTTTATTAAGCAGCAAATGTGTCACTCAAGAAATATTTTCAGTGTAAAAGAGTAGTAACTGGGTTTGGCCAGTGCATGTTACCAGCTACAGGTAGGCTTGCATGCTGTTACCTAATTTTTGTTCAACTGGCTGTGTGAAGTTCACACTGCTGTGCTTTCACGTGCCAAAGTTAACATCAGGAACTAGTCTGGGGAGGGGGTGGAAAAATCAAAGAGGATTTATTTGGTGGGAGGAGTTGGGACAGGTGTGTGGTTGTCTCTGACTGAAGAAATAAAGTACAGGAAACAACGTACTCGTTGTCTTTGCCTTGTGAGAAACAAGGTTGGTTGAGCTGCTTAAGTGTTACTGATGGGTCTGGAATGTTCTGGTCTTTCTAGAAACTTTCAGTTAATGGATTTTATAGCGTTTAATAAGTGACAAATTTGCAATAGAAGTACTGTAGATTTATACACTATCTATTCATACTACAGTTAGAATTCAGATAATAAGGTTTGCATTTATAGCTATTGGGAAACAGGAACTCTTTACGTAGATCATTGAAGACACTTGAGCTGGATTTACCGTGCTGCGTGAAGCCCAACATACACCAGAAGTCGTCTTTGTAAGTATCTGAACCAGGGCCCACGAGTTCTGTTGTATTCTTGCCAGTCTTTCCAAAACTCTTGTGAAATGGCTGCACAGCACACGTTAAGAGTTAACTCCCATCTCTTCATAAATGCAGTAGATTGTAGAGCTTTCATTTTTCCAGAACTAAGCAGCCTCTGCTTCAGAGCAGCGCAAGTTGTCTGACATCCTCTGCGTCAACACGTGCTGCTGTGTTGCTGCATTTCTGTAGTTACAGGTGTTACCAGAACAGTAAGGAGGAGTTCCAAGGCCTCACAAGAGAGGCTCCAGTCAGTAATATGAGTATGAAACAGAAAACATTTAGAACCTATAGAGAGAAGGGGATAACTTTGCTTTCAAAGTGGGGTGAAAACGCAGCAGGACCATTGCCATGCCGCAGTTCCAGAGTATCTGTGTTTTCAGCCATATGCAGAATGTTGCTGTACTTCAGTTTTTCCTGCCAAATAACACTGACTTCTTAATCAGAGTGCTCTCTTCTGTTTTTTAAGATTTGCTCTACTCTTGTGGCTGCCTTATCAGTTGAGCTGCTTGTGCACACTGCAGAGTTCGAACAATTTACCTGTTTGTTCTCCAGTGGGGAACATTGTTGATGAGTGTCAACACTTGAGTCATATTAAGAACTGCACGTTGCCTTCAATGCAATCCATAGCCAGACCTAGTCAGTACAGCCCCTGTAGCTGTGTCAGGCAGAGCAGCTGGAGTCAGACATGGTCAGAGACTTCAGTTTTGTCCTTACTCACTCCTGACAAAAACAGGTAAGACATTTTTTTTTCTTTGAAGTCAGCACTACCAGTTCACTCTGACTTCTTAAAACATCTCCTTGCTACTCAAATGTTTTTCCACCTCACTTCATGTGCCTGAAACGATGGGTTAGTGTGTCATGCTTCTGACTTCTCAATCAAAAACTACATCTGCATTAATTCCTAGATATGTTAGTCAGATTAGGTGATTCTCCAAGATCTGAAGTCTGTTTTTAAGACTTGTTAACTGATACTTTACATCATCACTTAAAGAATGGGAGATTAGCATGGTAGAAGACTCTTATAAAAGAGTTAAAGGTTCAAGCTGCTGTGCAAGTACATTTCAATTGCGTTAAGAGCTTGAAAACCTTAAAGTCAATAGTAATTTAAATTTGATAGAAACAGTCAACAGATGGAAGATCAAAGTTTATTTTCTTTTACTACCAGCATACAAAAAAAACATATTGCACATCAAACAACCAAAACAAAAATAAAAATACTCTACTAAGGACTAACATATGTAGTTTATACAGAATAAACTTTCTGGAAATTGATCTTTTCAGTAGTTCAGGTTATGTCTTAATGGACATGACTAATTCAGCTTAGTGTTAACTAAAGCTATGTTTGATTTTTAAATACTGTACAGTTTAATAAATAAACCAAACAAAGCCTCAATGTAGAACAGTCACTGCCAATGTCACCCAGTATCCCTGCAGATTATGAGAATTTAACAAATGTATTCCAGTGGTCTGCAGATTTTTCCTCTACATACAGCATTTAAAAAACATGTATTAAAACAGACCAGTTTCCAGACTAAACTAATGGAGAAATTACATTTCAGTGCAAAATATTTTAGACTGCATTTCTTTCTAGTATTCCTCAGGTGAAGAAGTGGTTGCATATTATTAAAAATGTAACAAAAGCAGCTAATGCTTTCATAAAGAGTATTATGTTAGGGATCCCCCTCACATCTTTGCCATATTTTGAAAACAAAATAACATTTCCTATAGCCAGCAATTTTGTTTATTTAAATGTTACATATACTATCTCAAGGCACATCTGATGATATATTTATAACACAGTAGGTGTCAAAGTATGTTTAACATATGATTTCTTCAGGATCCCTCCCCCTTCTGTATTCCAAAATGGAGGAACTGAAAGTGCGGTGTCAAGACTGGCGATCCATATTCTATCTTTGGCAAGCTTATACAAGCACTATTTTAAATGTAATGTAAGAGAACTGTAAACTAGGAACTTCAGTTTATGAAACACCATTCAGCACTGCTTCTTCCTGATTATTTCCATCCTCCTGAACAGTAACTTTCTTTTCATCAGGACTGTGCTGTAGTTTAGAAGGCTCATCCCCAGGAGCTGTAGCAGGACCATTCACTGCCTTTTCAGAAGGGCTGTTTTCATCAATGGCATCTTTTGCCTTGCAAAAGAAAAAACAGGATAGTATTAAAAGTTCTGTAAAAAACAATAACTAAGAGTGTAATCTAATTCCTTCCGGCTCACACAGCAACTCTGCACCAGGAAACACCTCTTGTCACCTACTTTCTGTGGCAGTACCCTGTCATGTGTAGCTCCCTGTCACTTACCTTGTCATTTACAGGACACTTCTGAGCAAATCATGCCAAGGTAACCCCGAGACAGCAGACCCTCAGCATACCCAGTGTTTTATTTGACAATTTCAATGTGTCTAAGCCAATTGAAGTAGTTAACTGAAAAGTTGAGTTTTGCACCCTTTTCAAAGTCTATAGTAAGATTAGATTTTGTTAATCACACATGAATGGATCTTTCTTGTTTTGCTAAACTCGGACATAACTTGTCGCAGTGAGTTCAGTGTTATTTTAGAGGTAAAGGAATTCTGCTTTATTCAGTTCTGAGCATTATTTGGCATGCTATGCAGCGCCACTCTGATCCTTTTAACAGATCTCAAATCTGCCATCTCTGTAACATTAATTCTTTCTAAAATAGTTTGTACAAGCCACTAAACATGCTACCTGGCATCCTCTGTGAAAGCATTTCAAGGAATTATTTCTTAAGACTCACCCATGGATAGTTTTCACATTTAATTATGTAATGCTATGTTATGAAGCATGACACTGGTCACTGAAGTCTGCAGTGATAATCATGTCAGTTCTGTTTACTCTGCACCCTTTTTGCTTTTAATGCTTTATTCTTGAACTCAAATGCATTTGTAGTCAAATGAGGGCAATCTAAATGAAGCATTCCTTTACTGTTTTGGTGCAAGGGAAGAGGAAAAACCCCCATACTTAAAACAAAACAAAAAACCCCCAAGACAAAAGACCAAATCAAACCAAAAAACCCCAAACTCACCGTTTCTTTCTTGGTTTTGGCTAGTGTCTCCTTTGGAGGGTTTCTCTGTCTGCTTTGCGATTCAGCTCGTGATATATAATCAGCTACTGTTACTGTTCAAGGAAAAAAAATCAGAGTGATGCTCACATCAGAAGTCTCATTGAGCATTAAGCTTCATATGTCTTTTCTGTACAAGTTACACTATCACTGGGAGACATCTCTCCAAAGGCCTTCACGCTTAAAGGTTATCAGCTACATAGCAAGCATCAGTTTGTTTCTGCTGTTAAATACAGTCTTCACTAAAATCAGTGGTAACATGACAATCTGAAGGTGGAATCTGAACATTAATAAAATAGTAATTTTGGTTAAATTGTGAATTTTATTGGAAAATAAGGGCTTTCTGTACTGGGTTTGAAGAGATCAGACTGCAGGCTCTTACAACTACAGCCTGTCACTGGGGCTTTACGAACTTGAATTTCACACTAACAAAATGAAGGTGAAGTTAAAATATGGAAAGAATTGGGGGAGGTTCAGAGTATGGAATCACTTACGATAAAGCAGCATTCAAATCTTTGTCACTTCATGAAGCAACTGGCAAGAGAACTCACCCTCCTCCTGGTATTCAAAACGCAATCCACACAGTTAACTCTGGCTGGTGGGTGGGTGGGTGGATTAATTGTGGTGTGTGTACAGACACTTGAAGCAGCTCAGCCAGAGCGAGCCCGTGCTCAGAGGCCGGACAGCCACGCTTGCACTGTTACAGCTACACTTACTGGATGCCAGCCAGGGGTTTTCTGACCTCTTTTCTTCTTACCACCTCAGCACATGTTCTGGTAGCCTGGTTTTGTCTTATCCTGCCCTCTTGTAACCACACCAACTGAGAGTCAGTTCTATCTTTAGAACACATAGCACTACAAATTTAAAAATACACTCGTGTCTTGGACGAGCTAAAGCACATGAGGGTTGGCAAGCATTATCTACTGAACAGCACAGTCAGTTATATTTAGTATATCATGCATTCAGGTGAACTATTTTTCTGGATTTAGGAATGATTGTGCATGAAACCTGCATCAGAACAGGAATTACAACACACGAATTTTCTGTTACAGTAACTGGACTTCTTACAACTGGGTCCTTGCATAATTGTCAGAGACTAAGTGAGTTTCTGCACAAGGAGAATTATTTTAATGAGGTTCTGTGCCCAACTCCTCTAATGTAAAGATGAAGTATGTTTTATGCACACAGTGTTAAGACACCAATTCTTAATATTCATGTATGTAGCAGGAACCCAAAACACATGGCAGTTAAATCAACACAACTAAGTGACTGAAGTACATCGTTAACATGGGGGGGGGCAGAGTTCCTTCTGTCTTAACTGAATCTCTTCATAAATACTTAGGTAGTGAAATTATTAGAGCATTTTTCACAAGGACAGTGTAACTAACTACCAATGCTCTTACTGTTGTATTTAAAAATATTTCTTAGGCAAACTGGAAATAATATCCTGAACAAAGATATTAATAGGAAAAAAACCTGAGAAATCTTGTTTGGGAAATTTTGTTTTGTTCTTAGAATATGTAGATTTAAAAGAAAAATATCATAGCTTTTGTAGAGATGACTAACATCTCCCTCTGTTGCTGGTTGAAATTAGTTTCTTAGAAGTAAAAACTGAAATCCATTTTTACTTTTCCTGCCCATTTTTTACCTTGTATCACTGTTACAAAACTAGAAAGTTCAGAAGAAATGGGTTATTTTTTTTGGTGTATATTTGGGGGGCAGGTTTCTTCTGCCCCCATGTTTTAGTTAGTGTAATGGAACAACTTTCTTCTTAATCACACAGACATAAGGAAGACAAATATGGGTGAAATTTTGAACCTGTCAGTGTAGAAGCCCTTCTGTTCCTACCTTACCCCACGTAGGTACAGGCATTTTCTAAAGAGGGCGTTACAGTGAAAATGAGCTAGTTCACCTTTAACATTTCAAGTGTTAGTACACACAAAAGAAATGCAACAAGCCACAACAAGAAGAAATTGGAAACATGCAATTTCATTTCAATGCCTCCTCCTTCCCACCCTCAATCTGTAGAGGACTTAGAAATATTCACAACAGCCGAGGACTGGCAGTGGCAGTTTGACAGCGGCGCGGGGCTGGCAGACCCCAGGCGAGCTCCCTCACTGCGCTCTGCCAGGGCACCCCCGTCCTGCCACTGCGGCTCTTGGCTCCTCAGCCCGTGCTGAAAAGGTTGTGTCGCATTGGATGCAAGTGCGCAGATGCAAGTGAGCGCAGGTCATGAACCTTCAGTTTTGTCTTGATCCTGCACCACGGAACTCAACAGCGCTGTGGCCGTTGACTTCAGTGAGAACCGGATCGGAAGCGTAACTCGGATGTCCAAGCAAAAAGTTAGACATTATCAATTAGTTTCATTAGGCAGATTAAGAACTTTTGTGAGTTCTCCTAGTAGAAGAAATGTCTTTTGTCTTTATCTAGTAGTCTTATTAGTTATTGAGTAACCTTTTTGTATTATGCAGCTCTATGTACAACAGCAGACACAACATTCTCTCATGCTTTTGACCTGAGATTACCCACAGCTCCACTCGAATTACCTGGCTGTCTATCTTCTGCCTGACCCCTGAAGCGACGCCTGCGGCTACGATTGCGTCGCTGGGGTTTTTTGTCACTATCATCTGCAATTGCAAAGTTTACCATGAACTATTTCTGATGATAAAAATCAATCAATAAATATTTCAGCAGTTTCAGCAAGGGGCATTTAAAATTGCTTCTGTTAAAGAGACAGGCTAAATAAGACAGGCTCAAAATAAAACAACTTTATACTGAAAGCATACACAATAATGCAAAAGCTAGACTGCACGTTTTTTGCTCTTGCCTCATTAAAACATTTAGGCATATGCTTAACGACCTCAGATTTAATTTATTAACTAAGTAACCATATGTCAAATTTTAGCCACATAACCCATGAAAGAAGGTTTTTTCCTCATTTATTAAAGCAACAGATTATATTCTTGTCCCAGCGAATATGAAGAGAGGAAAGTACTTAGGCAGATGCTGGGTAGAGCCAAATTAGCAGCTGCTTAAGTAGCTTCCTTACACTGAGACTGAGGTGACCAAGTCAAAAATAAACGCTGATCCAACAGCGCTGTTTCCACAAAACCAGCAGTACCAAGTACTAAACAAGGTAGTCTTTGGTGTCTCCATCAGACAGTTTTTACAGAAGAGGCATATGAAAATACTAGTGGAGCTCAGTAAACAGCAGATTTCATGGCAGAGCCATGGAGGAAGTCTTTAATCAGACAGCAACCTTTAACAGAACAACGATTCCTCACTAACAGAAATGAACAAACATTTTGCTACACTTACATGGACAACACATGTCTTCTCCGCTTTTTCTGGGACTATCATCCAACTGTTTACATACCTAAACCATTCTCATTAACAGAAGCTGTATCAGACTCTGTCATCCCATCCATAAGAACAGCGTCTTCATCAGTCCTTCGCCGGCGCGACCTCCTGCGGCGGTTACTGCTGTGGTGGGATTCGCTAGCATCGGTGTCCACCGTCTGGTCTGACTCGGTGTTATCGAGCAAGCTGTAAGGGTTGCTGTCTGGATCTTTAAGCACTGAACAAACAAAGAGTTTCCATTTAAGAGACTGTAGTTACATATAATTTAATTTCCAGGCTGACTAACATCCGTGTTTGAAAGTTTCAAAATACAAAGCAACCTTATGAAAAGGTGTAATCCACACAACTGCAGCGTTTCTGATTTCACCTGGTTCCTCTCCGACTCTAATCCAACAGTAAGTGTTCTGAGGAACCCCAACAGGCACTTGTATTTTTGAATCACATAGATTTCCATGGTGACATTTAGAGAACTTTTACTCAAAACTCCTAAATGTGTAAAATACACTGTTCACTTGATAGCAGAATGGTACTTCTGACACTACTGAGGTGTTATGAATTAACAGTCAAATTCTGATAAACCATAAGGTAACTTCCCTTCCATGATTTCTCCTCTCATTCTGTGTCTAAACATAAGCTGAACTCAGAAGGCAGCCTTAGGGAACGTGCCAAGGCCTTATAAACTTTGATAATATCGTTATTATGCATGAGTAGCAGAGGAAGGAAATGAAGATCATTGTGAGTAGAAGATAAAGGAATAAAAATTGAACAAAACAGTGTGCAAGGAACTATCACACAGCTCTACTGAAATCTCAATGTGTGAAGACAAAAATATGGAGTATACCAAGAGGTTGTTATACAGAAGATTGCTAGGAACAAAAACTAAATTCAAACCACACATGCCACACAGTACCAGAGCTAATGGATGACTTGCCACCACGAGGTCCACCACGCCCACGACCTCCAGACACACTACGCCCTCGTCCTCCAGGACGTCGCCTATTGTCGCGTTGGTGTCTGCCTTCCCTGTCATCTTCTCCTGCCAAGGACCAGTCGCTAAGTTCATCTTTTCTCTCAGATTCTGTTTCAGAGGGGTTGGAGAGCTCAGAGTTTGTACCTTGTACAAGAAGGATAAAGAAAACTGGAAATTAATATGAAATTTGGGGTTGTATTCTGGTTTCACATTCACAGAAGTCTTCCAACCAACATGGCTGGTTATACATACACATACATGTCTTATTTTTTATATATATATATAAAAATAAAAATATAGAAGTTAAATTAATTTATATATACTTATTATATAATACACACATAATTCTACATAGTCATATGTAAAAATATATGCATATATAAAATATAGATAAGAGCAGTTGCCTACATTTCTAAGATCTCAACCTAAGTTTCTTTGTAATAACCTGAGAAGTAAGGGCTCAAAGATTACCAAAACCGTAATTCATGTACATTAAACAGTATTTCCCCTCCCTGTGCACACACTGCAGGCATTCAGTGCAGTTTCTAGGCAGCATCTCTGAAATTCCCAAGGATAACTTTATAGCTGATGGCTGTTGCTAAGCAACCTCTTCTGGCTGTTATCAAGCTGCTCCAACGATTTCACCGTTCACATGAAATAACATCCATCACATCCCCGCGCCTCCGAGCTAGCCAAACCCACACAGCTTTCTGCTACTTCAAAATTCAACACTATTTATTTTAAGCATCCAGGAACCCTCCTTACTAACCACTGTGGAATAAAGAGATTTAAACCCATATGGTTCTAACGTGCAATTCTTGCCATTTTTGGGTGGGAGTGGCAGTTTTCCAAATGAAAATCTGTGGGTATATAAGAAACTGAACAACTTCCATTACAGTTTAGTCAAACAATTCCTTGGGAAACAGTAAAAAACAAAGTTCCAAACACGAGCACTATCATCAGAAGCACCCTGACCAGCATGCATGACCCTGGAAGCTACAGCCAGTGGCAGACAATAAAATCCAGGAGAACTTGTCTGATTTGTAACAGAAGTGTGCAGACCATCAAGAGTAATTTACTGCACTGAGTAAGCAGGTTTCTTTTTTTTCTGTTTACAGGAGCACTTAAGTTTCTTTGTGAAATACATCCATATTCAAATACAGATACTCTCCATTTGGGGAGCTGCTGCTGAATGAAAAGGGGATGTGCACACCTCTAGGGAACAGAATAGCAGTTCCTGGTTAATTTAAAGATGCACTAGAATACCTCACTTCATCTTAAGCAAATCCAGTTATCTCCTGACTAAATTAAAAAACCAAACAAAACCAAAACAACAAAGAAAACAAAACAGCAAAAAACCTCACAGGATTTTGTGCTGTTCTCCATTTTAAATTATTTTGTTCTACTTTTCAAAAATACATTCCTAAGATGGCTATATAGGATCATTGACAAGCATTTTTTCTCCTACTCAATCAAAACAGTAATGCTAATTCCAGGTTTGTTTTTTTTTCCTTATTTGTGTCTCCTGAGGCATATCTGTAGCTCCTTCTCTTTCCCAGCTTTGTATGATAGAACTACTGCTGTGGAAGGACAAGATCTTAACAAGAGTTCTGTTTGGTCTTTTTTCAGTTTAAAACTAAACTTCAACAAGAATGAGAATCTAATTGGGTGTTTGAGCTATATAAATAAAACAGAACAGCAATTCTCAGTTTTTAACCCTGCCTTCACTCAACTACACTGAGCACAAAGAAATCTGGAGACAGGATTCAGAAGCCCACTGAGGACTCGCTCCACAGATGCTCAAGCAGACTCACCGTAACCAGATGTGTAATTGGGGCCCCTGCGGCCTCTCCCTCGCCCGCTGTAGGACCTGGAACCTTGCACTGAGGAGAGGGTGCTCTCGTCAGTCGTGTAACCCTTCTCCTTTTCAGGAACTCGAGCAGAAGAAGGTCTGAAGCCCATTCCAATCTGACGCAACTGCTCATCAATCTGGAGCCTTTCCAGTCTTAGTTGTTCTACCTCCTACATAAAAGGAAATTAAAGAAAATTGCTGATCAAGAAATGCTCCTTCCCCTTACAACACACCATTGTCCATCCAGACACCTTAAAAACTGGAATTCCTGTAGGAGAGTTAACAGCAACTTGAAAGTGACTGCAAATAACAGAATTCAACTATGAGTTCTGCAATCTCTGAGTTTTGGAAGAAGACTAAAACCTTTCTCTTAAATCACCGTGCTGAGACTGTTAAGGCTACCATTACCTTTCTTAACTACACTTTACTGCACGTTTTCTAGTCAAATTTTTAAAAAGCTAACTCAAAGTAACACGGTTCAAATTCACTTATTAATTTTGTTAAGTGCACACCACAACCCCACACAAACCCAGCTAATCTAAATGGGTAATTGTCCTAACACCACAGAGCATTAATGTGTTACCATTAGCAATTCCATCCTACCCCAACAGAGCTTTAACCTCCCAACAACAGGGCACTAACACAGACAAAATATTGGCAATGTTCCTTCTTAAACACCCCTGGAAGCAGTGCTCTTCACAGCCCAGTCCCTTCAGCACCAACAGTACTATGTAACCATGTGAATGCATTTAAAGGCCTCCACACCACCTATGGGCAAGGGGTGGGTTCAAGGCACCAACCCTGAAATCCCGATAGAGAGGGACCATTTACCACCTGCAAATCCCATCGAATTTATAGCTCAAAAATTCGGTTACTTCAACCAAAGTTTCCTCTACAGATCCTGTCTTCTGAAATACCCTTACCTTTAGATATGCAATGTGGTATTCTAGAAGAACCTGGACATTTCCAATGCTTTCTTTAGTACCAACAAATACAAACGGTACCATTCCCTAGAGAAACAAAACGTCAAGTCTTACTTTCAGAGAGAATGTTACAATCAAAACAATGCTTTCTGTTTAAATTATTAAAAAAATCTCTCTAATTACAAAAGTGAGCTAAACAAGCACAGACAGTAGCTGGACCTTGGGCTGCACAGATGCACTAGACATAGCGGAGACCGGGGTGAGGGGAGGTGCTCGCAGGTTAAGGACTTAAGACTCCAGCTTCCCCAACAACCTATTCTGGCAGTCGAGGTAACGACACACTGTTTTTATCACCCCCCACACAACACAAGTGCTGTGTGAATTTATCACAGTAGGTGCACAGAAGCATCCACAGTTCAGCAAGAAGTGTCCAGTAGTTAATTAAACCAACTTTACAAGATAAAGTACATTTAAAAGATTTTATCTTATGTTCTCGTATATTTAAAGGAAGTGAACACTATTAACATGATCAATCCCAAACTTGCTATGCAGCAGATGTACAGACAGGAGAAAGATTTTACTTTACTTTTTTTTAAAAAAGGTCTTATTTTAGCAGCAAAAAACCCTTTCTTGAATTGTTTTGTATAAAATTTACTGCAAGATGCCAGGCTGAAAAAACAAAAAACCTGCTCTCTCTACACCCACAGAAAAGTTATAAAACTGTCTTCGTTAAATAATTTGCAGGCACCTGTCCTAGAGAATTACCCAAATCAGACCTTCTGCACCACATTACAACCGTTACAGGCTGGCCACGAAAAAACCCAGGGTGCAGAGGCCAGGAAGGTGTATTTATAAACTGCTTACTGACGCCGAGATGAAACAGTGATCCTGTTCTGATGCCAAAAGGCAGCACTCAAACTCATTTGAGTCAGGCCCCAGAAATTCTCACTTTCTGAATATATTTTCCTACATATTCTTTGTTAAAGCATTCAACATGTCTGGTTTTGAAAATAAAAACCTAATCATAGGAAGAAAGAACAAAGTACTTACATCTTCACGGGGCAGTTTATTTTCATTATCTCCTTCAATTCTCACCCTGACGACTCCAGACTTGTCTACAATCTCCTGAATCACTTTTCCATTTTTTCCAATAACTTTTCCTTCAGAGGGCAAGAATGGTTAATTTTGTACCCATGTGCAAAATACTTTAATGGATCTCTTGATATTTTAAGTTATAGTGAACATAATTGTAACAACCACCAGACTCTCCTTTACCATTCACTCTGTTTCAAAGTTTTCTCCTACTTCAGAGGTACAAAAAAAACCCCAGAGAAAGCCCCACACTGTGCCAGAAGAGGTGAAAACTTCCAAAATTAAACTCTCTGTATATGCATACAATGACAAGTATTGATGAAGATCAACATACACCAGTTTCAAACTGAACCAGACTAAGATTAATTGCACAAAAGTTTTGAAAATGGCTATTTTAAATTTATATCACAAGATTATTTGGACCCTTTGACTCCACATGTACCCTCATTCAGTCCTTCCTGACATTCTGACAGGCACAGACAATATGTTTGTTGGGAGCCTCTTAAAAAAAAAAAAGGGGGGGGGGGGCAGGGAATACATTTTTTTCTGAAAATTAATTTTTGCCTTGACAAAATGGTGAGCCAGTATTTGGGAGAACTTCTCCATCCCAAGGAGCTTCTGTAGGCAGCACTTTTGGTACAGAAAGAAATGCACTGGGCATAGAGCAGCACCTTCAATTTGAGTCATTAATGATCACTACACTACTTTTAAATTGGGTGTCCTCATAAAGCGTAGCTAAACGCCTGCTGCCGTATGTGACCGTGTCTGGTTTGGACAAGATGACTGCCTATGTCATAAAGGTGTTGTCATTGTTTAAAAGCAGCATTTTCAGCCAAATGCACTAGGACTAGTGGCATGATTCCTATATGGGTATGTTCACATCAGTGAATGCTATCCAAAACGTGCAAGAAAATCAATTTGTAAAACATTACAGTTAGCGAAGCTCTCCGGTTCAACTAGGTTTGCTGAATGAATTTACAGAAAACAGTGTGTTCATACACAAATGGACAATTAATTTGCTGAATTTTAAAACAAGCTTTAACATTTAGTAGATGAAGCATCATCAAATTGCATCAGATACATAATTTGCAGAGGTCCTATTAAAAAAAATAAACATAATGCAAATCACTACACCTCAACTTGCTCAAGTTATAGAACACAAAGTCTAGTTTTTGGGAGTTTGTACATGAGTTATTTAAATTATGTAGTCAAGTAAACTCTAGGCTGAAAACTGTAGGAAGTTAAAGCAGAGGTTTTGATAATCCAAACTGCTGTGGAATCAGGTACAGCACCTGCACTCTTCGTGCTCTCTTCATACCTGCAGTGCCTGTGAGCTGGTAACGTGGAGTCGGAAGCTGCCAGACTCGCTATCATCAGCGGGCCAAGAGGAGTGGAATGAGGGAAATGAGAAAAGTACCCTGGGAATAGTGAACTGGGGAAAGATGTGTTTTTCTCTTGGGTAGTTTATGATACAGAAGCTCCCATAAAATGCACTGACAAACTTTGGGAAGCTACACCTTTGTAACGGATGAAGCTGACAAGCGCTGCTCATTTGTACAGCAGCTCACCAGCACCCAGCCACCGCCTGGAAGATCTCAGCCAGGAGGCAGCAGCAACATGAGAATTGTCTCGTGTCACTCTTGCAACTCAGCTGCAGTACTTCCACACTAAATTCTGCAATTTAGCTTCAGCACTTCTAAGTAGTCAATTTAGCAAACAATTTTTTACTAGAATCTGAGCTTCAAATATTAACAGTGAATTAGATAGTACAAGTCTGTCAAACAATTTTAAGCGTTAAAATCCTGACAAAGCATTATGCAGCAACAAGATAAGGAATTTCTTAATAATTCCCTAATACAGAAAGCTTTAAAAGATTAATCACTTTCTACTTAAATGCAGAAATCAAATATCATACTGGCATCTAAATCTTCTTTGCAGCATCATGCTGATTAGGCTCCCTTTCCCCAAAGTTTTAGGAGTACTACGTACCAACAAGATTTCTGGGAACTTGAATAAAATCCTCCACAAACTCCAAGTAACTTCTTGCCTTTTTTACTGCATCAGCAGTCTAAAAATTAATTAAAAAAAAAAAAAGAAGAGTTTATATCAGAACATGTGTTAAAAATAAAACCTTGTAGTACCAAGATACAAGTTTTCCAAACATCATTTATTTTCAAAAAGAGGAATAGAGACAAAATTAATCTAGTTTTGAACTAAATGTTAAGGAAATAATAGAGTAAAATACCCATAAACAGAATTTAGTAGCAAAGCAAAGCATCAGTAATGAATAAAACAACTTTTTCCATGCTATTTTAAGACATTTAAAAACATTATCTGCAACTTACCATGAGTAAACCCCAGACATAAAATATCTTACAGTCGTATCTTAAAGCAGTTTCTGGTAGACATTAATTGGGAAAAACCAGCTAATTATATTTTCTCCTCCAAAATCAAGACATAATTTTCAAATCTAGAATCCATTTATTAAAAAAACAACTATAAAGAGAAAAAACAACTATATATTAAAAAAACAACTATATAATCTACCACAAAGATTCTGTACTGAAAAGATATAAATTGTAAGAGGTCCTACCAGCATGCACAGAAACTGCAGCTTACAAGAATACTATGTTAAAAGAAACTGGATGACGTATCTGGTTTCACCTGACGCTGCAGTGAATGAACAGCTACATGGCTATGATGAGACAGGCAAGCCATGAAACTAAATTTAACCTCTGCACTTGTTTCTAAACTGCTCTGGAAGCAACCACTTTTTCTCCACATAAATCTTGTCAGCAATATTGATTTTGCATTTTTTAACGTCATTTTTAACACGTAGCACACAGTTACATTTCCCAGAGGAACACATCTGGGAAAATGGGGAAGAAGAAAATGAATTTTAGACTTTTGACTCTTGACAGTATCTAAAGATTATGTCACCGATAAAGATAAGACATTTCCAAGGTTGGAGGGCAATCTCCCCACAGAACTTTACTGGCTCACTGTAAGCAGTGATGGCCTCTACAGCCTTTTCTGTAAGAAAGTTGCATTGATTTTTGAAAACAGCCTAAATAAAGCAGCTGCTAGAAGTTCTCTCCTCTATAAAGTTTCTCTTAATCAGTATTGAAGAGAAAGAAAAAATCAGCCACAGAACCTTTCTTGTAACAGATGGATCCATTTTCCATGCAAGTCTGAATACCAAGCACTCTCTGCAAACACACATTGAACAGAGGCTGCTGAAACGACTGAAGCAGCTACTCTTCCAGGTGTGTGTGTGCACTCACAAGGCCTGCCCAGCACACAGCCACTTATATCTTCAGGAGAGGAGCTCACTGCAGAAAGGCTGGGAGGTTACGTTCAGAGCACAGCGCCCTACAGGAGAATCTGGCAGCGGTCAGGCAAGCTGGGGATTCAAAGAGCAGCAGCACTGCAGGAAGGTGAGGGAGTGTATAGACACGGCACACCAGGCCTGGTCAGAACTGACTACAGCTAGGAGGTTTTCTGTTTTCTCTGCAAAATTTCTACTTCTGTTTCTCTCCTGCCTTGTGCTTGACAGGAAACTAAGCCTGAATAACACGCACCTCTGGACAAACTCTCTCCTGTAACCACAGGCAAATTACACTAGTGCAACCTGAACTCCACAGTGACTGCTAAAACACTGCACGGCACTAAGGAACCTGTCCTCATCATGCATCACCTCTACTTTGTAAGTAATATCACAACCAAGGCACTGTCTATCCTGAATGCTTGTTTCTGGCCACAGCTCATCTACCATGTTTTCCAAGACAGGACAGCATCATTGGTTACAGGGAGAACTATCAACGCTCTCTTATGGGTTCACTATTAAATGACAGAAATTAACTGACAGTTAATTGAGGCTATACAAATGCTGAAACAAGAAACAAAGCTTCAAATTACCAACAGCAGAAGTGTAGAATTAAGGAATGAATATCAGCATCTAGTCAGTAATGACAGTTTTTGAGCAGCTTCCATTTCACACAAACACCTCAGCCCTTTAATCCGTCATTTTTTAGGCAACACATGAAGCAAGAGTACCACCAGCTCCTGCATCTTTCAATCAAATTAGTGAAGTCCTGGAAGAACAATAAATTTATAAACCTCTACTTCTGGTAGCAGTCAAAATGACAGCACGAGAAACATGGGCAAACTGGATTTCAAGATAATGAAACAAGCAAGAAAGCATGGAAAACAGAGGAAGAGGAGGTCGTTGTAGGGAACAGAGGCTATGCTGCACGCTCAAAGCAACCTGCTGAAGTGATACCAACTTCAACACACATGAGCAGTTTTTCACCTGCAACAAACCCTACAAACAGGACACAATTAACTGAAGAGTTCACAATGTCCTGCCTCAGAGGTATGTTTATCAATTCTTTCCCAAATAAAGATGAAGGAACAGCAACTGCAGTCACAGAAGCAGAGTCAGGATGAGAAAATAAACAACTGCCAGTGGCTGCAGTTCTCCAGTGCACCTATATGCATATCTACACTTTGCCACAAGTGCTCAGAATTTTTGTGTGAGTACAACCTGTATGACTCACTCACACCCCAACAGGAGATAGCACACAAAGCTGATTTGGACAATGTATTCTCAGTTCCCCACAGTCAGTAATTCAGAAAAGGAAAAGTGACTCTCTAAAAAAATCAGTGTGCACATGGATTAAAGACCTCACAGAACTCCAGTTATTAGTAACTACTATCACACTTGGAACGACAGTCTACACCCCCATTCACGCTCTGGTTACTTCACACAGTAGTCCACACAATCAAGACACATCCAGGTAACTTGAAGAGTCTTTAACAGAAAGATTAAATACAAGATATTTTTCTAAACTCAGCATTATACCTTTTGCAGCAGGAGAGTTCTGAATGAGAGTGTCAAAGAAGAACTGTACAGTTGTAGATTTTGGGGCAAGTGTTTAGTAACACAGTCACTAACATAGATCTAGCGGCTACACGCTGGTGGAGTGCACTCCTGTTAACAAATGGTGGATCTGTCACAGGAGTCCCACACCAGTTTCTGAGACAAGTTTTTGAAAGTCCCTCCAAAGTCCTAGTAGCTCTTTCAGACCTTCCCTAAAGGAAAAAACAGAGCTACCTCTGGGAATCACTTGGAAAAGCCTTATCCCATGCAGATAAAGACAAAGCCCTCCCACATCATGGTTTGTTCATTGCGATATGAGTCTTTTGTCAAGAAATAAAATAAAAGGCATACTAGTCTCCTAGTTTAAATGGAACTGAGCTCATGAAAGCTTCATAGGGAAAATGAGTTTTCTTATTTTCTCCAAAGGGAAAACAAGAAGTAAGAGTCTCCTGAAAAAGCTGGGATAGACAGGACCATGGAAGAAGCTCAAGTGTTAAGAGTTGGACAAGAGTTGAATGCAACTCAACTTTGCCAGTAATGAAAGTCTAAGAGAAGCTTTTCTGTTTCTGATAAGGCTTGCTCTCTCTGGGGACATGAGATTTCAAAAGCAGGGGACTCACTGTCCCAGCTCTGAAGTTCACAGTACTGTGGTCTCCGTAACAGGTTCCACAAGCAGCAGTTCAGGCAGAAGGGGAAGGGTCTTGGAACCAAAGTGGTTTTGATCAGACACGGAAAAAGCATGAACAGCATCCCAGAGTTTAGCCTCCTGCTAATACAACACTGAACTTTTATTTGTATGCAAGCTGTTAGCTCTTTTATTTGTTGGCTATGGGAGACCCTGACTACAATGTCAAGGACACTGGATCACTATTCCCACAAACCTCACAGTCTAAAATAGTCTGCCAGTGCATGCAGTTATTGAGGCCTGGCTGCCTGCCAACTTCTGCTGAAAAAAGGCAGAAAGAGTGGACAAGTATATGCAGATGCTGAAACTCTGACGTGGACTATTTAGGTTGTCTGGCTTTTTCAGAAGCACCTATCACTTCTAGGAAGGACAAGACTGGATGAGTCTAAAGGCATTTTATTTAGGGGGCATTTGGTATTTATAATCGTTGCTGTGCACTACTGTAAGAGGCTGGTGACAGTCATAACCTTTCCACAAGATTCAGCATCGCATCATTCACACTGAAGAGATCAACACTGGAATACACTACACATTCTACTGCATTTAAACTTGTCCAATACTTCTTCAGGAACCACTGAGATGTGATTTACTGGCATTACTGGGTCAAAGAAGGATCTGTTGCCACTCTGATGCCCTGGAAGTGTTTAAGACTTTAAAAAAAACCAAAAACAAAACCAAACCAAAACACCCAACCAAAAAACTCAACCCCCCAAAAAACAACCTCACAGAACTTCAGACATACTGAAGAGTACAGAAATTTGTCCTCCTCTCAGCAGTATCAACTTCACCTGATCCTTGTATTACAATCAGGTTCTACTCCTGACATGGATGGAGCATAATTCAAGACCACAGCTGCCTGAAGCAGTAGACAACCAAGGATTTCTAAAAGCATTAACACCAGAGACAGTGTTAGTGGCACCTGTAGAGTTGGTAACATGGGATAAACACCCTCAAGAAACATTCTGACAGGACCCAGGTGATACTGGCATCTTTGTCACTGCTGTTCTGCCTCCTGAATGGATCATTATTTTGGTCCAAAGACCAGCTCTCAAGGCACTTGGGAGATTTAAAGCACATCAGAGCCACACAAATTAAATTAACTTGGAGCAAACCAGCATTATTTTGGCAAAACCAGCATTAAATTACCAAAATAAAAGGGTTAGAAGCAGCAGATACACACTTTAACACATTTAGGTAGGTCAGAGGAGCAGACACCACACAGCAAAACACGTGTGAACTAGAAAGAGGGGAAGGGGAGAACCAACAAGAACAGCATATACAGTCTGGAGAAAAAAAAAAAAACAAAACACAACAAAACTGATCAAGGAAAATATCAGCAATGACACTTCTCTCAGGCTGACCGATGTGCACAGTGCAGTTATAGAATTTGTGCATCAGCACGTGGATTGATGAGGACAGAACACATCCTATGGAGGTCACCACCACAACGAAATTGTGGTAATTAAAATCTCATAATTAAAACACACATGGTACAAGATGCCACAGTGTGAACATGCACACAGACACGTAGACAACTACTCAGCTATTTCGAGTTCTTGGTTCTGGGTACAGTTCTCACCACTCTAAAAGCAGATATAGAGTGAAATGCTCATCAGATTCATACAAAGTTTCCCCCTTACCTCTCCATAGATTCTGAAAGTACCAGTATCCTCCTCAAGTTCAATGGCAGTAACTCCCGGAACCTTTCTGGCTTGTTGTATGTTACTGCCATGCGTTCCTATAGCAAGTCCCATTAAATCTTCTCTGACTACAAATTCCTCATGAAATGCTGCAGCAAGCTGCTTTGTGCACTGAAGAGAAAACAAAGTAAGACTCACCCACGTGCACTCAAGGTACAGTTACGTGCTCAGTTGCGAGTAACAAGAATTACAAGTCATGGCTTACTTCTAAGTGCTTTGTAGCTTCTTCATTTCTCGACATAAGCATAAGTTTGGTGCGAATGCTGCGCAAATGCATGTCACTCAGAATGTTCACTCTCTTCACTGTGGCTTCACTGGCAGACTACAGAAGAGAAGGAACATGAAGTTTCATTTTTTAAGCAAATCTACATTTAAAGGATAAATCAGGAGCCTATTTAAACTAAATCATAAACATGATCTAAATTTCCAGTACTTATGTGGACATTATTCTTCCTCAAAACAAAGCATTCAGCACCACTTCTGCAAACCAACAATTTCCTGTTCTCACTCACAGCATATTTTACACTAAACATTTTGCTGCTGGATATA
This sequence comes from Caprimulgus europaeus, assembly GCA_907165065.1. The sequence goes on along the minus strand of OU015531.1, from coordinate 8,936,363 downwards.
CACAGTAACTCTTTCCCCTTTGATGTTCCCCAGACAAACAAGTATCATTTTACCACAGACATATTTGTCACTCACTGTCTGAATGGCAGAGCTAAGGAAATAAGCAAGCAAAACACAGCTCTGGAGAGTGAGGTTCAAGTGGGTAATACTAAACAGAACTGTGAAGAGAAACTTATGCTGGGAAAAGACTATACAGTAAGAGAAAAACCTGTCACAGAAGAATCTATGTGACCAATTCCTTAATGGCTATGCTGAACTGGTGCAGTTCTTCATGTGGAAACTCAGATGTAGGTCAAAGTGCACCGTGTAATACAGTACAGGGGGAAACTGGCTGCTCCAGAGCAGAGTAAGCTGGAGCTGTCTTTGAGCCATCTGCACAAATCAGTGAAACAGCACTCAGTTGTGGATGATAAAAATCATGAAAACGAGACTGAAAGCTGCTCCTAAATTTAGGCTGTATGCAGTGCAGTACTGGTAGTTCCTCCAAAAGGTCTTCCCCCAAAGATAAAATTTAAACATATCTACCCACATTAAATCTCTCACAATTTACACATCTTGACAAATTAAACCATTTTCTCTACAAATGCACAGCTGGCTATATAATTACCATAAGTAACATAACCAAAAATTAATGCAACATTTACATAGAAATAATTACTTACCAGTATTATTAGTTGACCAGTTTCAGCATGATAAAAAATTCTACATGCTCCCACAGCTTTCTTGAAATCTTTATGTGCATTTTCATTAGCACACCTACGGAGGCAAAATGATTGTTACGTCAACAATCTGCCTCAGAACAGAACACGCAGTATCATGATCAGAACCAAGAATTTTTCAGTAGTTTCTGGCAAAGTCTGTTCAGACACTGGAGAATTGTCATTCTTCTTAACACAGTTCCAGGGCTAATTTCTCTGTGGGCTGTATGCCACTGTGGTTATCTGGCAAGTCTCAGTACCAGAGGCCCACTGGTGCCGAGCCTAAAGCAAGACCTGAAGCTCCCATCTCAGAATTTGCTTTTTGTCCCCACCCCAAAAGCTCAGCAGGGATCCCAGTCAGTAGTTTCTAAACCAGCTACTAGAGCAATAGCTACTGTTAAGGCTCTCCATGGACCTATAAACTGGCCTCTAAAATATAAGCCAAGCAGAGTTTTTACCCCTTCAAATACAGTAAATGCCCTATTAAAGCACGCAGAAGTACTCACGCATCTCTCAGATCCTCAGGAACATCCACTGTGCACTTGAAAAAGGTGTTCTTCTTGACAGTTTTGTTTTGATTCACAGGTCGGAGTCGTTCATAAGTGACAATTTCATTGTAGGTGGCATCACAAGCAGCATATTCAATGACATAAAACTATGGGAGAATTTTTTGGGTTTTTTAAATGGTAATTTCCGTAAGGAACAACAAAGACAAAGCAACATTACCAGCATCACCAACAAAGTAAAAAATACAAATATATAGACTTAAACAGAAATCTGAGTTGATACAATGCTACAAGTCTACACAAATGAGCCTGGACATATTTCTGTACCCATCTCATATCTCAGTGAATTCAGGGCACCATATCAGCATAATTTCATTCCCTCACAAAGGAATCTTGGATTTTTCTCATGCCCATCCCTCTTCAAATACCTACTTTAGCCCAGCTCAAATTCCAAAATTCGAAATGTTTACAGGGACTCTAATTCTTAACAGTGTCTAACAGAGAAGCAAACATAACTCCTTCTTCATAGAAATACCTGCCCTGCAACAGTTTGAAAAAAGAAAAAAGGCAAATCCACCGATTCAATGGGAAAACTACATGTGAATCATGTGAGAGCAAATGGAAAACAAAAATTCAATCTATCTGATACACACTATCCCAAATTTAGGAAAGCAAGAGAACTAAGAAGGTTTAAGAGCTACCAATAATCTACTCCTACACTTCCACCCAACACAGGTAAGAACAAAGAAGCTTGTGTGCACAGTATCCCCAAAGCCTGGCTTCGTGTCAGGGATGCAGCCTTCCTACTGTGAAGTCAAATTCTCTTGCCGTCGTTTCACAAAGTAAAGCTGTAATGAGACTGTACCACACACTGCCATAGCTCCATACACTTAAGTGTCTGAATCTACAAGTTACTTTACAGCTGCAACTCTAAAAGTCAACAGTAAAATACAAACCTGACATATGTAAAAGCAAACCATCCAGTGTCTCTCGCCTACACTCAGAAATACATACACAAAAAAGAACCCACAGCAAACAAACATCAATAGCTACAGCATGCCTAATTTGTAGAGCTGGAACAGACTTTAACCACAGATGATGCATACTGCTTTACTTAATTTTTAGCACCAAGTTCAATTCAAAAAGTAGGTTTGTCAGAAGTCCTGTTCTTAGGCACACATACAGTCAATGCAAGCGACTTGCTCAGCTATAAAAACATAACCCTCAGTTATGTAATGCAGCGTGGGTCATTCCAAAGCAATCTCAACTTACAACTCTGTTTTGTCATGTTTTTGTATGTGTAGTACGTCATTAATGGTTTTTCCATCACAAAGACCTTTCTCATTTACTGTATTTAACATAACACAACAGCAAGAAATAGGTAGGTTTAAAAATAATTTACCTCTCCTTTCATCATTCGAACTTTTGCCAGCCACCAGCCACAAGGTTCTTGGTCATTTGCCCTAGAATAAACCTGAAAATGAAAGTAGTAAGAAACACTGGAAGCACATACAGATGTAATTCACTTGCCTGCATGTGTAATGAAGAAAGAACATCCCAACTTTTCAAATTTTCATTAAAATGGAACACAAAATTACACAAAAGTAATTTTTGTATAAATTATCCAAACAGGTGCTTCTTGCACAAAGCTTTCTTATTTTGCATTACAAGGATTGGGAACAGATCTCCTTTGTGTACAACAGTGACAATTCAAAGAAGGTAAAACCTCGGCTCAACGCTTATTCAGGGGCAATTCCTCACTAAATTCAAACATTGTCTTCATGTTGAAAGTTCATACATAGAAGTAATTCCACAATTTAAGATTTTTGTTTTGTCCTTGGCTGACTTCATATACCTAGGACTATTGAAATTAACCAAGTCACCACAGGATTCCATATTCTGTATTTACCACACACCACCAGGTGAACGCAAAAATCTGATGCAGAACAGACGACTCCTGAAACTTCCGTTTTCCTCATCTTCTCTAAGTTTCATTTACTCCTTATACACTTCTGACACATCAAAGTCATTTGCATACAGACTAAACAAGAAATTTTGCAATAGCAAGGAGGAAGAAAATAATCCTTTAAATTTAACCTCTGACAACAAATAGCATGTACTTCAAATAAAATAACAGAAAAAGCCAGCACCTACATACACTACATTGTTTCTTAGGTTACTGGCCCCAAACTATAAAGGTATCCTAAATAAATTCATTACTTTGATTTTAAGGACAAGTAAAGTAAAAAGCAGAAGTTAGACTAATTACTCTATTACTAAAGATACTGCAGTGAGCTGGGAACAGAACATGCTCCTTTTAATTTCGCAGTTTAATACATCATTTCTAATTAACACTTTCTCTATATAACAGTCTAATTCACACAATTTCCTACCAGATTGTACCAATTAATTTAATTTGGGTCAAAACTTGTTATTGGAAGAGCTTTATTACATCTTCACATCAAAACATTTCCAACAACTTCATTACAGATCAAAAGTGGAAATTACCCAGTTTTGGTTTTAATTCTGAAACAATCTCAGCTATTTTAAGTTTTAGATTTTGAGGAAGTTCCATTGGTAATTCTGTGAAAAAAAACCCAAAATGTCACAGTTTCACTGAAAGCCTAACAAATCCATTACTAGTGACATGCCCCATTTTAAATCTTCACTTTTGTAATGTACTTACAAACATCACCACCACCACCTTGAATGGACAATCAGTTATGTATCAGGAGAGTTCATCAGGGTAAACTCACCTCCACTTCATCTCCTTCACCAATTTCTTTCTTGATATCAGGGGGAGGTGGTAATCTGACTTCATTAAAGGGTACCTGGCGCTCTGGCTGCCAGCTGAAAGTTGAAGAGTTATTTACACATTATTTCTATAATTTTCTTGTTGTTTTCTTAGTTTTATTTTTAGAACTCACTCTTTTCATACGATCAAGTCTGTTTCTTCATCGCTAGAAAGTAAGCCTTATAAGTAAAGAACAAAATAATCCTGTTGGGGAAAAAAAATATCTGGGAAGACATTTAATGACAAAACATTTTTTAAATTAACTGAAAAATTTAACTTGACTGGGTTCACTAAATGGCTTTCATAAAACCCTAGAGAAAATATTATTACATGATGTACTTATACTTCTGCCGTTCAAGTTATAAGCTTATATCTGCATAAAAGTTTTATCTTTGCAGTCCACCATGGGGTTCATCCATTCCTTCACCTCAAACTTAACATTTTAACTGCTTACCATCGATGCTTTAAGTTTTCCACGAAAATCTGACTCTTGATTGCTAACAAAACTTTACATTTCTACTGACAAACTTGTTAACACTCCCCAGGGTGTGTCTGGGAAACAGATTCAGTTTAAAACATACCTTTATATCTGCTTATCAATACCAATTATTACTAGGCATATAAAATGAAAAATTTACCCTCTTGTACAGAAAGGCTATTTATTTTACCATAGCTGGCTCTAAAATGCATTTGACTTGAAGAAGTGTTTATTTTAGGTACATTTTACAGAGACTACTGGGGCAATTCACACACTCTCTTCTCCTGAATAGTCAGAAGGATTATCTCAAGTATCTGGCACAAATTACAGAAAAGGGTAAGCGCTCATGTCTTACAGAGAAGTCTTCCTTTTGATATGGTTGCTTCAAACTCCAATAGACCTCTATGAAATTGCACCTCAAGATCCAATGCTGTTTTATACAGTAATTAAAGTTTCCAGTTCCTGAAACTTGTGTGTTCATTCTCTGCCCCCTTATCTCAAAAAAAAAATGTCTCTTAAAAGAAGCAAGGATATCTACCCAGAGATGAGTTACTGCTATGGCCACAAAACCAGCAGCAGCAGCCTGCACTAGTACACCCACTTTGAGAACTTTACATCAGCTGTAGATAAAGGCTGGCTACACCAAGGGACAACTCAGACTGCCCTTATGGAGTAGGTGTGTTTACTTCACTCGTGCTGAGCACTACCACAACAGAATCATGCATTCAGGACGGGACACACTTGCCAACTTTGATTCTACTAAAGTCCTTGTGAATTTAACTCAGTAAAAAGGGTGGTAATTTATCAGACTTGCATCACAGATTATTTTGACTAGAACTGTACAGACACACTTCCTGATAAGACCTATTTTTGGTCAACAAAACACTCGACATATTGTAGCCCATCCTTTTTGAAACATGGCTGCTGCTGCCAGACTTTCTGTAAAACACATGGATACTAAACACTAGAAATGTGTTTGCCAACAATTAGATCCCTGCTGTGAGCCACAGGCACTTCCTCTAGCCTACTTCACTTCTGACCTGAAAGTATATGCTCTGGAGGCAAAGAGCCTCCTACCTTAAAGAAAAGCAATATGGACATTGAATATGAAACTGAAGATTTGTCACATCTCCTCAGACCATGGATAGGATGAAGGACTCAATTTGGTTTTTGTTTGTTGGGTTTTGGGGTAAAGGTATGAAAACCTAGGAGACAGTAACAACTTCCAGAACCACCGCAGTAAATCTCAGCACAAATTATGGTTGCCACCTTACCTTCTAACTATTTTTCATAAAAGAATGGCTAGAAAACACAGGTTAGAAAGAAACAAAAAACAGACTTTGCACGGTAAACCCCAGGATTACTTCTTCCCCCCCTTTATTTTTATACATGTATATAGATGTATATGGGCATATATGTATACACATAGACACCCTAGGATTATATACTGAGGATTATAAAATACTCTTTATAAATATACCCTTGTACATTCCCAATTACCTTTATTACCCAGCAATCTTTCTTGAAGAAAGGCTCTAAAACTAATCTACAGGTTGGTGCTGGCAGAATTCAGTAGCAATTTTCACACCAAAAGCTGACACATTTTTAGGATTTCCACCTAGCAACTGGAAGGGAAATAGGAAAGAGGATGTATATCCCAGAATATCTTAAATTAGCCTTGGAATCTTCAAGGCAATCCACAGTGTTATCAGTCTGAATGCTGAACAACAGGTATTCATCTGTACTTCACCATCCCATGGATTATCTTTGACATGCCCCTGCAAGTCCCTAGCAACACTGTTGTGTTTATATATTAAATGAAGAGGGCCTCATGGATAATTCTTTCTCCAGATTTGCACTCTTTTCCACTAAAAAAAAGTTTTGGTCTTTAGACTGAATATGTACATATATTTATTTTCTTAATAGTTAAAAAGAAAAATCAATCACCATTGGGATACTTCTATTTCTCCCTGGTTGAGAACACTGATTGGCATTCCTCAGATTAGACATATAGGGAATTGTTCATTTAATAGAAGTGCTATAGTACTTTCCATCTTCTTCTGCTTTGGTATAAGAATATCAGGCCTCTGCCACCGACTATTATTTTAATTCAATTTGGTTGTCACATCTATGTGCAACACTAAAGATACCAAAAAAACGTAAAGGACTGTGTAACTGATGAGCTGAATTCTGATACAGAGATTAAAGAAGGTAGCCCATGGAGACTGTGAACAGAATAATGAGTCTGCACTAGAATAACATCTTTCTAATGAAATCTACTTCCTCTTAATGTAAAAACAAAAACCAACACCAAAAGCACAAAACCACAACAACCTAATGCTCAAATTATTTTTTTTAATAAAATACTTACTTGTTTTCAAATACAACTGTGAGCGAGTCCTCATGAACATCTTTGATGAATCCCTAAAACAAAAGCATTTTAATAAGAACACATGTGAAATCCAAACAAGGCAGCAATTTCAGTGCAGCCTGAAACTAAGCCAAAGAGCAGACCACTGCTAATACTAAGATTACAGTTTAGGAAAGTTCCAAGACACAATCCCACTGTTCACACGAGGTTGCTGGTACTCTTAGTTGGCTACTGTGAGAAAACCAGTGCACAGGGATTGTTTCAAATGACTGCTCAAATCAGACCAGCACATTTACAACTGAAAACTCACTATCAGAGGTTATTTTACCTACAGGTGTGCACAGCTGTTTTACAGGAACAAAATGAGAGAGAACCAGGCCCAGGGGAATCAGTACAACTCACAAGACAATGTCAAATGGCTGTGCACAGGACTATTTGCTTTTTAGGTGTTCTTCTTAACACAGAGCTGAATCCCAAACAACTGTCCTTCAGAACAGCATGACAGCAAGTTTGGATAAAATTTAGCAATACAGGCTGCCACACTGGTAGTCATGGTAACATCTTTCAGGTACCAAACTGGGGACTGTAAGAGGCCAATACCTACAGGACCTCACAGGAAAACTAAGGGAATACAGTATTTCATATTTTATTGTGTCACATTATTATGATCTCAGGAACAATTGAGGGGAAATCCCACTTCCCTTTCTTTCTTTGAAAAAACAAAGGGCTTCTTTGGGGGGCACCCTTTATGTCAAAAACCTAGAGACAAAGAACAACCTGATAGATACAGTTCTACTCAAAAGTATACACGCAGAAATTAACTTCCTACATCTCTTGGTTAAGGCAGGCATATTGAAAAGAAAAATAAAAAGATGAAAAACATAAAGGGACAAGAAAGGTCTTTCAAACTGCTCCTGCTTTTGCTACAGCCTTTTTTCCCAAGCAGAGGAGGTCAAGGAAGAACCTGCAGTTTTAAAGGAGTAAGAGTTGCATAGCTATGTTAAGAGAAGTTCCAGGAAATCTGCTGAATGGATTATATCCACTTAAGAAACTGCCAGCTGAGGAGGACGAAGAACATATCAACTGTGCAGGGAGCAACTAGCCCACAGAGGTATTATGTGTCAGCTCAGGGAAAGATAAATTTTGTCACAGGAGATCCCTGAATGTAATGACAGACAGTAAAGAAGCCCATACTGACAGCTGGTTGCAAAGGGCCTATGTCAACAAATCTCCTTTTACCTGAACTCCTACTCAGGCAATGCTGTGGAGGCTTTTGCTCAAAACCTGCTCTTCTGCTCCCTGGGCTTCACTCAAAACCATCTGCCAGCAACACAGAAGACTGGTTCCAGCAGAAGGCATACTGGTAACCCTGAACAAAGCAGGTCACCAGAAATCACACCTTGTTGAACCACCTAGTGTGTTCCTAATAAAATAAACCCTTTCAAAGGCCACCCTGCCACTGCAAGGGAAGGAAGGCAAATCCCTCTTTGAAAGGCAAACAACTGAAACAGGTGGCAATAAAAAAAACTATAATCAGGTACTATCTGTTTGGAGGAAGTTTTTGGACAGCTAAACTGGACAGGAATAGTGAAGTTATGTCTGTTTAAAAATGCAGAGTATACAAAATTTCACTGCCTTATGTATGAGTTAGCTAACAACAGAGGCAAAGCACAACTTTTACTAAATTTATGCTAAGAAAGTCCCCTTTAAACACACTTTACCACAAGGATGAATTAACATGGCATAAAATGCAGGAAATGAGGAGTTGTTCTACTATAACTAATACAAATTCTATCCAGGGACAACTCACAGCACTGTGCAGCCAAGTTAATGCAGTCCAACATTCTGCTGAATGACAACTTATCAACAGAAAGCAGTTATTTACAGAAAGTGATTTAATTCCCTACTATGGACAGCCATTTGCCTGTGTTCCAAGGGTCTGTGATTCTGTATTAGTCTTTGCCTCATTATGCTGCTTTATTTCATAGCTGAACCTTACCTCTTATTTATGTTATTACATGCTGTCACAATACTTAACATGGGAGGGAATATGTATTTCATTTCTAAGGTCAGACTATAGTAGCTAAAAATTTATTCTGCAGATTTGAATTCAGTTCTGTTTCCTTTGTTAAAAAACAGGACTTCAGAATCAAGAGAGACTCAGAATAAGGTACCATAAAACACCTGAAAAACATTCAGAACATAATGCTCTGCAGAGTTTAGAAAATCCTGAATCCATTGACTAGCTGCAGGTTTCATCAGTAAGACAAAAGCAGCAGAAAAAAGGAATCCCAACTGTATTGACTTTCCAGGATGTCAGCCAATTAATCCATTACTGGGTAAAGTCTGGCTTTCTGTGTAATGATACAAACAGGTTTAATATTCACAACTGGTTTTCAAGCTGACATCCTGCTGAAGAATGAGAAGCTGAACTGGAACAATAACGCAGAGATATGACTAGCAGCAGACCAACAGCTGACACCGCACAAACGTCAGCTGCATAAACAGAAACTATTAAACACTTTCATGAAAATCGAAAGTGCAAATCCCAGCACAGCATCTGTACGTGTTACAGCACCACGGGGGTTTCAGGAACTCCTTCACACAAGGAAGTCTTTCACTCTGAAGCATGTGCACTGCTCACAGCAAGCAGATGTGTGTGCAGTTCACTGCCTTGAAGTTACCTGAGCAGCATTTTCAGTTGGCATTCCCCAACTCTGACTCCACAGTACTGACATAGGGGAAACCCTCAAAATCACATATAACATTCACTGGGTATGTGCTTCAGGTTGCAAATGGATATAAGTAAAGCATTAAATAAAACTACCTAATTATTTAAATAATTATATTGTGAGGCCTGAAAAAAGTCTGATCAAAGTCTAACTGAACAAACACAAGGCTAACAGTGAAGGAGTAACATAAAAGTCAAAAATTCCAAGTATAATTCTTCCTATTATTACCAATTTCTCTACAGCTGTGGGGAAGAAATCACATTTACAGTAACTGAAGCACAGCAGTCTAGGAAGTATTAGAGATTGTATGGTTCATTTGTAATACAACTAGAAATAATAAGAATTTAATTAGGTTTTAAATACAGTTTTATAAAAAATTATTCCATTATTGCCAAGAAACATGCCAAAACTATCACCAGACATTTGTCCAAATGCGTACTACTTTCCTACCTACAACCCTGACCTTTACCATAAGCATTATCAGCTGCCACATACAACCCCAAGATAAAAACAGAGAAACAGACTTAATGCATGCCAGGATGAGGTTTAGTGTAATTTTAAAAGAAGTATTCCAAGAACCTAGAGACTAATAAAAAAAACCTACAAAAACCCTGTGACATTAAGATACTTTGCAATACAAAGGAGATTTTTTTTTTTTTTACAGTAAAAGTTATATCAAATACTATAAATTCACAAGGGCTTCTTCAGAAAGCATGTGATGAACATAAAGCAGAAAAGTAAATATCCTGGTTTTCAATTAGGAATTTTAAAGAGTTCTTTATCAGTGAGGTAACTTACACAAATAGATTTGTACTCTTAAGCTTGCACTATCACGTCTAACACTGTATCAAAAGCGTTTTCTACTAAATTAAGTAATGACGCATCATCTTAACTTTTGCTCAAATGAACAAGGTACTCCATTACTGAAATTTAATTTAGCAGTGTTGTCCTAGATAGATAATGCCAATACCCAAGTCTGAAATGTTCTATGTTCCTTACACACCATTCCACGTATCCTCATTCCAATCAGAGGTGATGAGGCAGAGCTAACAAGAGACCACCAAACACACGATCAATACACTGGCATCAAAACCACACAGTGATGAATTGTGACCAGCAAGTAAGCTCACACGTTAAATCTGTGTGTGTTTTACACCGCATACGAAACTGCAGAGGGCAGGAAGGGAAGAAAAACTGATGTGACTTCATCCTGCCAGACCTCTGATTGGGACAGTGCAGATATCAGTGTCAGTCACTGAGCTTACGCTGTGAGCTGGGTCTCTGGAAGCCCATGTATGCCCTGCCTGCTGCGGCCCAGCTCACGAGGCAGGCGGGAGACTGTACTGTACTACGGGCTATTAATGGCGAGCTGCTCCCCTGGCACTCCGCTACAGACCTGTCTCTGCCACTCACTTGGCAGAACCCAGGCTCCCAACACCAGCACCTGTAGAACAGGGGTGGTATCACTAGGACTCCTGCCTAGGTTTGGGATCAGAGATCCAGCAAATCTGGATCTACACAGGGCCATACCATGTTAAGTATGGACAGAAGGACAGGAAAATATGAATGGATTATTTGCCAACAAATTCACTGGTTGAGACTTCTTCATCTCATGACACACGCACTCTTTCCCTTTTACCTGGGTTTTGCTCGTGGATTTAGGATTAGGATCTGCTGATAACATAAACGGATCAAGACTTACTGAAGTGCCCTTACTGTGAACTGTATGTCTCTGTATATATACACCCACACTTGTTTTTTAAATCCAGTTCCAGCCAAAGTCACAAAATCTGCACAACAGACAGATGCAATCCAAGTTCCCTCTTCATCCTGCTTTCTTAAGTTTATCCAACCCTTAAGTAGGATGGTTCAATCTAAAAACAAGGTGCTGTTACTTTAGCTGCAAACATCCTTTACAGGTATAGCCACTAGGTTGGCTTTTGAGTCACACATGCCTGCACACTAAAAACTATACTAAGATCACCTTACCACTGCTGAGCAAATTTCAAACAGTAAACGCTTTGGCATCTGGTACCATGGATGGTTTCTGAACCACTGACAGAAAGGTCAAGAAGCCTATATCCAATTACCAATCCTTTCCCTCCTTTCAGAAGCAAGAACTATTAGTATTTTTAACTAACATTCATACACAAGTGTTTCATATAATCACTACATGAAATAATTATTACTAAGAGATGAATCACATGCTGACCCTCCAGGAAAAAAAAATAAATAAAAGAAAAAAATCAAAGCAGTAAATAATCAGATCACTGAACAAAAAAAAATTGGACTTCATAAAGTATTACTTTCTTCAGAAGCCTTTGGCAGCACCTGCTTATACAAGGAACTGATAAAAAGAAAGCAGACCTAGCTTGCTAAAAAACACAAACATTACAATCAGGTATCAGGTAAGAAAAAGATCATGAACTATTATAGCAATTGTAGCTACCACAGTTTAATTTATGACATTACTTCTTACTTCCATTCACAATCACAGTTGTAGATTCAAGGGTCTTTATGATAGTTATGCAAGAACTTCAGCACTGAATCCCCTGGTTTAGGCTTATTCATTAAAGTCTAAATGACTCACATTACTTATACAGCTTTCTTCACAGGCATATTGCCAAAGGGCAAAACTTCTTAAAGACACCTTCCCCCGATTATGTGCATCAGCCACCAGTAACCACTGCCTGTGGAATCCCCCTTTTATCAGCCTAAAAGGGTCAAGCAAATAGCTCATCCATAGAGATAACGACTCCAGATACTTCTTGCACCAGTCTGCACAACTTTCAAGAGATCAGTCACAACTTCAAAATGTCTGAAATTTCCCACCCATTAGGGACAGGTACAATAAATAATTGCTGACCATTAGAAGACAGTTGAGGTCTTGAAGGAAAAAAAAAAAGTCATTCCAGTCACCACATTTCCTGGTGTAGTAATTGGGTACAAACAGCTGTGTAAGCTATACTCTTAATGACAGTTTCCTATTTTAATAGCTGTCAAGCTTAACACCATTCAGAAGAACCCAGAGCTGTTTTCAAAACCACTAATTAAAAACTGTAAGAAAAATTAAAAAGCTATTCTATATTTTTAATTGTTGCATAAACTTTTTCTCACACAGAATTGCTCATCATGCTTTGACACTGTACATGTGGAGAAACGATGTGTACTTGTCTTTCAGAATTTTTTTTCCCTTCATAATAATATTTTGTCTAGTCTCTACCTTGAGGCCTGTGCCAACCCCTGCTACCTGTACTTGGGTTAGCCCTGTTACCAGAACAACTGCACCTCTTGAAAGAGGAACAGACCAAGAAGGAAGCACTTTAGAACCTGCAAATTTAAGATTACATTCCATTTTAATTCACATTTTTATCTATTTCATGCCCTTACATGATCTAAACAGCTCCTGCTCTAGAACTGAACTCTAGAAAGAGCACACACACAACAGAGTCAGTTTTTCTATGCAGGTTGAGTCCCTACGATAAAGAATGCAATGGATCTTTCAAGAGTTATTCAGATGCTGTGAAAGGATTCAGGAAGAGGAACTGATCCAGTGTTCAATTTCTGTACCTCGGTCTCATTTTATTGTAAGGCCCAACCTATTTCACATAAACTGACATCTGAACTTATGAATAATGTGCAGAACCAGGGCTCCACACAGAAGCTGAGGGAGATACTGGATAAAGCAGCAGCTTTCATCTTGTTCTTTCCAAAAGCTGCAGACACCCTTCACAACTGGCAGGACCAGAAGCAGTGGGCATGAACAGAAAACAAAGGAGCTTCTGTATGAACATCAGGAAACATTTTTTTTTATTATTTTTTTTTACTGTGAGGGTGACTAAGCACAGGCACAGGTTGCCCAGGGAAGCTGTGGAGTCTACATCCTCAGAGATATTCAGAAGCCATCTGGACATGGTCCTGGGCAACTGGCTCTAGGTGTCCCTGCTTGAGCAGGGGTGTGGACCAGATGATCTCCCATAGTCTCTGCCAACCTCAGCCATCTGATTCTGTGAATTACTTAATGATCTTAACGACACTGAGAAACACCATCCTGACTGCAGTCAGGCCAAGATGAGGCTGGGAGTATTATGCTTTCATTCTCTCCCACCCACTTAGATCCCAAAGAAATCTAGGTATTTTTTGTCATTTCACATAAAAAAGTAATTAATGTGCCAAAAAGAAAAACTACCTGCAATCTAGCACCCACCTAGAAACTGTTCTACTCTCAGGAAGTCCTCACCATGCCTTAATGTACAGAAGCCCTTAACTAGTAGAGTTCATCTCTAGAGTCCATTCTCCTCCCTGTTCCACAACACAAACCTCATCGTTTTTCAGAAGACCATGACCACTTTGAGCCCCATCAATGCCATCTGTTCTCTACAGACAACAGGCACTCAATAATGATATATGCAAATACTTCTGAGCTGCAGGGAGTGGCTAAACAGTGGCTCTGCTCTATAATGCTCAAGAACCTGGGATAAAATACAAAATAAATGCTGTCCTGTTCTCCAGATTGTATTACTTATTTAAAGAAAAAAAAAGTCATAAATTAGTTTGCAGATGGTCAAATTTAGGTGGTAATATTTTTTGTACAGGACAGCATTAAAAATCTTGGGGTGTCTACCATAACCACAGTTACTGTCCACTGATTTATGCATCATGGAAAAACATTTTAGGTTTTCATGTATTTAACAAAGATCAAAATTGTCCTTACTAATTTACAGGAACAATAGTGTTTACATACAAATACAGGTATGACTAATTCCGTTAAAATCAAATTTTACTAAAATGAAGAACCATTATTAGAGGTACAAAAGAAACTATAAAGAATATAATTTACCATGGTCATATCTCTAATAACTACTGAAAACCCCACTACAATGCTCCAACAGATTTAATCACTTTATTTGCTCTACTACAGCTAATTTGTGGATCATATTAACAACTCATTCAAAAAATTCTGTCGTGTAATTGTTTACCTAATTATTTTGGTTTTTATCTCTGTTGGCATAGCAGGATCCTTCTCATCTCATTTACTGGGAGGTATGCTGTGCTAATGAAGCTGAAATCAGACTGTTCTGAGGGCAAACCTCAAATTTCTTCCCATCTTACACATTTGGCTTTTTTCTTCAAAAAAATTTTGGCACCTCTTCTACAGTGCCATGGGGCTCAGACAAGATGAGGCTATTCTCATTACCTTACCAATGCTATTATCAATGCTGTCAGTGTCCAAAACAGGGTATTTTCTAAGTGAGGTTGACACACCTCCATCCTTTGCTTCAGAAACTTTAAACAGAAAGTTACCAGCAGTGTCACTTAGCTCCAAGTGCATGTGTAACTTCTGCCTACCTCCAGAGAAAGACTCACAAAATGGAGTCACTGACAGACACATTTTACTGCTTTTAGCTCACAAGAATAATATACCAAAATTGTGTTTCAGTTTGGTTTATTTGGTTTGGGTTTTTTTTTTAGGGGGGGTTCTGTGGCTTTTTTCCCCTTCCACATTAACAGTGGATTATTCTGAGCTGGGGCTTTGGTCCCTATGGGTCCAATCACTCTAATCTGACTTCAGCCACCAAGAAGATGCCATCATCGGACTTAATTCCCATTTCATTGACCTGAAAGCCATTAACACCATTTTAAAGTAAAACTTCTGCTTTTCTAAGTCACTGTTCACAGGGGTAAAACACATGATGGTTCTAATCCAAGCCTGACAATTCTCACTGATTTAGGAGATGTCATCATTGCAGATTTTAAATCAGGCTTATAAATTCTGTGCACACAGATCCCTTCAGTCCAAGGACCTGGTACACCTCCTAATACTCCCATTACTCTCACATTCCTCTTAAGCAGAAGAAACAACTAATCCAGGGTTTATAAATTTGTCCAAGATCATAAGGCAGAAAATGGATAGCTAAGATGACTGTCTCCAAATTCTGGGCTTCCTAATGGGCAAGGGAAAAGAAAAAAAACAACTTCTATTTAGGATTATCCTGTCCTAAATGCAAATGATTCTCATGTGGGTTTCTGTGTGGTATTTCAAGTCCAACTAAAAATGTATCCGATTTACAAATTTTATTATCTAATGATTTCAGTAAAAATTTAAGAGGCTTACTCAGCAAGGGGATATAGCTCACCCCATTACACTCCTTCCTTGTAAGAGTATCTCCTAATTTGTATCTTTTAATAGACAGTCAGTTGAAAAAACTAACTCCTGAAGTCAGCTGGTTACAATCCTTTAACACCAACTGCCTTTACTTACTGTACAATTACCACATGACTTGCAAGCCAAATCCACAGCTGCACACTGGAAATTCAGAAAAAAAAAAAAAAGAAAAAGAGGACCCCCCCCCTCCCACACACACGCCCCCCACAGTGTAATATTGCACGTGCAACAGCCCACCGTGTATGGGGTAAAGGGACAAAAGCTACAGAAAGTCCTGAGATTAAATACTTGCAGAATATAGCTACACTGCGTGCTCACAATACTGGCTGGAATCAGCCCTCCTGGAAAGGAAGACAGAAGGCTCTTGCCATAAAAAGAGCTGGGATTCTTAAACATCTGAAGCCAGGCTTAGGGGAAAATGACTGACGGGCAACAGCTGAGAGTATTTTGCATTGATCCTGTAACATCCTGACATTCCAGGGAGGGTGATGGTGAAGGAAGCTTTCTGAGGACATAAATAAAACTCGAAATCCTTAAAGAATTATTTAAAATATTTAAAAATTATTATTTGCGGCTCAATTCACCCCATCCCACCCAAAGCCCTTACTTCTTCCAAAAATATCCCACCCCAGCCCCGCCCACCCACCCACCCTTTTCCAAAGCCAAGACTAAAGCAAATCCCCGCGCTGTGCATCTGCTGGCCCCCGGCCCGCCCAGCGCTCTCCCTCCCCGCCACACCAACCTCCCCTGAGAAGCCCGTATCAGCCCGCCTCCTCACCGCCTTCCAGCCACCGCCGCCCCGCTCCATCCCCGCCGCACCCCGGCCCCCTTCCCTCCCGCCGACCCCCGACACCCCCCTCCCCGCCGCAGCCCCCTTCGCCACCGCCCCCACCACACCCAGACACCTTCCCCCGCCGCCCTTCCCCCCCCTCACCTTCCCCTCCTCCGCGGCCCGCCGCAGCGGCTCCCCCCACGGCCGCCACCGGCCACCCGGCTCGGGCCGGGCACGGAAACCGCCGTGCGGCCGCCCCTCGCGCTGCCCGCGCCGCGCCGGCCCTGCCGCCACACCCTCCCCGCGCCGGTACCTTGTAGAAGGCCCCGTTAGAGCCGCGCACTTCCACCGTCAGCTCCTCCATGTTGAGAGCGCAAAGGACGCCGGGACGTGCTTCTAGAAACTGTCACCACGGGGGGGAGCGCTGCCGGGCGCCCCTCCCCCTCCGCTCGGGCACCGCCCCGCCCCTCCTCCCCTCGCGGCGCGCGGTGGGTCTGCCCACGCTGCGGGCGGGGAGCGGGGGGGCTGGCAGCCCGCGAAGCGAGGCGTTCCCTGCGGGAAGGGCAACCGGCTGCCGCCTTTCCCCCCCGCCGCGGCCCGCGGGAGTGGGAGCGGCCGGCTGCCCGGCGCGGCGGCGGAGTGGGGGGGGGGGGGCGGGGGCGGCTTGGGGTGCCCGCCCTCAGGCGCAGGTGTCGAGGCAGCCGCGCCCTGGCCCCGAGGGAGGGGCCGCTGCCTGGTAACGGTGGAAGTAGCGGCGCTGGCGCTGCAGGCCGCAGTCAGCGCTGCAGGGAGAATGCGGTGTTGTGTTGTGTTTTGTTTTTCAAATGAATAACGCTTCAAAAGGCGGGGCCTTAGGGGACACCCTCCGTTCCCGAGCCGCCTCGGGGCGCCCTGGCTTGCCGCCCGGTGCAGTCAAGATGGTGCCCGTCATCCAGCCGCGCAGCTTGCTTTGGCGTGGGCATTGCTCGGCTCTCTTTGTCCCTCCCGGTGCTCCGGTCTGGCTCTGCGGGCGGGGAGCGCCGCTGCCTTCTCACACTGAGCGGCTTCCCCCCCCTCACCCCGCCCGCCCCGGGCAGGCTGCCCCGTATGCTGACCCAGTGGGGAATCGCCCGCCTGCAGACCGTGCCCGTCCTCCCTGTACTGCTGCAGAGAAAAAAATAAAATGACTGTGCTATTCCACGGCCCTCACAACGCCGTCAGACCCGAATTTTGCCATGAGCTCAATGCTTACAACAGCTTAGTCATGCAGAGCTTGCTGAAAGGCCTGTGTCTTTGCCAAATGAATACATCTTTTTGCAGTAGCTTTAAATACCAATAATAGTACTTTCAAATGTCCTTTGTGCTGATCTTCCTGTGAGGTGTCAGCCCCTAATGGACAGGAGTGCATGATGGTATTTCACCCATCACATGTTTTGGTTTTCAGTCTCTCTGTGTTAAATCTCCCACTGCAGCTTTTTTGCAGGTTTTAACCATGTCTGTCAGAGGGGTGAGGATTTCACAGAATCCCAGAATTGCCTTGACTGGAAAAGACCTTTAAGATTGAGTCCAATCATTAACCCAACACTGACAAGTCCCCAACTAACCCATGTCCCTCAGTACTGTGTCTACACGACTCTTCAATCCCTCCAGGGACAGGGACTCCACCACTGCCCTGGGCAACCCCTTCCAATGCCTCAGAACCCTTTCAGGAAAGAAATTCTTCCTCACATCCAATCTCAACTGCCCTTGGAACAACTTGAGGCCATTTCCTCTTGTCCTGTCACTTGTTACTTGGTTGAACAGACCAACTCCCCTTCTCTCCACCCTCCTTTCAGGGAGTTGTAGCGAGCAAGGTCTCCCCTCAGCCTCCTTTTCTGCAGGCTAAACAACCCCAGTTCCCTCAGCCACTCCTCATAAAACGTGCTCTAGACCCTTCACCAGCCTCTGGACATGCCTAAAAGTTTTGAGAAAGCTGGCTACTGGGTAAGGAGACTCAAATGTGCCACAACTGAAGGAAAGACACAGGTTCAGCCTCATTGGCTTCGCTGGCGTGCTGCTGGCTAAGCCCCATACGTGCCAGATGGTTAGCATGCAGCACTGACCATTCACACCACTCTATGCTTGTGTTGTCCAGTGTGTAATCTGAGGGTATGGGGATGAGCTGGGAGGGTTCTGTTGGGGAAGAACTGGAGATCATAGGTGCAACCAAAGTTATAGGCTCTGTGGACAGAGCCTGCAGTCATTGTGGTGAAGCATGAAGAGACACAAATTCATTGGGAAAAA
>OU015531.1:5175084-5267584 GCA_907165065.1 Caprimulgus europaeus | reverse complement strand
CACAAACCGAGCTGAGCGTGGGTTGGGTTTTTTTTTTGCTGTCTTATATCTCTCCCTCTCTCCCCTTCTCACTTTCTGTCTGTCTTCTGAAGCATGAGTGAAAGCTGCTCAGACATCCCACAACATCCTTAGTGGGACTGCTCTGTGCACCCTGCTATCTAATCATAACTAAAACCAAAGCCAGGTTCACCAAGTCGGTTAAATATTAATCATTTCTAAAAGGAGGCCCATGTGAGTGCCATTGCTGCAGCGATGCCCTGTACATACTCAATCATTTTGGCTGCTGTACCACAGGCGGGCTCCAGGGACAGCTTTCATCGTTGTTGCCATAAATGGCTATTAGTGTTCATATTCACCTATTCACCTAGTTATTTAAGGGCACATAAGTGTGTATGTGTCTGTGCTTACTGTATACATATACATACATGTGTGTTCATAACATATCTTTCTCTTTATGCCATGGGGATATATAAATATGTGTGTGTATATATACACATGTATAAAATACCTATATATATCTATGCACATATAGAAAAGCAGGTAAATACATTTGATATCTTTAATTTGTTATCATTACTTGCAGTTGTAATTAATGTAGGTACTGGTTTAGAGAGGAATTGTGGCATGCATAGGCTCCTGGGGTGCTTGCAGCCTGCGTACCTATGTCTGTACATCCACACAGGCTCTGAAATGTTGTGGGTGTGTATAGGGAGCACAGAGTTGATATATGGGAGCCTATATGTTGTTCCCTGGGATGCTTCCCAAATGCACTGATTGTGTGCTTCTGTGATGGGAGTATTCATTGTAAAATATTTATTGACTTCACATGTAAGTAAAGGTGGCTGGCTGTTGTGGGGAGCACAGCTCCCTGATGGAGCCATCCAAGTTGCTGAAGAAGAAAGTGGAATGAATTTTCTGCCAGGACAGGTATGTGACACGGGAGGATAAAGGAAAACATTGGTGGTTGCTCCACCCCAGGGTGGATGAGGAAAGGGCAGTGGGAAAGCAGATGGAGTTTTATAAATCCTGGCTAACGAAGCCTTGTCCACAGAAATTGCCTTGCTTTGCAGTAAACCACTTTCTAAACAGATGTACTTTAACATTGGAAGGGCTTGTTCAGACACTTAGGTTTCCGACCAAGAATTCATAACATTTGTTTATTTAAAATGTAACTAAGTTTGCTGTCAGTTTTGCAGCAACTCAGTGCTCTTTTGGTGTAATTTAATACAATCAGTTTTGCATCATTTCAGTTTGGTTAGGCAAGGAGGGGCTTATGAAGAGCAGAAAGAGGTTTAATCCCACATGGTTTTCAAACTAGCAGATACAAGTATCATATTATTCAGTAGACAGAGCTAGAACTGGACAAATGCAGATTAGAAATACAGTTTATATTTTAAGTAGTGAGAGTATTTAACCAGTAAAACAATTTACTGAGAGCTGGGTGGATTTCCAAATCACTGGAATTCCTTTGTCTTAATTAAGGTTGGCTGTTTTTCTAAAAAGATACGAGCTAATCCAAACAGGAATTAATTTAGGGAATTCCTGTAGCCTGTGTTATACAGGGGGGCAGACCAGACCACTCTTCCTGGTTTTATAATCTATGCACCTAGTTAAAGCAGTGCCGTTTCATATGGAGACATGAGCTTAAGGCTGGGATCACAGGAATGCACTTAAAAACTAAATGGCCATTAAAAAAGCTGGGTTCAGCTCAGACAACGCAGAACCAATGTCTGGTTCAAAGTCTTTTCCATCCTTACCACTGCTTACCTGTATTGCAGGTGTCCCCAGAGCCATGCTGGGCTCAGGGCTGCAGACTGGTTTTGCAAAGACAGGAAGGAGGTTAGAACACAGGGAAGGGGCTCTGGGGTCACAGAGGTTTGATTACTGCTCTGTGATGGCTTTCCAGTGGGTTCCTGCCATGTTACTGTGCGATTAGTTACTGCTGCAGTTCTTCACCTCCAGACCAGGAAACAGACAAGACCAGTATAGATCATGATATGGACCAGTAAGCACCAGAAAGCACCTTCAGGCCTCCTGTGCCACGCAGGCTGTGGGAGGGAGGTGTTTGCTGGCAGATAAACTCGGCTAAGAAACAGCGAGGTGGGGTAGGGGACAGGTATAAAGGAGAAGCTAAGGAGGAGTGGATGTTGTTATCCCCAACTTTGCATTGCCATTTTAAATGAAACCCAAGAATTCTCAAGGTCTAAAGCAACGCCTGATCGTTGACTGACTTTATGCTCCCTCCCTTTTGTTTGCATTTCCAGGCTCTAGCGAGGCATTGCCTTCTCCAGCGCTGCTGGAAGAAAAGGCAGCCACAGAGCTCTGTGGGAGGAGGGAAGCTAGCCTGCAATGAATATTGTATTTGGTGCTAAATATGTAACAAAGAGAAAGAAATGTGAGCTAATCCAGCAATAGGAGCTGGGAAGTGAAACAATTCATTTTATTTCAGGGTTTAATACTGTGGTCTGCTTCAGCGAAGCATTATCTTTTAAACGAGGATATACGCGACGACATAAAAACCCCACTACCTTAAGGGAATGTCAAAGTTTGATCTACAAAATAAAGGAAATTCAAAGTTAAGGCTGAAATGTACCACATGGCCTCCACGTCCCAGAAACAACAGGAGGTGAGGAAGTAGCTAAAGGTATGGGCTGCACTTTAAAACCAGTCCAGCAACTACCAAGCCGCCAGCACTCCTTGCAGATACACAGCAGGGTTTGAGCTGGGATTTGTACTGACTAGAGAGAGGCTGGCTCAACAAGAGCTGCGATGATCTCGAGTATTTTTGGAAATCTTGGCTGATCTGTGATGAGCTTGAGAGTTTTATGGTGGAAAGATTGCAGGTCTGGGCTTAATTTATGCAACAGAAACACTCTGTCCCCTTTGGCACCAACAGCTTTTGTTTAGAAAATCTTATATTGGAGCAAAATTTTAGTTCAGAAAAGAGATATACCCAAGTTACAGCTTTATTCCTTTTCTGAAGAATTGCTCATATGTCTGAATGGGTGCACTACTTTTTAGCCCTGTTTAAACTCTAAACTAAATTTAAATTGCCTGTAAAATAATCTGCAGAATGGAAACTGCCACACAACCGTAGCCCTTGCTCCCTGACCCAAACCCATATTCCATTGCAAAGCAGTGCACTGCTCTGTTTTGTGATTACAGTAAGTTAGAAACCAGAAGAGCAAGACTTCTATGAATAGGTTATTTTTGGCAATTGCATCACCAATTATGTATAAAATTTCAAAAAATATGAGTTCTGCCAGTTTGATCTCTGAGAGGGCTACAGAAAATGAAAGCTTTGAGACTGCTGTAACATCATACTATTTTGTCTATTAGATATCATTAGATTACCAGAATACTGAGACCTTCATATCAACCAATCTAACAAAATTTTCCCAGGTGGTTTAAATTAAAAAATTAGCCATAAATATATTTTGTATAATGCAATTTATTATGGATGTTTATTGTGTGCAGTGGGAAAATGTTTGGTTTCGGATGATCTTACTGTATAACATGTGCTCTACTGAAACTGTTTATACTGCGGCAGCCTGCAAAGGCCCCAGTCTAATTCTGAGATCAGCCAGCTACACGCTCCCACAGCCCCAGGAAGGCAGAACCCTTCCCCTGCAAAGCCAAAGGGGCAACAACATCTTGTATGGGACATGGGCAACAAAAAAACTTGGCGGTGGGAGAAAAGCTGGATGGTAGAGAAAACTGGAGGATGGCTCAGGGCAACGTTGTTTACTAGGGAAAATGGGATTAAAATGATAACAGCTCCCAGCAGGTCCTGTTGTACTGGGATGGAGGGCTCACCTGTGTCCAAGGGATGTTCTGCCTCCTGCACCCCACATTTCACCAAGCCTCCTCTTATTTCAGCTAGGTTTGGCCAGTAAGGTTCTGTACTCACATCCACCTGTGACTCCAGATTTGCTCTTCTGCAGCAGACAGTGGGAACTAGCCTTGTCCTAGGGACCTAGAGATCCCTCTGATGGACACATCCACCCTGATGCTGTGACAGGGAGATGATGGCTTCAGAAATATACTTCCTGCCCCCTCTCCTGTTTTTTTGCACTGACTCCACATGCTGGGAAGGGTAAAATAATTCATCAGTTTAAAAAAGAAACAACCTCGAAAACCTCCCCCCCTCCAAGCTCCTTCACACATGTATTCACACCAAACTGGCAAAGCCAATGGAAAAGGATTTTGCATTTTGGCAGCAGACCTGGCTCAGTGCTCACCATGGGCCTTATCCCAAACCCACTGGAGCTGAAGGAGCTTGTACCGACTTCAACAAGCTTGGGATTGGGTCTGGCTGGGAGAAATCTGCTTCCCTTTGTCCTCGGGCGGGGGAGTTTATCAGCGGCTTTTGCTCTGTGGTGAGCCCCGACATGCGATGTTGTAACAGATACCTGGATTTACATCAGTGTAAGTGAATTAGGTTGGCCCTATAATCTGGCCTCATTTAAGAGTCATTTTAGCCATTATGATGAAATATGAACGCCACTGATGAGGGGACTGTGGTGACTTCACATACTTGTTTCCCGCCGTGCCCCATCCATTCCCTGTGCTCTCCATCTCTCCCATGGGTTGAGGATAGCTGGGGGCTGGGGGGGGTGCAGGAGGGGTCCAGCACCCCTGAACTGCACTGCAAGGCTCTGCATCCCAAGGACTTCAGTTCTCCAAATAGCCTGAATTTATACCTTCTAAACAAATAGTTTTGCTGCTGAAAGTACCCGGTGCCTCTAGTAAGTGCTCCTGATTTCATCTCTGACAAAGAGAACATATGTAAGAGACAGGCACTGACCTCTGGAAAAAAAATCACCCCAAACATATCTAAAACACTGCTTCAGTCACTGGTGGCGCTTATATTTTTGATTTAAAAACCATTTAACATTTCCAATGTTTGACAGAAATTATTAACCTTTCCCTCTTGAAAATTCTTTGTGATTTGAACTTACTGTGGCACGCTTTATTTACTTGCACCTTGGTGAGGAATTAAGCAACGCTTTTTGTGAGTTTTAATCTTTCCCATTCTCTTTGTGGCTCTGTAAAAAGGGAGAAAAGGAAACATGTTGTTTGAAGGAATTTTGATGTGATGTTTCTATTTTACTTATTTTAGACTCTTGATGTATTTTTGGCTGCAGGGACTGGCATGGAGTGTTGGTCTAAGAATATACAACATCGAAATGCAAAGGGACGTCAGCTGTGTCTGAGTTAACAGCACTGCTTTCTACTTTTGCTGTTTCATTGTTACTGTATCAAGATAAAGATAATTCACAGCAATAATGAAGACTTGTTAATTGTAAAACATAAACAGGATGATATATTTGTCCTGATTCTTTCAGTTCAGTATGCAATATCTCAATAGTCACTGGCTGCCAGTGTAAGTGCTATTAAGCATTTATGCTCTGGCTGAATAATTACTATCCAGGTGTTTGTTGTGGTGGAAGGTACCAGATAAAGCCAAGGTAACTGAGAAATGAAGAAATGATGTGCTAGGTCACTCCAGATGGTGCAGATCAGAGTGATCTGAGGGAATAAAACTGTGCAGTGTCTTTAGTATCAGTGAGCAGGCTCAAAATGAGAGAAAAGGTGAGATTATCTGTACTGAACCAATGCCCCAAGTGACAACCAAACTGAGACTGAGCCAGAAGGGATGGCACAGAGTTAGACCCAGGATGGGATGCAGCAAAACTTCCCAAATGATGCTTTCACCAAGCACCACGCTGAAGGATCAGCCATGGACCAAACCCAGAAGATTTATTTCCAACCTGACATTATTATTTATTATTACTTGAATTAAAGCAGCAACCACAGATCCGAGCCAGGACTGGATGCCTGTGGTGCTCAGCTCTGTGCAAACACGAGAAGCCTGTGCAGAGTTTAGGCCCTAAAAAATACAGATTAAACTTTGAGCCTGCTGCCCTACGTAAGCAGTTACAGCATCGTTGGAGGTGGTAGTAAAATCTTGAGGAGAAATGGATGCTTTGAGGAAAATCCACCGAGTTGGGACTGTGAAGTGCACATGGGTGGATGTGCTTCAGCTCTAATCCCATCAGATCTCTCCCTCTGCCAGCAAATGGCCCCCCAGCTCCATTTCAGATGACTCTATTATTTTTGGCTGTGTCCACAACATTGGGTGATGAAGCTGCATTAAGCTACGAGTATCCTTGCAGCATCACCCACTTGCTTTCAAAGAAAATAACTCTGAGATTTGCTGGGAAGGAAGAGAGCAATACCAGCAGATAATCCAGCCCTATAAAACCCCCGGGTTGTGGTTCCAGCCTGCTTTCCACCTGAGTATTGCAAGAGGGACGTGAGCAGTGTGGCTGGCAAGTGCCAGCAACCAAAAAGTCTCCTAAGCCTATAAGGTTTATTAGGGTTCTTTTTAAGTCTGTGCCAATAAAAAGGGTCCAAGCAACCTCTGAGTGAGGCTTCATAAGCTCAGTTTTATGTTCGGATAATTTGGAGCCAAGCCCTCATGGAGTTCACATAGAGAAATACCCCACGGAGCATCACAAACTGTGAAGAAAATATATTGAGGAAAGAGAGGACTGATAATTTTATGGCTTTCCTTGAAGTTAGGCAGTAAAATGAGCTTTATTTTGCAATTTCCTAACTTCTGATTGCAATTTTGTTACCAGTGCAATAGTTTTAGATATAATATTTTGTAAGGGAGAAAAGTTAGAAGCCAAGGTGCTATGGCTTTGCACGCAGCACGCAGACCTGCTGCAGGAAGCAGTGTCACACACTCCTGGTTCCTAAAATGTTTGATTTTTGGATCAGAGGGCTGGGCAGGATATGGCAGTGGCACTCAGCTCTGCTGTGAAAAGCTGCATGTTGAGGCCAGCAAGGCTGGGTAGCTCTTGGAAAGAACAATCCTTTAAAGCCAACTGAATGGTCTGACCCGGGTCCAGGGATGAGCAACATACACTTATTTTTGGAAGATGAAGCATTTCTAATTAGAAATACATTTAAGAGGCCTGTTTTTTACAGATGAGGAGATCATCACAGTCTCGAGGCTCATCTTCCAAAACACAGGCTATTAAAATCACTTGTCCTTAGCCTTTTGGCCAAAATATGCATGTGTAAATCTAAGTCCAGAATTCCTTTGATGGGATTTACAAGATAAACTTCTGCTATGTTTGCTCCTCACACAAATAGTTATTTTACACTCAGCATGGTTCATCTTTAAAAATCTATTTTACAATGTAATAATTCACACCCACTTCTCTTTGGGAAGTCATTTATAGAAGGAAAATTAAACATGGCCAGGCATTACAGGGAGTACTGCTGATACATGCAACAACTCCAAATGTTGAGGGAAGTGATTATGGGTATGGGAGAAGATGCAATCTTGTCCTTGGCAGTTTGTTTATTAGACACTAAATCACAGACATTTCTTCTTCCAGTTATAACTGGTCTGGGGACTCAGATATAACCTTAAAAGCCCTTTCTGGGGTTTTAAACAGAATTTAGACCTCATCTGTGCTCAATACTATTTATGTAGCTTGAACAAGAAAAGGGAATGCATAGACCACTGTGGGAAAGCAAAAAAAAAAAGGAGAAGAAACTATAGAAAAAAGGAGTATTTGTTCCAAAGGCTGTATTTCCTTTTCAAAAAGTTGTCCCTCCTGGTACCACAGAGCAGAGAGAATGAGAATATATTCGATGTGTTTTTGCCCACTTTGTTTATCCACCTTGTGTGTGACAACTGGTGACCATCCAACCTGTCCTGCCAGCCTCCAGTGCTTCACTGGAAGGAAAGGGCTCTCTCTCACTGTCAGCAGCAAAGGTAGCACTGGAAATAAGATGGAAGTGACCAGACAGTAGGCAGGGATGGTGGGGAGGAGAGGACCGGGAGATGGAACATGCCTGATGGGACATGTCTGATTGCTGTCAGACCTCTGAGCAAAAGGAGGCAAACAAATCAGCTCTGCTGGCACCTTTCTGCACAGGAATATTAAAGTAATTCAGAATATCTGATTTAAGAGATGGTTGGTGTTTTTCAAATACTAAATAGGCTCTGAATATATGCTGTTCTCTGTGGTTTCCTCTCCCTAGTGCTATACCAGTTTATATATATATATACACACACATATACATATATTTATACATGAGCTCAGCAATCTAACATGGCTAAATCACCTCCGGGCATCCTGATCTCCTGCTTCGTCTCCTGTTTCAGAGGCTCAGTGTGAACGGAGGTTCTGGGCTTACTCTTTGGTTCCACATATTTCCTCTGGGTTCCTGCTCTGCAGAAATAGCTGTGCTCTGCGGGTCGGTGAAGATCCAGCTGAAGCTTGCGAGGGCTGGAGGGAGCAGTGTTGCTTTAGGCTCCCTGCCTGCCGAGTGACATATCAGAAGTAATAAGTCTGAGCCTGAGCTGATGTCTAACAGCATCGGAGAGTGGGCTGGAAAGCTGAATTTCTGCAAAAATGAAAGCAAGGAATTTAACAGCAGTAAAAAAGAGGTTAAGGAAAGAACAAAAAGAAAAGGAAATAAAAGCGATATGAATGGCTAGAAAAACAGCTATGTCCAAATATTAACCTCTGCTGCTGTACACTGGACTGAGTTTAGAAGTACATGTCAAATATAAGATAGAAGATAGGTTCTTAGTTTCAGAAATTATCTAGATCATCTGGATACAGAAAATCTTTTAGCAAAAAGTACTTTTTGTGTGTTCAAACCTGCCAATAGCTTGAAGACATATTCTGCAGGAGGCTAGTAAGAGAAAGTATGTTTTACTGGTGGGGTTTTCAGCCAAACTCTCTAGCTTTTGGAGTTTCTTATCCCTTTCTTCTCCAAGATACCTTTCTCCAACCATCTGAGGAGCAGAAGCAGACAGATCTTTCCTTGGCCGATCAGATGTGGCCTGCCCAGCCACACCTCTCATCAGCTGCAGGAACCACACAGACAGGGCTGGCTCAGTGGGGATTTTTTCCCCTTAGCATGCTAAAGTTACAGGCCCAAAGCACACAGAGCTAAACTGGTGTCAAACTGGTGTGAGAGCAGAATCCGCTTTGGCAGGGGATGGACTCAATGCAGCTCTGCTGGCTGTTTGCCCTGGGATCCATCCAGGGTGGGGAGAAAGCAGATACAGGGCAATCTTCACTCTGTTGAGGTCTTCTGTAGCCTTTAATGCTTAGAAACAGAAAATATTTACAGTTCTTTAAAATAAGGATTTTTCTCTCCCTTTTGGATTTATGGACGTTGCTGGGGATTGTTTTCCTCTATGAGTGTAATTTGTTTCATAGCATAAGATCGTAGTGAAACAGCCTGGGCTTTAATTTCTGAGGGAATCCCTCCACAGGCTTGTTTTCATGGCAATATAACATCATCATTTTATTTATCCATCTCCCATTCCACTTCCTGATATACAGGATTATCCAGACTACCCATCAGTCACTCTTGTGTTTTCTAGCCCTCGATGCCATCATCAGTTTTTAGGATATCTTTCCAGTATTACAGCTACACTGATCTAGGTGGCTTTTAAAAACTTGTATAAAGTCTTCAAAAAACTCTGTTTGAGATGTGCAAACACCAGCTGAAGAGAAGCAGAAGATTAGACCTGAGTTATGTCATTACTGGTTCCCTGAATATCCAAGTGAGGAAAGGGTGTTAACTAAGGTGTGAGATTTTTGAAGGAAGGAAAGAAGGAAAGAAGGAAAGAAGGAAAGAAGGAAAGAAGGAAAGAAGGAAAGAAGGAAAGAAGGAAAGAAGGAAAGAAGGAAAGAAGGAAAGAAGGAAAGAAGGAAAGAAGGAAAGAAGGAAAGAAGGAAAGAAGGAAAGAAGGAAAGAAGGAAAGAAGGAAAGAAGGAAAGAAGGAAAGAAGGAAAGAAGGAAAGAAGGAAAGAATCACTATGGAAGAGCAGGACATCTGCTTTTATAATTATGCACTAATGAGCTGGGACTGTGCACCACCTGATGTTGTCCTCTGCAGCCTTTCAAGGACCCAGGCTACTCAGCTGAGTTCTTCCAGTGGTTGCATCAGGGTTTCTCAGGTTTTCAGAGGCTCACCAGGTATGTTTGTACACCTTACATGTCAGGTGGCCTGAGATATGGTGGGATGTAGGAGTGGTGGGAGACATAGGGGTGAAGATCACTCAATACAAAGAAAAAAGAGAGATGGAGAGGATCCTGCTTTTCCTGAGCTTCACCTCCACTCAGCTGGGGCAGGGACTTGCTCAGATGTGCCACATCATGGTGAAATTGGGCTCTCTATTTTGGATGTGTTTGCGAGATAATTAATGAGTGTGAGGGTTGGCTCTGTGCTGGGTAGAAGATGTTTCTCCCTGCCAAGTATTTGCTGTTCATCCTGTAGGACACCATGGATGGTGTTGCTGGTGATTTGCAGTCCACTCCAGGTGCGGTTGTGTGTTTGTGGAGTTGGGGCCAGGGGGTGATTTGCCTTTTGGGCTTTGGCGTGGTGTGAAGCTGCCTCTTTGCTGCCTCAGTTTCCCCCAGTGCTGCCTGCAGTTGAAGCTGGGGGTGTTTCCATCTCCTTGGTGTACTTACATGCTATAGCAACAGTCTCAAGGTGTTATCCCAGCACTGGTATCAACAAAATGCTCGTTCTCCTGGAATCTGGACAGAGGCTACAAGAAGTAATCTAATATTTTCTTGAGAAATATGTAATTTTGTTCTTTTCTGCAATGTTTTCACTTAGAGTTGTGTTTACTGGTACTGTCTTTTTTCAGTGTTGGTTATAAAATCCCAAAGCAATAGGAGGAAGACTTTTTTTTCCTCCCCTGTATGCTTTTTAGAAGATGTTGGAGATTAGCTTGGAGGAACGACAAACCATTCTGTTCCCAGCACAGCTTCCCCATCCGGAGCTACAATGCTGTGGGAATAGGTGCTGGATGGCATATCTTGTTTTACTTTCTGCCACAGCCTTGAGTCCCAGTGCCTCCATTGTTTCCTCTTCCAGCTCCATGATTATACAATGTTTTGTGTACTTCCCTCAATGGATGGAAATACATATTAAAAAAAAATAGAAAAAAAAAAAAGGAAAAAGAAAATTCCCTCATTTCTGGCTGCAGGTTTAGATGACCATCAGTCAGGAGCAGAAGCCAGTGTGCTTCTTTAGTTTCATGCTGCCCTGATCAGTTGTGTGTGAGAAGGGAGATGGTTTGAAGATGCTCAGAGGCTGTTTGGAAAGCTCACAGTGTGCTGTGCATGAGAAGAGCTTTGCCAGTTGTTTTTGCAGCAGCAGAGGTGATCAAACAGCACCATTTCACCTCTGGCTTTGGTTAATAAGCGAGAGAAGATGTGCTAATCCTGTAAGAGTGTCTGATAAACCCAGCAGAGGCAGGCTCTGCTGTCCCACGGAGGCTTTGCTGACCATGCTGGGGGTGAGGTGTGTGTTGGAGGCTGTTGTTGAGAAGCATCCTCTGGAGAGGGCAGGAATTGCTGACAGTGCTCTACAGCTTCTTGTGCCACCCTCAGTGCTGGGCCAGGGAGATTTCTCGTGTCGGTGCTGGTGTTTCCCACACTTCTGGGAACCACAGGCTCTGCAGAGCCAGCAGCCACCTCTGCCCTGAGCAATACCAGAAGCAGGAACCTGTTGATTCGTGTAGAGCATGCTAGAGCTGCAGAGTGGTAGGTGATAACTTCTGTTCCTGATGATGTGAAGATGACTTTTCTTCCCCATGTACATGTGGAAGGGGACTTTCATGTCTGGTGCCCTGGGGTGAACAAGGAGATGATGTTAGAGGCTGGTGCATGCACATGGGTGAAAATGTGTGTCGCTGTGGGCTCTGGCACCTCTCAGCTGGCATATTTGTAGCTGGGGGATCAGCATGTGGTATCCACTTGCTGGACTGGTGGAGTCTGTGAAAAACCTGGAAATTAATCTCTAACCAGGCGGAGGCATCGTTTACCATTTAAAACTGTAAATCTGTGTTTATCCAGTGTTAACAGATGTAAGGTAAATGGGTTCCCGTGCTCTCTGCTGGTTCACTAATGGCACTTGTTTATAAGTGCTTTATGTTAACAGCTATTTGATGGTGCCCATTAGTTTTTCCTAGGTTAATGTTATATAATAAAGCGAATGCTGGCCAAAAGCAATAGTAATATGATAAACAAAAAAATCCAATTGCTGGGTGAGAAATGTAATGGAGCGATGGCTGAACTCTGCTGGGAGTTTGGTTTAATCTAAAGGTTAAAAAATGTTATAATTTGGGTTTAAGTAAATTTGCTCTTTAGTCCCAGAGGTCTTGCTCTTGTACTTCTTGTGCCTCCAAAGCTTCCACTAATGCCGATGGGAGTCTTGGGCGCACAAGAAATGTGGGTTCAGGTACTAAAGTTACAGATTGGCTTGGACCGAAACCCCTAATCCAAATAACTCCAGCTTTTGAAAGCATTTGCCAATTGGATTTGAATCTGGACACAAACATTGTGGCTTGAGCTCATCTGAGCTCACTTACATCTGTGTAAATCTGTAGTATGGCCCCGATCCAGCAAAGCACGTAAATATGTGCTTAATTTGACTTCAAGGGGACTATTGTACGCTTAAAACTAAGAATGTGTTTAAGTGCTTTGCTGGACTGCAGTCCAAATGCATGGGAGTCAATGAAATGACACCAAATAGTGCAGTGTAAGTGAGATCTGAAATGAACCAAAATGTTTGCATTTCTACCTGGAAATGAACACCCTGTTCATATCCTACATATCCTGCATGCACTTTGTATTTTCATCCATCTGCACATAATGTATTCTTTACGGTAACCTGTCCATTCAATACAGTAAAAAAGAAATATACTTTGAATTTTCCTGCTCTATTACTCATATTTCATGAAATGTGTTCTTATGCCAAGTGTCTGTTTATATATATTTATACATGTTGTTTCTTTATTGATATTGGCAAGATACAAGAAGAAAAGAAATATTTTACAGTTAAAAACTTGTAAACAGTTTTATCCCTCATTTAAAACATTTTTTTAAAGACTTTACCTGACATGGTCAAATTACTTTAACTGATTTTCAGTTTTGCCAGTCTGACCAATATGAAAAATATTTGTTAAAGATATAGGTTTGTTTTTAGCTACCAATAAACGTTAAACATGTTTACAATTAAGTGACATGCGAAAGTGCCCTTACACTTTACCACTAAATGCCACTTTTGTACTTTAAATCCCACATTTAGTGATTGCTATGCTACATAAAGCTGTCAATGAATATTTTCGTGTGAATACATTCATACCTGTTAAAAGACTGTGTATCGCTTGTCGACTGCTGCAGCTTGTTGCAAAGAGAACACAAAAGGGTTAATTGAGCCCAGCCCTGCGAAGGTGGCAGCGGCAGAGACTCGAATTGGGAATTAAACCCAAAACAAATACAACAAGGAATAGCCCTCATGCCTGCGTATGACAAACACAATGCAGACATAAAGAAGTGTAAGCTGCGAACGTCTGTAGGTTATTAATGAGGTAATAGAAGCAAAATTAGGTATCAGCAGGGTTTGGCTCTGTTTGAATAAAACAGAGATCTTTTATCTCAGAATGCTCTAGGAAAGACTCATAAGCTGTGATTTGGTGGTCTAGGCTGTGCCCTTCTTGGTTAGGGGAGTTGACTCATGCCATTTAAACTCACCAGTGTTTTCCACTTAGGGCAACCAGATGTGGGATCAGATACAGAGAACGGCTGGCTGGGAAAAGGTTTGCATGGCAGTTTATGAGGGAAAAAAAAAAAAAAAGCTTTTGTGTGCTTACTTTTGAATCAAAAGAATATTTTGCACTTCAGCTTTGTGTGTCTGGAGAGTAGATACTGTTTTCTTGCAAAGCCAGTGTGGGGAAAGCACGTAAAAGCAGCGCTAAAACCCCTTCATGTCCAGTGCTGACTGCTGCAGACTCGGCTACCAGCTGATTTTAGCAGCTTCCCTCTGAATTTATCTCAGCCCGGATGGGAGCAGAGCTTGGGTACAGACCTCTGATCAAGGCTTAGTATTTCTTCCATTTCAGAGCAAAGTTTTATCCAAAATAAAGGAAAAAAAAAATACTCATTTCAAGACTCGTGGAGAAGTTGACAGACAGGGATGCTGCTGATGCATTGCATAGAGCGATCTGCCCTGCCCCGATCCCTCCTGTCACTGAAGTAAGTGACAAAACTCCCATTAACTTTAATGGTGCAGAATCGACCCTAAATGGATAAGATTTCCCTTTAAGAAAAATCACTGAAGGATTCAATTACACCATAAATGTATTCAGTGGTTGTGAAATGATTCTGGTGTACGTACAGCCAAACCCTGAATTCCTTCTCAAGTAAGTGTCTGGGTGAGGATTGATTACAAATCCTGCTCTAAGTTACACCCGAACAACTCCCCCGGAGCCGATGGCATTCCTCCCCGCTTCCCTTGCACGGGCAGTGCAGGGAGGCTGGGCTGCACCGTGCCCATTGCATCCCGCTTCTGCTCGCCTCGGATGGGAGCTGGAAGGGATGGAGCCTGTCCCTGTGGATCTGTAAAACTCCTCGTGACCTGGAGCAGCACCTGCGGTGTGATGGAGGCTGCAGCGAGGGCGGTTTTGGCCCTTCAGCCTTTGAAGAGCTCTGGCATGATGTAATCCCAACCCTGTAAGCTGCTGCGGGACCCTCGGGTTGAGAGATGCCCTATAAATCTCAGTTGCTGGTTTTTGTTACCTGCCTGCTATGTTACATGACTAATGACTTCAGGTAAAGAATGGGTATTGGAGAAACGGGTAATTAACAAAAACATCCTTCTGTGTTTTCTGCTCAGCTTCCGTGACTGGTGTTTTCAAAAGCTGGGCAGATATGATTTGTAGCCTCCCTCCTTCACAAACACAGGTTTGATTTGAAACCTGGCAATCCCTGAACGTTTCCCTAGTTTCCTCCCCTTGTGTTTCACGCAGCTGTGGCTGGTTTTCCAGAAAGTCACCAGTATCTGCCTTGACGTGACGTTTTTGTGCTGCAGTTATTTTATTTCCATAGCGTGGGGCTGCTTTGAGAGTGTCCCAGTCCAAGTGCATCAGCAAAGCCAGCCCGCTGTAAAATATCACCGCGTCCAGCTGCCCCGTCAGTAGGTCAAGCTATTTGTCCCATCCAGACAGGGTGTCCAGCTCTCCTGGCAGCATCCCTTGCTCTGGCATGGGAAAACTTGTTTTGTTTAGCACTAGGGAAACAATATGTATAAATAGTGATGCTTGAACCTAAACTGTTGCCTTTATGTGCGGGGTGTTGCGTTACTGGTTATTTTATGATAGAATTTCCCCCCCCACCACCCCTGCAAAGGACTTGAGTCCCAGCCTGCAGAATAGTGGCTGTTGAGTGGAAGCATTCCTGCTATTTTCCCTTCAATTCAGAGGAAGCAGTGCACTTGTTGTGTTACCTTGGTGAATCGAAAGTGGTTTTCACTTCCCTTAATTAAGCCTCCTTTGGCACTGGCCCCTCCAAGGTGGAGAGTGGAGCGCACTCAGTAGCGCTGCCGCTGATTTGAATTCCTAAATTCCTCTCCTTGCAAACTTCAAAGGCAAGTATATTGCTCTGTCTAAGAGGCACCAATTATGTAAACCCTGGGCTATTCAGAATGTTCCATAATTATTTATTTTCAACGAAAGAGGTTTTAACCCAAACTAGACAGAAAACTGGCATTTCTCCAGTTATTAGATTCTGTTGAAAAAGGTATTAAACAATGGGCAGGGTAACATGGTAGATTAGTGTCCCTTCATCTTCCTGACCTGGGCATGTGTCAGAGCTGTACTGAGCTGACCAAAATTACTTTGATTTGATGGCCATTAAAGGTCAGGAGCAGAATGGGATCAGATGTCTTGGTTGAGGCTGAAGTACACAACATTATATATTGATAGTAATTAAATGGTTTCATTTAATAAGCACCATCAGATTTAAAGGCATTGTTACAGTATCAGGGCTGGGAGGAGGAGAGAGGCAGCAGGGATATAGGCTGGGGGAGAGAGAAGGGGTTCTGGAATGAGTGAAATATGTCCCTGGAGTAATTTTTTATTTTATAAACTGAATGCAAACCTGATGGAGAACTATGGAAATGAGCAGTCGTGCTGGATACATACACACACTCCCTCAATATTCCTATACTGTGGGTAATGAAAAGTGCCTTCAGGGATAGGGTGGCCTTACCATTCATCAGTGCCATAGCCTTAAGTGGGTAATAACTAAGAGCTCCCATATCTAGTGTGTATATAAATTCTAGCTCCTCAGTATATTTGCTGCAGACTGTATTTAATTTATACAATTCCTTAGCTTTAAAGCTGTCAATTGATAACATTCAATCTGTGAGCCTGACTGATAAAAAGGAAGGGAAGAAGTGCTCTCTAGTGGCTAGAGCAGGAGGAGGGCGTGGGGGCCAAAGATCTGCATGGGGAGCAGAGTGGTGCTTCACTCCAAGGCTGAACAACCCCCCTTTGCTTTTCTCTTTACCACTTTGGGACACAAGCTGGTCCCTCTGCTTAACAGACACATTTATCTACAGTCAGCAGACAACCATCTACCATGAGCAAGGCTCTCTCTTGCCTGCAATGGTGATGGGAATGGCCTCCCCCTGTGCCTCTGATCCTTGTGAGTTTGGGAGATAGTGAGAGCGGTGGCTTCCCCACATCCATGTTCCAGAGATGCACATAGTATCAATCACTGTGTTTGAGAAGGCTGGTGATGGAGCCAACTGGCTTTTGGAAGGAGTAAGATAGGAAGGAAGCCCCCAGTGCAGCAAAATAAAGGGAGGCTTGTAAGTGAGGGCTCTGAGGAAATTAGCTGTCCTGCGGGTGCACAAGTGGATGTTGAACTTGGCCAGCGTGCGCAAATGCAAGAGCTGACTCTGCCCTCGGACACAGCAGTGGTGGGGGATGCAAGTCTCCACGACTGAGTGATGTGCTGGTTACTCGAACACTAGAAGGAGAGCCAAGCTCTCACGCTACAATAAATTTGGGAAGCTGAAGGGAAAATGGCCAAGGAGTTTGGAATTCAGCTTGTGAACCCAATATTGCCCATTTTTCACTGCACAAAACAAGCTGTTATTAACAGAGAGCTTTGTTCTTGATCCACATTTCAAATGCCCTTGTCTCGGGAAGGGGTTGGTCCAGAGCTTGGCTCAGCTTCCCTTCATTGTAAGATGTACTTGTTCCTCCTGACCCCAAGCTGCTGCAAAGTCTTCCCAGCACCTGGTTGTCCCAGCCAGGGCCTCTTCTCTCATGGCATGGTGACAGCACCCACACAGGTGGCTGTGGTCACTGCTGAGACTCGCAGCTCTGCAGGCAGTGGTGATTCTCACTGTTGGTCTTGGTGCTGGCCCTGGTGTGAGGCACAGCAGGTGCTTTGTACCCCAGTTTGGGCTCTTTGTGATGGAGGCAACCGAATCACCTGGCACTGCTGGAGGGTTTGGTCAAGGCTTTAGGCAGAGATGTTGATGGGGGCACATCACAGGTGAGGGATGTGGCAAGGAACATGCTGGCCAAGGGAGGTCTTCAGAGAACTGGCATCTGTTTCTCCTGCTGCATGGTTACACATCCTGCTGATAGAGGGACCGGGAGGTTAACCTGGCTTTCAGGGGAATTTCTTCTTCTATATGGGACATTGAGAAATGTCGTGCCTTGCATGTGGAAGCTTTTTAAGAGTAATTTAATATATTGATTGGGAGGGAACAATAATGAGAGTGGACTGGATGGAGACCTTGTAGATGAGGAGTGCAGAGATTGTTGCTCTTAGGAAAGAGTCATGTTGTAGGATGCCGATGTGGCCTTGTGTGTTTGCTGGTTTGTGTAAGAGAACATCTCACTTGCCCTGATAGTCAGGGTCAGTCAATTCATTGAAGACTCTCTTTGCAGCCTGGCTTCCAGGATTCACCAGAAACTCCACATAGTATCTTGAAATGCAGTTTGATAATGTTCTCTTCAATTCTGGGCTGCTGCAGTAAAAGTCAACCGTTGCTCAGGCTGCAGTGCAATAGTTAGGTTAAAAGAAGGGGAGTAACCTACTAGTAGCACCTGCAGAAGAAGGAGATGTATCCTCACAATTGCTAAAATAATTAAGCAGGATGGTCTGCATCCAGATGGTGCCTTATAAATTCAGTTTTAAATGGCTGAGCTGTTGAATGGGGCCATGGAGCACAGCTCCCTACAAAGTTCATTGGCTTCAGGCAGCCTGAGAGTGGAAACGATTGCGTGAACCGGGAGGTGCCGGATCCGGCTGAGAGCCGTGTGGGATGAGCAGGAAGCGTGGTGTGGGGCAGGCGTCCAGGAAGAGGATGCGAGGAGGAACGGGCATCGCGTTCCTGGAAAGCCAGTCAAAAGGAAGCGCTCAGGGCTGCGGGCGGAGGTGACGAGCGGAGGCAGGGTGCTTGTTTCAAGTGCAGAACCTGCAGGGCAGATGATGTACATCGAAGCAGAAATGTGCTGACTGGGCTGGGTTTGGGTTTGCTTTGGGATCAGATTGAGAAATAAAAGATTTTTTTGGTTTAGTAATGCCCTGTCCATGCTCCTTGCTGGAGACACAGCGTTTCTGAGTGGAGCTGAGAAGTTGGCTCTTGTATCCACTGTTCACTTCTCCTACAAAACTCCTACTGCTCCCTACATCTCTGACCCAACCCCTTAAAGCAGTTCATTTTTCAGTCACTGCTGAGCACCTTATTTGAGCAAAATAACTCCATTAGAAAAGGATCCCAGCACAATCAATAAATGAGCATCAAGTAGAGATAAATAAACTTGAAACAAGCATCATAATTAATCTGCTGGGGTGGAGAGCAAAATGATTTAACAATGATTGAACATTTGGCAAATAAATTTTCAGCTGGTGCCTGCTTTGCCTGAACTCTTTCAGTGGGAGAAGAATCTCCCGAAAAATGACTTGAAAAGGCCCAAATCTCAGTTCAGACCTTGCAAGAGCCCAAGATAGGAAACAATAAGAAGGAACATTTGCTTAATAAGGGCTGCAACAGGTCTTAGAGGGCTGTGATGGAAATAAACCTGTTGAAAGCTAAACAAAACCATGTAGAGCCCCAGTACAAAAGAAGGAAGGAAGGTGATCACTGCGAAACGCTGCTGGGCAGTGTGAAACTCCTATACCCTTCTAAGAATAAGTCTCCCAGTATATGGGTCAGGAAGCAGCGTGGCTTCAGCCTGGATGCCTAGCAAAAAACGAAGTGATTGTTCGGTGCTGTGTTAATAGAGCAGGTGCAGTTTGATTTAAACAAGAGGTAGCTATTGTTTTCTGGAAGTGTGGTGATTTACGGGCTCATAGCTTGTCCCAGAGGATCAGGGTGTTAAGTCATGTGCGTGTATGTGTGTTTTAACCCAGGGTGGCCCTTCTCCTGGCTGCATCTCTGAGCCAGGAGGAACTTAAAGGGAAGGGCCCTGTAAGCTCAGGGACATTAAATCAGGAGGGTTTGTTGGGGTGTAATAGGTAAACTACTGAACATGGGGACCTGGATTTGGGATGAAAGGGAGGTGTGTCCATGTTATGGTCTGGGAGGCTTGTGCAGGACCCCAGCTGACCTCTGCGATTGATGCATGAGGATTTGTGGAAAGAACCTGGCCATACAAACACTGCTTGGCTGGCAAGCCATGGGGGAGACCAGCAATTAACAAATATCTTCATTCCTGACAATTACTTCAATGCAGTACCTCCATGACTGGGCACAGAAGCATCCAAAATGCAATGTATGATTTGTGTACAGTCAAATACACTATGATCTGGCTTCTCCCTGTCCTTGGTGATTTTGCTTTTCTTCAGCTTCATCCTGAGCAGACCAGCAGCAGAACCTCCTTGTCCCATAGCAGAGACACTGAGCTGTGTGAGCTGGAGCCTGGTGCACCCACAGCAGGGAAGCTAACCTGGTTTCCCTTCTGTGGAGCTTTAACCCCACGGCAAGGAGCTCGCTGTTGGGGCAGTTCTACAATTTTTTTCTCATTTGTGAGCTCAAATGAGTCAAAAGACTAATGTGAAGCCTATCTCTGCATGGTAATTTTTTTTTTTTTGGGGGGGGGGTGGTTTCTGTTTATGTTTTGGTTTTTGAGGGTGGGATAGGAAAACCCTAGTGCACTAGGATAGTGGGGAACCATGTCTTGTCCTGCTTAGCTCCACAGCAGCTTTTTCATCTTAGCTGTACCTCGTCTAAATCTCCCTGCCTTTATGCAGAGTGCAGGTACAGACACAGCCAAGCTTGTCTGCAGCTGGTGGTTATAGATGTCTGTTTATTTTCCCTCTTCTGCCTGGAAAGCATCTTTCCAGAACAGTGGAGTTGTTCTCTGTTGTGCTCAGAGTCCAAAATATTTTAGAGACTGGGTAAAATAGTGTATTCCAACTCTGAAAAGCCTGCTGGGTTACTTAAACCAAAGGTTGGTAGGTTTGTTTGTATTTTTTTTATCTTGGCTGGACAAAAGGTCTGGGTTCAATTCTTCAATTTTACTCTGCTCTAGAGTGAGAATAGCTTCATTGGGATATATGCATTTACACCAAAGTGGAAGCAATGTAAAGAAATAGGTAAATGAAACAAAAACCTGTCATTAATCCACTTCTACAGATTATCTCTGCAGATACCTACACTGTGGAGTGAAAAACAGTTTCCCTCTGCTTTTAGCATTGAGGTTGAACATGAATTGTGTGGTGTTGGTTACTCTAGGCTTGCCCAGCAGCTGGGTCTGCCCCGAGCAGGCAGGCACTGCCTCCTGCAAGCTGTGACCAAAGCCTTGGTGAAATCCTGTCCAGGATGCTTTGGAGATGCAGCTCAGGTCTGTCCATGGTGCCCTGTGCTGGCCAGGCTGAGCCCTTGGACCTCCCTCCCTGCCCTTGCTCCTCACTTGGCTCAGATACAGAGACTTTGCAATGGCAGCTTAACGCTGCACTTTCACTTGTGATCATTAATATTGCTCTAATATTTGTCTGATGGTAACTCCCACCGCCGGGCAGGGCAGCGCCCTGTTGTACTGCTCATTGTACAAGCTCTAGTAAATGACTGTCCCTTCCTCAGTGAGCTCACAGGCTAAAATTAATAGCGATTTTGAAATGCCGGGTGCTTTCTGAGTAAGGGCTGCTGTTATTATTTCTAATTTTTTTTTTTCCATAGAAACAGAACGTTTTATTACTTTCACTGAAGAAATCCACGTTATCAGTTTCCTTTCACACAACAAAACACCCTCCCATTCTTCTTTAATAACCGTTAATCGCTTAAAGCTCGTTCTGTGCTTTGCCTGTAGAAAACACTGCAGAAATGCCAAGTATCCTTCTTATTTTTTTCCTCCTGGAGCCTCCAATTCACTGAATCCACCAAGCCAAGATAACACCATCTCGAAGGGCCAGCGCTGTGACAAATTTACAGTC
Organism: Caprimulgus europaeus; assembly: GCA_907165065.1. Next base: position 5,246,284 of record OU015531.1, on the reverse strand, counting down.
TGGGAGCTTATATCTTTCCAGGCAATTGTCTTCAAACAGACAGTGCATTTCTGCGTGTCGGAGTCTCAGGGCTGGAGTTTCTTCAGAGAAACGGCCGAGCCTGCCACCACTGAACCCCTGAGTGACAGCAAGTGCTTTTCGCCGTCTGTTGTGATTTTTTTCCTTTTTTTTTTTCTTTTTTCCTTTTTTTTTTTTTTTTTAAAGGAGGGTTGGCAGCCTGAGCTATTCTCAAGGATTTGGAAAAGAGCCACAAACAGGAATTATTGAACAATTGCTCTGTGAAACTTAAGATAACAGTTTGTTCCACCACAGTGGAATTGCTTTGTGGTAGAAGGAAATTATCTTTTTAGCTCTTGATTAACATTATGTGAGAAAAATAAAATTAAAGCTTGATTGTATCTGTGGTTGAATGGAATGCATGTTCGTGCGAGGGGAAGAGGGGACAGATGTTTGTGGGTGACACATACGGAGATGAATGTTTGTGACACCTCAGATTGTAGGTGATTCACAGATTATGAATGTTTTTAATGTTTGGAAAATTCCTCATTGCTTCTTTATTGCCAGATTAATGCTGGCTCTGTTCAATGTGAGTGTAAATACTAGAGTGCTAATGAGAGTAAGTGCATACCATAATTTGTAGGTGGTAAAGTGGATTTTTTTGGTGCAAATTAATATTTTTGCTATTATAACCTGAGTTTTGGTGCTCTTGGCTGATTCACAGTCATCAACAATAACTTGCATCTCTATAGTTACTCTATAAAATAGTCCACTTACTTACCCATGATTTTATCACTCATGCTTATTACAAGTAAACAATATTATTGATAGCATAAGCACATTTTTAACATACCGGCCCAATCAAGCTGCCTAGGAAGTCAAGGAGATTTTCCCCTGTTGTCAAAGCAAGCTGGATCAGACACTGAAGAGAAGGTGACTGGAGCAGGGACAATATTTAAGGTGTTTTTGTCAGAGAAGGCTGCAGCTATAGAGCAAATTAATTATGTGAGTGCAGGATTTTGGTTCAGCAAGCTCTGTATCAGATTCCTCATGCTCACAGCAGGGGGAAATGCATTTGGGGTGCTCCAAAAGGACCATATCCAGTTGTTTCATGAAGCTCCCATGGCATGGGCAAGAGTTGCCCTTTCATATTGAGGGCATGGTCTGAGTGCAGCAGATGCTCTGAAGGAATGAAGTCCCAGGACATGTGGGAAGGAGATGAGCACAGCACATGTGTGGTTTTTAAGGAATCGTGCCTTACTCGAAGCTCTGGAGCTCAGCTCTGCGATCGCATCTGTCCAGCTTCCTGCCTGCCCCGGCCGCCCCACCACTCCCCGGTGGCGGTGGCTTTGACACCCTGCAATTCAGAGGGAAGCTCTGAGGATGCTGAGATCCAAACATGAACTTTCTGGGCAGGCCAAATTTCTGCTGTGATCTCCCAGCTCAGTGCCTGTGCTTATCTGTGTTTGCAAGACACGCTGGGAGATCAAAATATGCCCCTTTTGAGGGGATAGGAAAGAGACAAGATGCTTCTTTAATCACGTCTGATAAATTCTCACTTGTAATGAGAGCCCTAATTAAGGGAAATTACCTATTGGAAAAGAGTTAAAAGGGGCCCCCATACTCCTTCCAGCAAACTTAAAGACAAAAGGAAGTTTCTAACAATGGGTCACTGGAGATGCATTTCCGTTCTGCTTTAAAAAACAAGGTACTGTCTAGCTGATGAGCGGTGAAGGCGAGCAACGAGGCTTTGATGAGCCTTCTCCTGCTTCCTGATATTGTGACCCTCTTAACAAACACTGAGGGTGAAAATCAGCATGCCTTCGGTATGCTGTAAGTGCAGGCAGGCTATCTGAAGAGATGCCTCACTCGCAGGATATGGTTTAAATCCTGTTTTGAATAAGGTTTACATCCTTGTCACTGAAATAATATTTTTGTACCGTAAGAATCAATGTGAAGAGACATGCAGACAGGTCCCCCAATGTGTAAACAACCTATCTTTGATGTCACTGCTTGCTGACTTCTTTTTATTTTGTCCCAAGGAATGTCCAAGAGCCTAGCTGTTCAATTTTACTTTTACATGTCTCTTTTTGATGCCAGAAGGTATGCACTGTTCTTGATTTCAAAACACCAAGATGGGAGGCACATAATCTGGATTCTCTTTTGTCCCTGCTGCTCTGAAATCAGTGCTTTTGCTTCCACTTGGGTGGCTGGGGAAGTTCTGGTTTTCCAGTCAGCTCTGTGATTAGAATAAAAACAAGAGGGATTCTCTCTGGATGTAGGGGCGGTGGGGGAAGAAAAAAAAAAAAGAGTCTCTAGGTCCAAGAGTTTTGGTCACTGTGATCATCTGGAATGAGCTTTCCACGTATCATTAACTTCTCCTCGATGGCGCATGCTGGAGTGGGCTGTGTGTGGTGCTCCAGACATACTTCACATACTGATCTCTCCTTGGGCTGGTTTGCAGTCTCTGATCTTGGTGTGTCTCGCAGGGAGCATCGATGGGAAGCAACACATCACTCTTCCAGCACACAAATTGCAGAACATGTTTGCAGTAAAGCAACAGAAAGGCTGTATATGCAATAAAAACACTAAGGTTTGCTTGCAAATACAGTGAGTCTGCAGTTTCCATATCAGACGGTAGCTCCTGGGCTGGATGATGAACAGTAGTTGTTTGCAATCCTCCCATCAGGTTTGCCACATTCAGCAAGCAGAGCTCTACATTACATCTTCGAGCCCTGAAAACATTTGAATTGACATCCAAATTTTTCAGCCTGCATCAGATGTTAATATAAAAAGTATCATTGATCAAACCATTACTTTGTTCCATGTTACATCCTACTTGTTTATTTTTTTCTTTCTGTGAAGCAAATCATCAGCAATTTTCCCCATCAGTAAGATTTTTTGTTTCAGAAAACCACAACCACAACCAGCAGTGGCTTGAGCCATGTTATTTCTTTATTGTTAGGTATTTGTAATATATTTTTATTACTCACGATATGAATACAGCTTAGACGTGTTTAACTACCGCAGCTTGCTTCCCGACACCTCTGTGGGATGAGTATTGCTCCTAGCTCTTGTAAAGTAAGAGTAAACTGGGGTGTACAGAAATGAAGCCATTTTCCTAGAGATCCTGGAGGAACGTGGGGGGCTGAAATGGGGATACAGCGTGCGGTTTGGCCAGCCCCCGTCCTAACCACCAGCTCCTCTGAGCTCTCTGGAGTGAAACGTTTGTGAGGGGTTGGAGGGATGGGGCATGGGCACTGCTCCAGCTTGGAGCTCCTCAAGCAGTTTGCGTTGGCATACCAGGAGCTTTGGAGGGACACTGGCTTTTCAAATTAGTAGCACACTTGAGGATTTTCCAGGTACTGCTAGAAAATTACATGAGCACACTTCCAAATGTAAAACCAGATGTGCTGGGTCAGACCATAGGTCTCTCCAGCCTAGCGTCCCACCTCCTGCAGTGGGTGGCCAGAGCAGGGTGTAAGGGCAGGGGACATGAGTCATGGGTCATCCCAGAAAACTCTACTGTACTTGGCACCAAAAACTCCCTGGTGAGGAGGTGATAACTGCACACACCCACTACTCACTAGGAAACTGCTCTGAGAGCTCACCTGTACGTTCATGTGGCTTTGAGAGCAGCTAGCTTGAGTTCCAGCTACCTTCTGAGAACATTTGGCTATTGCATCCCTTGTTAGCTTTGGAGTTGATCTTTTAACTGAAGCACTGAGGAGCTGGGTGGAGTGTTGGCCATGTATGTGGGCTGGGGTATGTTGAGTTTTGCTGATACAGAGCACTGTCTCTGGTGTGTGATGGGTGTATGTGACACCCCACCTGCTGAGCTGGTACCTGAACTACCCTCAGAGTTGACCCAATCTAAAGAAAATCCCCTTAAATATGCTGTTGAGAGAATTCCCCTGGAATTTAGGTGTTGGTGGCACTAGCAAACTGTGTGGATGCTGGTTGGTGGTGTCACAACACTTCAAGTTCATTTGATGTAATCCAACGCTGAGTTTTTGGGGTGCAGCCATGCTAGCATCCTGCACAGGCTTATTTCTAACCACATAAGAACCCACTGCCTCCTAGAAGGAAAGAAAATGCTGCTGTCACCTTCCCAGCGGCACCTACTGCCTACCACCAACTTTGGAGATCACCATGTGGTTGCCCCATCCCTGCCTGCTAGCACCTGGAGCGTGGTGGTGCTTGTAGTGGTCCCCTGCCAAATATTAGTGTGTTTGATGGTCCTGTCTCACTGATTGCTGAAATGGGAGAAGCATGGGAGATGGACGTGAGTCCTTGCTCTGCATGAAAAAGCTCTTATTTAACAATAATAATAAAAAATAATAATAAATAATAAAAAACAACCTAAATCCTTTGCTTTTCCAAAGCTACTGTCTATGCAAGGGAGGAGCCTGGTGCGTAGATGGAAATGTGGGAGGTTGTGAGCAGTGTGTATTTAGATGGACTTTTGATCTAATTTGAAAATTGTTTTGTTTCATACCAGCTTCAGTTGCAAAAAGCAATGATTAACCCAAACAGGAGCACCCGTGTTACTCACCTTTAATTATGTTTGCAATACATCACGGTGATATGGGGGAGCAGAAAGCCTTTCTGTATCCAGCAAATTTGCATCGTAGCATATGGTCCTAGGGAAACTGTTCTGATTCAGAGCCCCCAGCAGCATATGGTGAAAAAAACCTGCCCCTGAAGTCAAATTGAATGTAGAGGCTGGTCCTGGGCCCCAGAGGACTCTGTGTCTCCTGCCAGGCGGCAGGACCAGAGTCGGAGCATGTGTCAGTGTTTCACTCATCATGAAGATTTTATATTTGGTTTGGGACGCTGGTGCATGAGGTTCTGGATGTAAAAGTCAGAAGAGATATGGTTCCTGTAATGTCTGCAGAGATCCTTGTGTCGATAAGGTCAGCAGCAAGTTAATAGATTTTTATCTTCTCATCACATGAACTGAATATAGTGCAACTGTTGGAGGGGAGGGGAGAAACCTTCCTGCCATTATTTTCTGATGTGTTTCAGGGGATTTTAAAAGACATCATGTGCCTTAAAAGTCCCTTTTTGCTTAAAGTGAAAAATCAATAGTTCAAAAATAATAATAAAAATATTCAAATATGAACTGAAGGCTAACCTCTGTGTAGTAACCACAGCTCAAACTAATTACTTCTGGGTGAAGAGGGATGCATTTCTCCATGGCACTGATGGAATGGATAAGAAGGGGAATGGAGATTTCCTATTCAGTGCTCCCAACAGCGTCAGACTGAGGGTACTTAAACGACGTCAAAACAACGTTCAGCTCTGTGCTCCCACCACACAGAGTAACATAGAAGCAGAACCAGGGGCTTTACACTACAAAAATAGCCACAACTACTACCTGGAGTTGTTCCTAATGCATGTAGGAGAAAGGAAACACCGACTGGGCCCTGGGCACTTGCAAAAACCTTGATAAAAGGGATGACAGTGCTGATAAATGTGGGGGGTGCTGCCAAGATGGAGGTGAAGAGGAATTGGAGAGAGAACAAGGAGATGGGGAGGTAGAAACATGCTCCACGGCCATAAATATCTGTCACCACCAAAATCTGGTGTCGTTCACATTGCAGCCACCACAATGGAGGAGATGGAGGAGAGGGTCTGCGGTGATCGAGGAGGGGGCTGCTCCCGCGCCGGCGCTGGAAACCCAGGGCTGAAATACGATGTCTCTGTCAGGGGCAAAATCCATGGAGGGACACCGTCGGGTCACGCTGACTAGTAGGGCTCAGCGATCAAACGTGTCACACCTGTCTTGGCCACGGGTGCAGGTGTTCTAGGTCAGCTCTCGCTGTGGTTATCAATCGCTGACAGTTGACAGTTTAATTTTACACCACAAGTACCTCATTACTTGTGTAGGCACTTGAAGAACATGTGGGCACTGGGTTGGATCAGTGATCAATGACAAAGGTTGCGCAGGGTGCAAGTGGTAGCAGTAAAAGTGAAGGTCTCCGTGCATGAGTTGGCAGTGGTGGGGATACATGACAAGGGGAGTTTAGCTGACAAACAGTCTGTCAGGGCTGGAAGAATGGAAGCTCGCCGGAGAGCTGGCGCTCCATTATAAAATACAGCTCACCATTTAAAAAAGGGGGGAAAAAAAAGAAGAGGGAAAAAAAAAAATAGGCCCTTGCTTTGAAAAAGTGTTTAAACAAATTTAATGCATGTGAGGGACTGTAAATTCTTATTCTACAAGCATTTATTTCATGACATGGAACCATCTAGGTGTTCAGGAATTTTGTGTTCAGGGAAAGCGGAGGTGCTGTTTTATAGAGATCCGTACACGTGCTGCTGCTGGCTTAGGTCACCCGATGGGTGTGGGTTGGGGATGTTCAATATATAACCAAATCTTTCCATGTGGGATTTCTCCAGGTATCAATAGGACAATTTAGGACTAAATCTGCTGTGAGAGATTTCTTCTGCCACAGTAAGGAAAAATTTGTTGTTTCAACACACTTAAAAGTGGTGCTTTAATCAATCCCATCCAACTTTCTCTTTTGGTGCTAATTTTCCTTTGCGGAGTTTCTGACATTCTTTTCCACGTCGAATCTACTCGGTGGATTATGTCACTGGGGTGATGACTGGAAAAAAATAAAGAGACATATGGCATTAGTTTGGTAGAGCTGTGTATCTTGCGTTAGGATGTAAATCTTGTTTGCTTGAGAAGCCGCACTGAAAGACGTTTTGCTCGAGGTACAACGTAGCCGCGTTATTGAGTGCACCTTATAATAATTGATATGGCGGGAACAATATTAATGGAAATAATGTGAATTTCACCCAAACTGTAGTAAATAAGGAAAAGACTAATAGTCTTTGCCCTTTGCTGAATTGAACACGTCTTAAAAAAAAAAGATTCTTGATTATTTCTCGCACGCTGATTAGGTGTAGGCTAACTTTGATCACATCACCTATGGTTCCCACCTAAAGGACACGTGCGGTGCCAGTTGCGGTTTTTTGGAATTGTTAAAATGATTGAATAAGCAGCTCAGAAAACACACAGCTTTAAAAAATGAGATGCATGCTCTCTGTTGGTGTTTTGTATTGATTTAATAACGATGCCGGAAAGCCCTTGCGGTGCTAGGTGTGCAGGCAAAGAGGTCCCTCTCCCACTGCTTGCCTGTGAAGCCGAAGGCACCATCCTCTTCTCTCTTTGTTTAGCCTCAGAGTATGTCCAGTCTTTGGTAAATGGCAGTGGAAATGAATGGATCCTGTGTTAGGGATGGAAAATACCTTCCTATAAATCCTAGCGAAGGACCCAAGTCAAAATGCTGGATTCAGATACCCTTAAACTATTAATTAACTTCTGAGACAAATCCAGGCGACTGCAGAGTCTGAGATTATTATGTTGTTTTTTTTGTTTGTCTGTTTTTGGTTTTTTTTGTTCTTATTCAGTGCTCTTTAATATTAATTTTTACTTTAGACAGTGGAAAGGGAAGTTTTAGGGATATGTTGTTAATATGCTGTTTATAGTGATAAAATGACCTTTATAAAATGGCAGCAGTATGAACTGTCACGGGCATCAGAACAGTTAGCCTGATTTCAGCTCCAAACCAGTCTATCAGTGTTCAAGTAAGGAATCAAGACTATTTTCATTATTTTTACTATTACTGTGCACAAATTGTGACATTTCCTTGTCATATCCATTACTACCTCTTTAGTGAAAGCAGCCCCCTGTAAAATCCAGAACAGGGCCACTCATGAAAAAAGTTCATGTCTGTTGGGCAAAATCAGTATATTATGGTGGCCCCATAGGTAGAGTAACTATTAATAATCAAATGTGCTTGTTTGGGCCAGTCTGATCATAAATTTGGTTACCTGAAAAAGAATACTCAAGGTAATATGAAAGCAACTCTCTGGCTTATGATCCAAGAAAGGCTTTATTGGCTCCTGATATTGACTTGAACAATCCCATCGACTTTAGTGGGATGGAGAATGGTCCAGTAGAGCTGTCTTCATACAGTATCTTGCAAGCACACTTTACATTGTCTTAGAATCACAGAATGGTGGGGGTTGGAAGGGAGCTCAGGAGATCATGTAGTCCAACCCCCTTGCCAAAGCAGGTTCCCTGCAACAAATTGATAGATATGAACCCTCTTGCTGTATATAGATCTATATATCTAACTAGCCACGTGCTGAAGGTGAAGAGGTGAAGAGCAGCAGGCCAGTTGTGGGTGTGTTGAAACATTTAAATGTGGTGGCACCACAGATGGGAGAGTTGGAAGGAAATGTGGGCAATGACAGGAGAATAAGGGGAATTGGGAGAAGAAAGGAGGAGGGAGAGATGAACAGCCTTTTCTGTCCCAAATTAAAGGATAATATTGCAAGGATCCAATGGTCTGGGAGGGCTGTGATGGGGGAATGAAAGGAAAAAATACCCTGAGAGATGGGGGGAAGTTCTGCGCTATGAGGAGGAACAACTTGGGTTGCTATTAGGCCAAATTAGAGAAAATTAACTCAGAGGAGTAGTGGAGAGGAGCACACAACAGCAGGAGGGTGGACAGGCAGCAAAGGAAGAGGCAAAGAAAGGGAAAATAACTGAATTTTAATAGTGACAATAATAAAGAAGGTCTATTCTTATAAAACTTTGGAAAATCAAGAGAGTTCTGACTGTGTGAGTCCACCCTGCGCAGGGAGGTATTGAGGGAGCATCCTGTTGTGTTCTTGCTGTTGTATAAATGAAGGGCAATTTTTGCCAGAAATATACGATATCAGAAAATGTCTGACAGAAAACAGAGCACCAAACCCTGTAGTAATCTACAGCCTATGCAACATGACCAGCTCCACTGAGGTTCCACAGTCAGTCAGGGGGCAGGGGGAACCCAGCCACCTTGTGTTTTTAAGGAATTATTGGGCCAAATATTTCCCCTAGTGACACTGGTGCAAATCCAGGGCAATCCCACCAAAGCTGGAGGTTGTCTGGTCTTTCCACTTGGTCTGGGCATTTGGGTTTGGCCAACGGAGGTCGCGTATGTGAGCATGATCTCACCGTGGTTGGTGTTGCTCTACACTGGAGGTGATTGAGAGAAGTTGGCTCAGTTGCTGCTGAGGAGACACAGTGGACATTTCTCCAAGTGTTACTTTAAATATACAGGATTTTCTTTTCATGTTTGTTAATCAGAGTTAAAAAGTGGCTGGACTTTTCTAGCTACATCAAAACATTGCTTTTGGATTTGTTTTGCTCCTCTACCCCAAACCAGCCACTTCTGCATTATTTCCTGTAAACTTTTTGGATTTAACAGGAACAAATCCTGTGCTTTCCTGCAAGTAGGTTTAGCTTTGTTGACCACTAAGGAGTGGTGCCAGTTGACACCAGTCAAGAAATTGGCATAGTGTTTTCAAATCTCATGTAATACATGGTAGTGACAGAGAGGGACAAATGGCACTTGTGATCCCCCCACCTGCATGGTGACTTCTTCTATTTCAGTTTCTTTTCTGCTGGCTCCCACCCCTGCCTTGCTGCTGGGTGAGGTGGTGTCCCTGCTTTGCATTGCTCTGAAAATGGGGAGATTTAAAATTTTTTAACAAATTAAAAGAAAAAAGAATTGTAATGAAAAGTTTCCAGCAGCACTGCTGGTGACAAAGCTCCTCACCTTTGCCCAGGAGCTTCCTCTGGTGAAGGAGCACTGGGCACAGAGCTTGGGTTATTTAAAAGCAGGTTTTCCCAAAGTTTCCCAAAATTCAGTCATCCTTACATGGGACCAAGTAACTGGGGATAGGTGGATGCCCATGTCTGTGTTGCAGCACAGAGTGGTGGGGATGGCTGTCCCTGCTCGTCTGTCCACCCTCAGAGCTTGTAGGAGCAGAGGTTGGGGAAGCTGGAAGGAGCCAAGGAGCAGCAGTTCTTGAAGGAGCAAACTTGTACAAGACCTTCCCCCACTCTCACTCAAAAATTGCAGCTTTTTCTGCTGATTTGCAGGAAATCAGGATCCTGTTCACTGTGAACTTATTGAATGTGATTATTATGAGTTTACTCCAGCTTGGGCACATTGTCTTGTACCATCTCCCCCACGCAGGGCCACAGCAGCTCTTCCCTGGTGGGAGTAGGTGGCAGTGTAAGAATAGTGGATCGTACAGAAAGGTTGCTGTGGGGAGCCTGTGAAGATGGGCAGTGACGTTTGGGCCCACGTGCTGTGCAAAGCAAACCCTGACCGATTTGAAAGATGGAGATTCTATGATGTGATGTTATCAGTGGGAAAGGACAAGTAGGTGAGAAGTGGTTGGCAAACACCTTGATGCTGAAGCATCCTGGTGGGTGGGCACAGGGAGTTTCCTTATTTGTTGTCTTGTTTTTGCCTTGCTGCTCGGATCACGAGGCACGTGCTTTGGGTGGGACAGAACTGCAAAGACCGCACCTTGCTAACAAGTCCCATGAGTAGCAGCATGAGAATGAATTTTTCTCCAAAGACAAGAAGAAATGCACTGTCTATCACAAAACAGAAAGAAGGAGCAGTGCTGGAAAGCCAGGTGGGCTGGGATGTGAGGCAGGTGAGGAGGTGACATCTCAGCCTTACATTGGGACTTTGCAATGGGAGCTAGCACATTAACCTTGGATCAGGTTGCAGAAACAGGTTTTGAGAGATGCATTTTACTTTCCTTAGTGGGTGAAAGAGGCACAAGTACCCTCGGGGAGGCACAGGGTGCTGCCCCAGCGTGTTGAGCTCTCAGCAGGGGACGGGGCAAGGGACGGAGGGAAGCACCAAGCAATGCACTGGCTGGCACCACGAACACGTCTGCCCCGGCACAGCTCCGCTGCTGCCCATGTTTGGTGGTCTTTAATTCGGCATTACATACTCAGTGCTTGTCTGCAGCTCGTATGATTCAAAGTTCTCCATGGGGTCTAATGTACAAGGCTTGGCCTGTTTTCATTAGGTTTCCCGAGCTCTCCTCCCTTCTCCCCAGTGTCGCCGCACAAAGACACTTTTGTCAGGCGATGTTGGACTCTCCTCAAAATCCAAGCACTTTCAGGAAAGGACTTGGAAGTCTATCTTCTCAGTTTCCATATCCCTTTGCCCTCTGCTCTGGCATTTGGTTTGATTGGTTGTAGATCCACCCCCCCACCCCCCTTTTTTTTTCCCCCCTACTTCTTTTTGCAAAGGTGATCTGTGTGCTCCAGAGTCTATCTTGCAAAGGAAAAAAAAATAAGTATATTGCAAATCATGCAAGCTATCTCTGAATTATTGCACATTTTAAAACATTAACTCCTTCAGTTCTCAGCTGGTTCAAGCTCTAGGAACAAAATAATGATAGGAATGTTAAAGGAGTATTATTATATTGTATGTTCACTGCCACAAGTTTAGTAAGAAATTTAATTCCCCCTCTCTTACTCTCTCTCTGCCTTTTGAGAAATGAAAGAAAGAAAAAAAAAAAAAAAGGAAGAAAACTGGCACCAAACTTCCATTTGACTTGGCAACTTTTTCACTAGGGTGATTTGATATGCTTTACTAGAAAGGGTAACGTGCTAATGTTTCAGAAGAGGCTGATTTTCTATTAGTGAAAGTGTGGTGTAGAAAAGATCAGGCATTGCTATTAAACTCTTCAGTCGATGAATTTATAGCCTGTTCTAAATGGTAATGATATAATGGAATGCAATCATTTAATATTGGAAAATATGTTTGGTTTGATGTTTCAGGGATTCCAGGAAATACTACTATTTATATAGCTACATCTGTGCAAAAATTAAAAACAGGAAAAAAAAAAAATTATAAAATGAAACCTGGCCAGATAGTTTGAAATAAAGTTATCCAAGATGCTTTCATAATATATTATATAAAAATCATGTTTGATATTTTAATTTATCTGTGTCTGCAGAATATGTATCATGATTTATGGAGCCCAAGTAGCAATACCATTAATAGTGTGGTGGTGTACTATTTGGTTTCACACATTTTTAAAGCCAGTTTGTAGATTACTTTTTCAGGGGCAGAGGTGGAAATAGTATTTCTGCCTATGGGATATAATTATATTATGATTACTAGAGAAGAGGACATAGTTCAGCCCCAATGTTTCAATTAATAATGTACTGTCAGCTCTGAGGGATGATATGAAACTGTATTGGATCAAAGATTATCAGCATCAGCCGTGGCTGCTGCTCTCTGTACTTTTCTTTTTCCTCCTTTTTTATGTGTCTGATTGAGACTCTGCAGTTTTTGGAGAATAATATTTTGCTTAAAAGTAAAATATTACATTCTTGCAAGCTTGATTAGGTTACTTTTAAGGGCAGGAGTTGGTTCCTTGCCTTATATGAGCAGATGTTAAGCTCCTTCCATTATATTTTAACATCTAACATCTTGCATGTACCTTTTAATTGTTAATGTGGTCAGGCAATAAATTCAGTGTCTTAGGGGAACTAAGAATAATTTTCCAAATTTCATTCTCTAGCCAGTTGGTAGGAAATGAAGTGTTTTGGTTAATAATGTATTTAAGATATTTGCAAAGTCTCAGTTCAATATTTGTTCTGTATTTACATGAATTTCTCATTAAAAGAGAAAGCACAATTAAAACATATTTAGTTTTTAGGTAGCGATTAGCACTGGCTTGAAATATAACACTAAAAATTATGAAATCATTTTTCAGATGAATAGGAAAATATTCTTTGAAATCTGACAAGGTTTATTTGAAATAATGCTTACTTTAAAAAATAACTCCTTTTAGATCTTACAATTCCACACTTCTTCCTGAAAACTGGTTTCCCAGTAGCATACATATCCTATATCAATGTAACTAAATTTATATTGTTATAAATTTTTGAGGTTGGATTCTTGAGTTTTGAAATTAAATAACTACAGTTAACTGTATTAAGTGTAGACTTGAATTTGATCAAAAATAAGAAAAGCGCTTATGACAACCTCTGTAAATGCTTAAATACTTTAGTTGTGTTTGTGAGCATTAAATTGTATTATAAGGAGTAAACACGGAGTATATACGCTCCTGGGGGACAGCTTGGACTTTTGGGAGATTAAAAAAAAATGTGCATTAATGAAATCCTGCAAGTTTCTTATTTAATAGATACTGCTTTTCAGGGTATGCAAAATAATTGGAAGTGGAATGCTATATGCATCTTTACACTCACACCACATAATGTATATAATTACTTGGAGAAACTGCTTAACTTTAATGGGGCATTTCTTGATCATATAATAGGAAAACTAACAGCTTTAATTAAGATTTATGAAGCAGAGAGGTAATATATTCTGCTAAATTAGGTAACTATTGGTGGGTAGTGTATTTTTAAGCAATTAAGGGCCCGATCCTCCAGCTCTTTGGCTGTGTAAGTCGTTATCGTCTCATGCAAGTAGTCCTGTGGCCACGTGAGTGAGGGTTGTGGGCATGGGACTGATTTTGCTGGTGTCTTTAACAGCCCCTAAGATAAGTCAGAAAAGAGCTACATATCTATACCAGGTTTATTCCTGGTTTTAGACCTGCCTTTGGGGTATTTTTTCCTATTGCTAATGTTTGGTAAGTAGTAATCACCAGAATGAGGCAGTTGGCATCCTCCTCGGTACCTTGTGTGAGTGGTGGGTCAGCTCCAAGGAGCCCTCATGACTGCAGAGAGAGGTGCAAGCAGGGCTGTTTGGGGATAAGTTGGAGTGAGGAGCAAGTAGGACTGTTTCCCTCTGGAAAACTTAACTGACCATCAGAAGAGAGGTGCAGGGGGCTCTTGGAAAGGCTGTGTTGGGTGGTGGGGTGGCGTGCCTGCTGCAGGTGGTGGGGTGCACTGCCAGCCATGTGCTGGAAACCACTTCACACATGGACAGAAAATGTAATTGAGCCAAAATATTTTGTATTTTCATGGTGCAAACTTCTGTTTTCTCACGTGTTGTACCGTGAATTTGGATTTTTTTTTTTTCATTAAACCACAGGTGAATAGTGCATTTCAGCTCTGATCACAGCCAGTCTCTGCATTCCCTCTGCACCCCAGCATCTCTGTAGAACTGGAGGAAGAATGACAGCCATGCATAGTCCCTTACTGCCAAAAACGTTCTCCATTTTAAATCACACCAGCACACAGCCCATCTTTTCTAAATGGTTGCTTTCCACCCATGCACACCTGAACAGACATCACTGTCTTTCTGAAGTACAAGCACTTGATTGACAGCAATCCTACAAATTCAGCAGGAGGAAGATCTGAGTTAGTGAGGGATTCCTTTATTATTTAAAAGTGGACCAGACATTCCAATGCACAGTTTAATGCCTGGTAGAAAATCCTCCAAATTTACAGAATTTATTAATCCACTTGGTAGGCAGATAGTATTTGTGTTGCTACTTGATACAGATCTTTCCACCAGGCTTTAGGAATCTTCTTTAAAACAGCCTCATTTTGCAGAATGGGGAAACTGAGGCTGGGGGGCTTGACTAAGACCATGGGTCGGTCACTATTTCTGATGGGTTGTGAATTCCTTTTTGTTTTTTTCTTATGCAAGTGCCCTCTGAACCCCATGCAAGCCAAGTTACTTGGAAATTACTTGGACTACAGCAAGAATAGGTTTGTCTCTTTGTTGTTTTTGTTTTGTTTTTCAATCTTGTGCTCATACTAGCTCCCCATTTAAGTGAGAGGAACTTTGTCTGAACTAAGTAGATGCAGTGATGCTAAGGAAATAAGTGGTCTTTGAGCTCTAGGATGCTTGAGGCACTGGATATATTTGGTACCTTGAATATATTCAGTGCATCTGTCTGTATCACTGCCCTGTGCTTTGCCCCAGTTCCTCAGCTCAATTCTTGGTGTTTCCCTGATGCTCAATGTGCCTCTCTGATGAAAGGAAAAAACCTCCCAAATTTTTCTGTAGGCTGCAAGCTTCAACTGCTGACACCTCCCTGCCCAAACCTTTGCAGAGAAAGCAACTGGGACAACCCCAGTTTTCATTTAGAATATGGTAACTTTCCAGTACTGCTTGTGGAAAAGCAGTGCTTGAAAACATGGCCTGGAACACCAAGCCAATAACTCATTAAATATAAAATATCTCATGATTTTTAAGTCTCCCTCCCCTCACAATTTATGAATTTTGTGTCCTGTATGTTGGCAGTTTGCAATGGTCCTTTTCAGGTCAGTCAGAGATACCGGCCCCAACCTCAGCCCGTCAGTGCCCATGCTTTCTCTGCAAGCATGCCATGTTTGAAAGCTCACATATCATCCAGGCAATATTTCTAATGAATTTGGCTTGGGAAACATGTGAGCACTATAGAGAAGAGGAGGGCCGTGGGAAGTACATTTTTAAAAGTACACCCAACCAGATAAATCGACTTTTTAAACCCAAAATAAACAGATAGAGAAAACTCACTTAGGCAAAGGATGCATAAATTATCTTTACCCTGAGGATGCAGTAAGTTATTCCCTTTTAAAATTCAAAATCTCAATGTTTTCAAAGTCTGTATTTCATGTCTAATCACTAAGAATGCCCTCTTTGACTTCCCCCGTGCCTGCAATCGTGCCCTTTCCCGAGAAGGGCCCATTTGTCATATGGGAAAAGAGGGTTTAATTAACTAGGGAAAATGTACCTAAGGTGGAAACTGTGAGCTCTGGCTGTGTTTCCATAGAAAATACATGAAAAAGCATGTATAGATGATCCTAAACTCTTTTTTTTTTTAAATTTCATGAAAGGACATTTTTTGGTTCCCCACTTCACTCTTCAAAACCCAAAGAGCGCCTTTTATGTAAGATTCCCATCTGTCTTATCCAGAACAAGTGTGGAATGTACATTTATCCTCCACAAAAAATACATTTTTCAAATTCACTTTTTTCTTCATTTCCTCTTTCCCTCTGGGAACCCAGCAAATGTCTCTGTTGTGCACTCAAAAAGGAGTCAAGGTTTTAACAGGGAGGAGCTGAGAAAAAAAGGCGACTTGCAGATCCTGTGCTAAAATTCCAAGTATTTCTTTAAAACAAACCAAATTGAAAGAAACAAAAGAGAAAATACCAAAGGAGAGCATTTAAGTTACTAGAAGGTTAGGGGAAGACTTACCTTTCATGCCAGCAAAAAAGTTAAGTTGATTTTTATATCAGAGCTTTATTTACTTTGTGCTTAACAGCATTTGATCACTTCCTATGAAAAATGCAGCAATCTGCAGTTTGTATACCTTGTCCCTGAGATGCAATGTGTGCACACATGTGTGAGGGATCTGCCTGGAGCTTTTGCTATGTTTTTGGGACAACAAAAAGCCACAGAGGTTTCTTTTAAACAAAGCCATGGTTGCAATTTCGCTCCAGTTGGTACTTTTGGGTCAGCAGCAGCCCAATGGGGCTGTTTGTTCATGCACATATTTGTTTTCAGCATGAGTTTTTGCAGCCTTAGGCTCTTAATTTCTAACAATTTATTTAATTTCTCTAAGCATTTACTTGATTTTAGTTATAGTTTTGCCAGGCAAAGGCAAACAGTTACTCTGACAGGGCAGTACAGGCTGGGGACTGCAAGACAGGCTGGTATTTGGCCAGCGCTTGGATTTCCACGCTGTCATCTTGTTCCCAGTGACAAAACACACTCGAAGGTGCCTGGTGACTTTGCAGGTGCCATTGTGCTAAGCAAGATGCTGCTTTGAAAGTGACATCTTGCAAAGGGCTGATTTTGCTTCTCTTAAAGTTGGTGGCAAAATTCTCACAAATCAGTGAAAAAGAGGACTGAGCTCACGTCATCCCGAGCATGGTTACAGTCCAGGCTTTTCTTACAGAAGTGGTTCCTAGGAAATCTGGTCTTATCTTCTGAAGCCATGAATTATTCTTCTCCAAGCTGAAATAAGATGCTGTGGGGACAAAAGGACAAGGGGTAGTGGAGTGACAGAAATGGCAGGTCCTCTCACAGAGCTATGGAAATGTGTCGACACTTTTGCAGAAGGGATGAGAGAAGCCTTCTTTCTCTTTACATGAAAAGCATGGGGAGGAAAGGAAAAAGGCTGCTGCATTTCTATCATCTATAATCCTCCACTTAACCTATGAATTAGCCCTTGTGTGAGCAAAAAGGAAAGTTGGTGGCTAAACCATAACCCGCCCCCCCAAGTGGGTACAAGTCTTCCTTTTCCCATCCTGAGCACTATATATAATGGGCCCCTTGAATTAAGGAGATATATTAAAAAGAATCCTGGCTGGCTTACACCATTTTCTTCCTAGCTGTGCATATATTTATGTAATGTCCAATGTCCCAAGACCAGCCTTTCCAGAGCTGGTGTCAAGGTGTAAGGTGCAATTTTCACCCAGTAATTCTGTACCTGCTTTAAACTGCTGGCACAAATGTTGGGAGCAGTCGATGTCTAATTAACTGTTTGTAGCCAAACTGCAAATTAGGTTTAGCTACAACATGCACTGTGGTTCACAGGGAGGGTAAAAATATGTGCAGAACTACCTAAAAGTGAGCCAAAGCCAGCAAAAGCAAAGAGAGTTCAGAGAGTAGAAAATCCCACAGTGAGCTGGACAATTTGGCCAAGGACCCTCTCTCTGCCATAGCTGATACTGTGTATTTTAAAGGAAAATGTGAGAGGTTTTGAAATTGGTAGGGTTGAGAGAACTTCCCTGTAGGCTGCCACACAGAGTAAGATTCATCTTGGCTAGCTTGAGCTGTCTGAACATTTGGTATCCAGCTCGATGTGGCACTGAAAGCTCCCTTGGTGGGTGATGGTGAGAAGACCACAGTGAGCCCATCCATCTGGGTCAAGGTCTCCAACGTGTCTTCTTCCATGGACTGCAGCAGAGGCTGGGTGACCACTTGCTGACAAGTGCCTTCCTTAAAGCTAGGGGAGGTGCTGTCTGACCACAGAAGGTGGCAGCTGTAGAGATACAAACACCAGAGTTTGTAGTGATTGTTCATTTTATGTGATGCTGATGGAGGAGGAACACTTACCATATGCCACATCCCCTTTCTACCTGGAGGTGAGGTGGGTGCTGCTTGGGAGCAGACGTGGGATCCTGGAGCACTTGAATGTTGGAATCCTCTTGTTCCAGGGCTGCATTGCATCCATGCAGGATGTAGGAGGCCAGAAGCAAAGCAGCTCACTCTGGCTAATGGGGATTTATTAGTGAATGAAGACAGCAAAAAGCAGGTTCTGTGGCTTCTGGTGTCTTGTTATTGCTGCCGAGCTGCGCTCAGGAGGATTTCTTGTGTGTCCCTTCGATGGCAGCCACATGGGGCTGGAGGCAAGGACATGTCAGTGATGGTAGATGTGTTTGTTTATGCAGGAAAAAAGATGATGAAACGGGATGTGTGGCTCTTCCAAGGGTAACTGTGAGTCCACTGAACAAAGTAGGTTTGTGTTGTGACCAGATTTCCCACCAAGAGACTGCCCTATCTCTTGGGCACCATCAACAGCAAACCATCCTCGTTGTACCATCCTCACCAAGATTCAGCATAGAAGAAACATCTTTATCAGAGTCCAGGAATGCCTTTGTGCTGAAGGAGCAGGGGGAATAGCCTCTGTGTTTGACTAGTGCTGGTCCACAGTCCAGCTGGCCACACCAAACCACGTGCCATTTTTTATTATGTAAAAGGAAATTTTGCAAATATACCCAAGGGTGAGGCAACATCAATAAGCAAGGAATGAACTCTCGATTACATTCATTTGGTTTCGTAACGTCTGTTGGGTCACAGGGGAAGCTGCTAAACAAAACAAAACAAAATCTCTTGTCTACCAGCTATATTTAGTCCCACGAAGCTTTGCGTTTGTTCTAGGGCTCAAGAACAGCATGTCCAAGCCTGGTGCCTAAGGCTGAGCGTGTACTTAAGCCCTGGTCCTGCAAAACTTTACACATGTTCCTAACTTTGCAGGCTTTGAGTGCAAATGAGCTTTGGTATAATGAGCCCACTCACAGGTTGTAATGGGAAATGGCTGGAACCTGTGCAGATTATTTCTTCCACACGTTCATAACACTCACGCGCGTATAGACGCGCCTACATGAGCACAATGTGTGTTTGTACTTGTGTGGTGTATATACATATCCCTGAACTGGAGGAAAAATGTTGACCTTTGCCTTTCAATTGCCTATCCAAATGTGGCTAAAATAGTATCTTCTATAAAATACCTTGATTGTGTGTTTCAACATCAAACAAAACTCCCAATGGCGGCTGGCGGTCCCTGCAGCGGTGGCCCCTTCTAGTCCATGTGGGCTCCAAAACCATACAATATGAACCCTTATCCCCTAAAATGCATGACTTTACCTCCATCATATATTTATTTTCCCTTTATTGTGTCAAGCAAAATGGTTTTTTTTTTTTGGAGAGGGGACTGAAAATAATTTATGTGGGAATATATATATGTTAGGGCAAGTTAGGACCTGTATGGACCTGTTGTCATCAAACACTGGCTAGGCTGGATTAAAAGCAATCAGAATAGTTTATGACAGAAGTTTTCATAGCCATTGTAACAGATTTGCCAGTTCCTGGCAATCAAAAATCATGAATCAGGTACCTCAGAAGTACAGAAGTTAAAGCACATGAGTTGGTTTTTGTTTTTCTTTGAGATTTTGAATTTCTAAGGTAGCTCTGGTGAAAATTTCAGGTGTTGTTCTGTCATACTGTAAACTGATTCTAACAGGGAGTTAAAACCTTCATGCATTCACATGACTCCATGAGCTGAGGCTTAAAGAAAAACACAAATTACCAGTACTGATGCTAAAATTGAGTCAGGGGCACGTTCAGTTGTGCTGTGGATATAACACAGTTCATGAGCTCCCAGGACATTTTTGTTGATGTCATTGCAGTATTTTATAAATTGACTACCCAGGTGGCTAGATTCATCATGTACCTATTCAACTAAAAAGAGAATTTAAACTTTGATGGTGGAGGTTGAGCCACGGTGATGTGTCTCAGACAAGTCCTGGAGCAGGGACTAAAGTCAAGGCACAGTGGTGCAACAGGCATCCCTCTGCCCTCACAGCAGATTAAAAAAAAAAGAAAAAAGGGTGAAAACAATACATAGATTTTTGTGATTATTTAAAACTTGCAGCAGAAACACACGCTCCTGCCTGCCTCCCCATTACTTTACATAAAATTGTTATGCATTCTAAGTAGTAGCAGCCTGGGCCTCTTGACCTCACAAGAAGAGCTGTTACTATACATTTAACAAAAACAAGGTATTATGTATTAGCCTACACATTTTGCAATAGCTCCAGCAATTTAGTAACTACAGTCCAATTTAAACCGTGCCTGGAGGCAACAAAAATTGCACAAAATGGCAGCTAATTTATAGGAGGGAGAGAGGAAATATTTGGGGGTCTATTCCTTCAAGCCATCTGATTCGTATTATTGACTCATTTAGAAAACAGAAAGTGAGCAGAGACAAGTTTTTAAGGAGTTTGGTTTCACACAAATGACTTGCAATTGCAGCCCATTATTTTTATACCAAGACTTCATTAGTCATATCCCCGTCAAACCTGCGAGCAGTGTCAAATGTTTTCAGAAAACACACCAGGACAGGTATGGAACTCATCAGCCCGTGCCAAAGGTCGCTCTCATTAAGGAGTCAAAATGAAAACTTTCAGTGTCTCTAACACATTGCACAGACGCTCCTGCCCCCACTTCTGAAACGCGGGGCCGAGCGAGCACCTCCTGCTCCCCAGACATTCAAATAAGATCAAGATGACAGGGCAAGAAAATGAATAGGATTCTTAACTGGCTGTATTTTATAATATGGTACTGATTGGAAACAACCAGAAAGTTGTTTGCCTTGTCTATAGGACCATTTCCTGAGGTTAAACATAACATCTGAAATGAAGCAATTAAATCCCCCTGAAAAAAAAAAAAAAAGTAAATATATTTATATATATATATATATATATATATATAAAGGGGGAAAAGAAGGAAAAAAAGGGAGGATGTGGGTCTGTGCGGTGCTGACTCGGCACACCAGCCATGCTCCGATGAGCAAAAGAAATGTCTGTGCAAACTTCTTCCCACCTGGGAGGTTGGAAGGGAGATAGGAGAGCTGTGACACCGGAGTTGTTCGGGGCTGGCTCTCAAGCTGTGCCGTGACAGATGTGTTTTGAGGAATTTGGAGGCACGGAGATAAGAATAACAAAAAGCCATTCACTGAAGCGCAGTTACACAGGCTTAGCACAAAGGGGCGAAGAGAAAATGTGTCAATACGCTCCTTATTTGTGGAAGGCTCGCCGTGTTTCTGCAACACACTGCATTTTGATCTGTGGTCTGTCAATAACAGGAGCCAAGGTTGCTGTGTTGCCCCTTAAAAGTTATTCAGAGTGTCCTGGCAATGAGAAGAGATTCCCTTTAGCTACTTTGCTCTGGGATACAACAAAGTCCTCTTGATGTAGAAAATGTTGTTTTGCTTATTTAAAAATGGTGTCCACAGAGTATTACATAAAATGGCAGAAATACTTTTAGGAAAGTTGTTGGGTTTTTTTTTTGGTTTTTTTTTTTCCCATTTTTTAACTGTCCAGCTCATGTAGACTTGAGTTTGCCCACTGTGCTCCAAGCAGGTCCCCAGGCAGCTGGGACCAAGGTCTCTGATATGCCTTGGTCTTGGCTTTTTCAGTCCTGATGTTCCTGGGTGGGTTGGAACAGCCTTTGGTATGGGCACAACCTCTCCTGGGTTCCCTGTCAACTAGTGACAGGAAACCTGATTTCTGTGGGTTAGTATTTGCAACGTTAATTTGTGATGATTTAGGTGCTATAGTGATTATCCAAATAAAATGGTTAAAGTTGCAGGTTATTTTGCACGTAGGAAGATGTGTGTGTGGATAATTTAATCATTCTGCTTGGAAATCTTGATGTCTTGTCCCATGGACCAGCACAAACTATGGCATTTGTGCGGTGTATTTATTCACACTTTGGTATATTTGTCTCTCTCTCCCTTGCCTGTTCATGCCTCTGCATGTGTGTTTGAAAAGCTGAAGTGCTTAAAACCCCTCCAGCCTGACAGCTGGGGGCACAGATCTCAGAAGAGTGGAGACAAATGCCAGTGCTGCTGAGCAGGTTGTGGCTGCGCCACTCTCACGTGGCTCCTGGTAGCATACTTCTCCCGCTGGAGAGTTGGCTGAAATTGCAGGTTGCTCCTTGAACATGGAAAGTGGAGATGAAGTGAGACAGAAAAAAAGTTTTAGCTGTTTCTGAGCATTGTTACAGGGGTGAGTGGGCTCCCCGAGCTGTCTCCTGGCCCCTTTGGTTACTTGTAATCTGCCAGGAGGTCCTGGGGAGGAAGGGAAGAACCAAAATTTCTGAGTTCAATAATTTTGCTACCGTGATCTCAGGTAAATCTACTTCTCTGTTACTTTGTTCCCCTCTTTGCAAAGCAGGACCAGTGTGGCTCTCTTTGTGAATGTTGGGACATCCCCTGGATGGAGCACGGAGTGCTGCTGTGAGGGGTGAGCTGAGAAATACCAATGGAGCCACTTAACAAAAAGTGTTTTCTGACACTTCTTACCTACTCTGGGCTCATACCAGGGACTTATTCCCCTTGTCCCAAATGCCAGACACACAGGGTTATGAAATTCCCTCTGCTGAGCCCATGTCTTTGTCTGTGGAGATAACGGGGCTGGGGCTTGCCGGGGTGCCCGTGCCCCTCACCTGCCAGCCCCCGGTCAGCCCCCGACCAAGCGGCACATCCTGAGCGCCAGCCCCGTGATTGATGCACTTGGCCGAGAACTTCCCTCCTGCCCGCTCAGGAAACAGGAGGGCTGGGGAGATAGCGCTCGCCTTTCTTTCACAGTCCCTGCTTCCGAACTCTAATCACCTTCTGCTGTGGGAAAAGAGATGAGATGCTGCCTAAAAAACAGATCATTGTCCGCCTCCTAGATTAATGCAGAGAAAGCAGTATTGTCTGCTGAATGGATAAACCTTCCTCCTGTCACTCAAAACCTAAATTCAACGCTACTTCATTTCTAAGAGGCTTATCTTCCTTGAATAGACCCTTGCAGCTCAAGTAAGAGGCGATGTAATGAAGCGTGTTTTTTTCTTAAGTGAGAAACCTGCTGCAAAGAAGGGGTGAAGCCTGTGCAGCTGTTCTAAAGGGCCTTTGCAGACTCTCGAAATACTTGTCATTTATCTGGTCTTGCATGACAGCAAATGAGAGAAGATCAAGTTCAAAATCTGCCGGCCGCGGCTTTCAGGGCTTCTTCATCTGTTAATTAAATAATGGTCGTTAGCTCACAATGCCCAGAGATAAGGGCGGATATGATGCTGAGGTGGAAATATGGAGTTTGGGAGTTATGAATAAGCAGATGGTCCCCAGGAATGTTCCTGGTTTGATACCCCCCAGCAATGCCTCGGTATGTGGCTGAGGAACCGGCAGTGAAACAGGTGGCATCAGGGGGATAAATAAATTCATAGAAGCGTGCTGAAATCATGGCAGAATATAACCCCTTTCATGTGGGGCAGAGATTAATTCAGTGATTTCCCACAAACCAGCCTTTTTTTTTAGGAAAATCACACACTCCACCATTGCCACAAATAATGACCTGGTTACTTTGCTTTCCTGGTGCTTGCTGCAGTAAAGATTTAACTTATACTTTTACTGTATTTTGGGAAATGTACACTCTAAGTTAAAATTGGTTGCTCGACATCAAGGGACCAAATTCTGCAGTGTTTACTCAACTCCTACTCAGTCAAAACTTAGGCTGATATCAAAGGGCAGCTCTGAGGATTGCTGAGATGGGATGCAAGATCTGCCTCAAGTAATTTCAGGAGATACAGGAATTTGTTGTGGATGTAGGAGGTTACTTTGTCTTTTTATGGCTAATGTATATTTAACTTTCTAGGTATTTGCAGTCAGATTTTACCTAAAAGCACTGATTTTGTCAATACCTCTTTCTTTCATCACCAATAGTGTGACCTTTCTGGTCTTACCATCAGCACACGGACTGTGGCCATCCAGTTTGTGCCTCTGTAGTTATGGGCCATGTCCTGAAAAGTCCTTCTTTGGCTCTTTCAGAGACACTGAGGTGGATGTGGGTTGACCTCAGCTGTGACCACATAGGAAATACGTGAGACTGACTTACTTTTCCTTTGAGCTGCTGGTTTTCTTTCTGGAGTTATGATGGTGGGACAAGGGAGGAGACCCAGAATGGTGCATGCAGGAGAAGAATCCATGGTCTGCTAAGCCAGAGCTAAATATGGCCAAAGACATGTCCAGTCTGACTTGGAGAGGAAAATAAAAATCTTCAGAAAATACTTGAGGAGACCAGCCATCTGCAGGGTGGTGGTCAGCTTGGGAAGATTTGGTAGGTCCATGTGCTGAGGGGGAGAAATGAGGCACCTGTTGGATGGTCATTTAAAGGAATTTTTGAAGCATGGAGTAAAACACAGAGCTTGGAGTGCAGACACCTGCCATGGGATGCAGCTTTTCTAAGGCTGAAATGAGTGCCTGAGGTCCTCACAGCACTCAGCACCCCTAGGATGAGTCCCTGCTGCGACCTGGATCAGCGTGGAGACCAAGAAAGCCAAGGAGAAGCTGGAAGTGACTGGGAAAAAAGCATGAAATGTATAATAAATATGTTCACACGACAAATCCACGCTAAAGGAAACATTATGCTCGTGACAGAAAACAATAAAAGCAAGGAAATTTGCAGTTAATGGTAAAACATACCATATGGCCACAAATGCCGAGGCACACCAGGGCATCCCTGGAACTCCTTTCTTGATGTCAAGGTGTTGAAGAACAGATGGTAGGTTTCACCCCACATTACAGATTTTTGGGCTGCTTCTATGTATTTTTGTCCTTCATTGCCATTTTTATCATGTCAGTGAGTCTTCACTGACCTGTCCCTGCCAAGTGTTGCAGCTGATGTTTTTGAGATGGTGATGACCTGCTGATCTGGTTGGCAAAGGTTGTTTTTCAGGTACCTTGGAGGAAGAAAGCCTCACTGATGAGCAATAGTACCCTGGGCAGGCTAGTCAATGCTATCACTAAATGTGCTGCAACCCTAAAATACGGTACCTGGTCTGGTGGAGCAAATGTTGTCAGCACAAATTATAGGTTATTCCTCTGCCCTACATCCTGAGAAGCTCTTGACAAATAATGCTATATTTCCTGGATTAATAGGCATCGATAGCCAAATTCCCTGGGCTATGGAAAATTAACAAATGCTTTCATCTCTACTTTCATTACAGGAGTTATTTATGGGGATGTTTTGGTAGTAGGTGCTGTTTCTGTTAACTGTTTAGGGAGCTGACTGGAAGCTTCAGATACTGACCTTTTGCAGATTTTTTTCCCCTTAGCTGATGTCTTCGTCAGTAAGGAGACACCTGCATCCGTGCAAGTCCGGCAAGCAGAGCGACACAGCACTTCAGTATTTCCCCTTCTTCACCAGCTGGATAGGACCCCTGATACAAAACCTGAGAAATGTGCCAAAAGCCTTCAAAGTTCAGGCCAGAGGTGTTTGTGCAAGATAAAAACGGGACAATATCGCATCCCCGTACAACTCATCCGTTTACACATGACACTGGCTTTGCAGTCTCTGATTAGCTTGTTAGTAAGGAGGCAGGAAGAAGTGCAATCAGGTTTTTATGATTCATCATTTCTGTTCCCTGTTTAGGAGACAATGTCAGTGCTCTTTGCCAATCATAGAAGGTGGTTCTCAAGTGCCTTAGGGAGATGCTTTTTTTAAAGATGCTCTCTGTGTTTCTGAAGGCTGAGCCACATTTCTAAATAATAGGGAAGTCCTGGAGTTTGTTTTGTGGTTTGTTGGGGTTTTTTTTTTGTTTGTTTTTCTTACTAATTGTATCTGCTAACAATGCTTTTATGTTTGCTGCACGTATGCTAAAAGAAAACATGCTTCCAGTTTGTCTGCAATCCTGTTTTCACTCAGCAGTGTTTGTGCAGAAATAAATTAGAGATGGTACCTGGCATATTTTCCACCATACAAAAGGCAAATGTAGGTTTTATTAAGTTGAAAAGGATACACTCTCTTCTCCTGACCTTGATTTTTTCTTTTTTTCTTTTTTTTTTTTTTTAGCTATATTCTCTATACCCCTGCTTTAGAAGTATTATTCTTCATCCCATCCAATTACCATTTCTATCAGCTCTTCTGAAAGATTATGCTTTTTGGGTGTTCTTCTGTAGATGTCTTTCCAGTGGCTTCACTTGATGAATGTGACAAGTTTTGTGTTTTCTCCCTCCCCTCATTGAATTGAAAAGTTTTTTGATAAATACAGGCCAATAAGTGCCCAAAGGCAGTATTTCAATGGCTGCTAAATCTTTCAAGGTTAGGACTTAACCTCCGTTCTCCCTAATTCAACTGCAACCTTCAGTCTGGAGCCAATCAAGAATATCAGATGATACTTAAACAATGAAGGATTTCTGATATTCAGGTACAGCCTCTGTTCAATAGGATTGCAAATTCTTTGTGTGAAGAAAGTCGGTTTTGCTCTAAAGTACTGTCACAAAAAGTGAAATTACCATTTGCTTGGAATGATGCCATTCATCATTGTCAGAATACTAAGCATTGTAAGTAGCTAGGCCTCTCCAAATTAATGCCTTGTTTTGCATCGGCTAAATTTCCCAAATCCTCCAGGATGGGTCATACAAAACTCATCTCACCATTTTAATTTATCAATCCAATATGAGTGCGGTGAAAGGGAGCTTCATTCAGTCTTAGCTCTTTTATTTACAGTCTAATTCTAAAAGAAAAGGAAATAAGATATGAAAATAAGTTGGAAAATAAGATAAATCTCTCTGTGAAATCACAAGATCTACTCAGTCCTGTAGCAAACCCTCTATAATTCATTTGTAGGTCAGCTCAAGGGATTAGCCATGACGTATTTGGAAATTCATTTATTTTTATTTTATTTTGCTGTTTCTTATGCATAAGGGTAATGCTGTCCCCAAGGCTTTTCAGGTAGCCCTCAAATCTTGACAACATTTGCTGTCTCTAAGGCCTAAGCCAAAATTAATTTTCAAATAAACAGCATAAAAATGTATGGAGTTGTATAAATTTGAATACAAAATGCATTTGTTTTGCTTGCTTCCATCCAGACATACATACTGTTGGCTCAGCCAAAAATCATAATATGACATTGAAATTAACGGCCACATGTACATCATGAAAGTAAAAAAAAAAAGTTTCTTAGTTTATTAGAAACACTGTAGTGTGGTTTGGTTTTTTTTTCCTCCACTTTCTTCTTGATATGCTCTGCAAGATGTGTGCTGGGGAAAAAAACACGTTAATTGTGTTTCTCTCTTCGAGTTCTTACAAACCAGTGTCTCTGCTCCTGGACCATTTGCTGGGTCCTGCATCCTGCTCAGGATTTGGACAGTGAGACATCTTGAGAAGTGCTGAGATGTTTGCAGCAAAAGTGAAATTAAAAGCAACTTGATATCTCTTGCAATTTATTTGATCAGACACAAGTGGGCAAGCACTGAAAGTGAGGATGGTGCTTGGACAGCCTGCAGCAACGACACAGGCTGGAGAGTGTCTCCAGTCCTGCAGGGAGCGGAGAATCGGACCTGAGGGCCAGAAATAACACTGCAAAGCAAACCCCCCAACTCTGGGCTCAACCAAAACAAACAAAAAAAAACCCAACCAGAAGCCCAAGTTGAGGCATTATAGAGAAACAAGGCAAACATTTTGCTCATGTTTAAATATGATACGGAGGGGACTCTTCCCTTAGGTCACCGGCGGCTCCAGCGCATCCTGAGAGGTGCCAGGAGCTGCTGCTGCCCCAGGAGCTTGCAGCACCTGCAGGATGAGCCCCATGGCAGCTAAAAATAACTCTTGCACGCTCTTAAATTAAAACAATGCCTCTTTCGGTGTAGTTTTTGAAACCTCATTCCACAAGGGGGCTGCAGGCACGCTGCAAATTTAGTGGTTGGCAGGCTGGGAAGTACCTGGGAGAAAGGATGCCTGATCCCATGCAGAGGTGCCCAAATGGGGGCCAAATCCAGAGGGAAATGGTCCCTGAAGTCAGAGCAGTGCCTGTGCACAGCTTTTTCTGAAGGTGTGACAAGTGGCTCTTTGACAAGGTTAGCTGTGCCATCATCCGTGGATGGCAGGAAGGCGGAGGAAAAGCCTGCAGGGGTCAGCTGGGATGCAGAACTGCATCACACTCATGCTGCCCTTACCCCAAAGGTCCTCCAGATTAATAGGGTTAGTTGAAATATCCTTTCACCTGTGCCTAATTCAGAGCAGTACAGCTGTGTGAGATCTCACTGCTGCATTGACTGGAACTTGGTATCTTGAGCAGTATCAGCTGACCAATAAATAGTTGGTTAATTATTAATTAGTTAAAGATTATGTTTGGAAGGGTAGATCACCTTGAAATATTGCTTTCTATTATCTTTTCCCAGCCAGGCAATGAAAGATTTGAGTTTAATGTAACATGACATACTACAAACAAGTGGTTTTTGGGGTTTGGCAGGTGAGGAAGCTGGGGTCCGGTGGGGTGCTGTGGGGGGCTGGTTTTTCCACACCATCCCCAGCCAGGACTGGGTGTTAGCTTCGTGATGCTTTCCTGCCTGGCGTGTTTGGGATGTGAATAGATCCTCTGTTTAGCAAATAATTAATATCCTGGTTCATCTTGGAGTAACTTCAGCACTGAATGATCTTACACCTTTTGATATTTTTAGTGCTTTTATTTCCAGCAAGATTAGCTCATCCTGCTATGCACAGCACAGAGCCTTCTGTCCCAAAAAATAGCAAAGTGCTTTGTGGATTGGTTTCCAATTTTATTTAACCCCTCACTGAAATGCTGTTATATTGGACTTTGGGGTGGATCCCATGGGGACAGCCCCTCGCTGTCCCCTCTCGCCTTGCCCCTTGCATGTTGGCTGGTGCAGCTGGCAGGTGTCGTGGGGAGCGATGCCCTTTCCCAGCCAGGATCATGTCCTTGATGTGGATGGTGAGGCTGAGACTTTCCCACCCGGTTCCTCCTGGCTGCTGTTTGCAGGGGTGAATTTTCCCTCTAGGCTGAGTGAAAAAGCTGAGGCCAGTTGGTAAATAAATGTCCTTGTTCTTCCTGTCCACCACGCAAGAGCTGCCCCGTAGCCCTGGTTGAGGGCTGACTGGGGAGCAGCTGTGGTTTCTGTGCCAGGCTTGGCCTTGGCTGGAGATAGAGCATCTCCTTCAGCTTCTGTTCGCCTTCCAGACCTCCCTGGTTTACTTTTTCCTCCATCACTTGGCTGATTTTCCTAACTGGGTTGCAAGAAATGCAAGTTGAGGATTGCTCACCTGATGCCCAGTGCCCAGCCCTGGGGAAACTGGGGGTGGGAAGTGGAACAAGGGCAGCAGTGGGGAGCTGCTGCCATCCCCTGCAGAGGTGTGTCGGTTGGGAGCTGCTCTTAGCAACCCAAATCTGCTTTCATGGTTACAGGTCAGAAAGAAAGAAAAGCTGAGGAAGAAAGAGAGTTTTACTTGCAAGTAAAAGATATTAAAAAAAATGCACTTTAAAAAATGTGGTGGTCAACATGACTGCTGCTATATAGCACATCTTAGAACTGGAAAATTGGTTTAAAAATGAAGAATCCCCCCAAATATCAAAGATAAAAAGAAATATGTTTTATATACATGTCTAAAAGTGAAAAAAACAGATAAGATCGTTGAACCACGTGTTATTCCTTATCACCTACTCTGTTTACTGTATCTTCTGAGCTTTGACAAAGATCCACTCTGACTTTTTCTTTTTTAACATGCTTGGAATCTCCTCAAGTCAAAATCCCAGAGGAACACGATGCCTTACTCATAATATAGAGTATATACAAATTGCTTTTTAATTCATAACACTTCCTCACTCCTATTTTAGGCAGCATCTGTAGAACAGCAGA
This sequence comes from Caprimulgus europaeus, assembly GCA_907165065.1. The sequence continues at coordinate 5,216,572 of OU015531.1, read as the reverse complement.
GCACAGTACTGTGCTTCTGGATGTGTACGTTGTGGTCACTGTAAACATGTTTTTGACATATGAACTGCGTGTCTCGCCGTACCCAAACTGTGTCAAACCAGACACGTCAATAACATGGTTAGCCCTGTAAATGTCTTTCTATTGTGCTCATCACCCTATTATGGCAATCGCTTCTTAGGTGACTTTCATTTCTTGCCAAAGCATAAAACACCCCACGGTGCATGAAATGTGGGATTTGCATACCCATTTGAAGCAGCGAATTCAAAAGTATGTTGGGGACTTGTTCCTCGAGGGCCTGTGTATGTAGATGCAGGGTTCTGCAGGGCTTGGCAGAGTGGTGTGGAGGGGCAGAGTCAGTGTTGGATCCTGTGGAAGGTGATGGAGAAACAGTGGATTTTGCTTTATTTTAGGAAAAGGTGACACTTGGTTTCCCTGTGGCCATGCTGCAAAAGGAGCGGGTGGGTGGATAAGCGCTTGCAGCAGCATCATCTTCTGGCAACTAAGCGGGGCATGGGGTTAAATTTGTAGTTTTTCCCTCTCAGCTGCACTCCTGGAGAGCAAAACCCCTTTGCTTTTTCTCTCTGCCGATGTGTCTCTGGGGGGACAGGTAGCTGTGATCCCTGGCAGAGCCACCCGCCGTGTCCCCCTGCCAAGGCTGGCACCTCCTTGTACTCCTGCTCTCCTGGGGCCAAGGCAGAAAGTTTCCTCTGTTGCCTTCAGCAAAGTGCTCTCTCCTTTTCTCCAACGTTACTAAAATCCTTTTATCCTGTGATATTTATACTTCACACTGATAAAGGAAAAGGGTCTTATAGTCATATATCTGTAATTGCACACATTTTATGACACTCAGCCATCTCTGTGGAGTCAGAAAAGTTTCCAGGTTTTGGTTAAATACTTTTTTTTTGGACTTCTGCACAAAGTTTTCTGGAATCTCTTCCTGTTTACACCAGGTGAGGATATGATCCCCTTCTTTGCTTTCAGTTTGGCACTGCCACTATACTCTAAACTTGAAATATTTGCTGTTTCTACTAGGAAGGGCGGGGTGGGGGGAAGGAAATTTTGAAGAAAACCTCCAGCTTTTACATTTATGAGAAGGATTTTAATAACTCTGAGTTACCCGTGCTAATCCTTTAACAGGAGGGCGGTTTGAGAACTGAGCCAGCCTCCTTTCCTTTCATTCCATCCCAAAACACCTGCACCTCTCAGCAGAGTGATCTATGAATCACTGTCTGTCGTCCACTTATTGTCTTGTCTAGTGCACTCCACGGTGGAACTAATCAACAGCCCTGAATGAAGCATTGCTCCTGAGCTGAATTCCTTAAAGCTCCTGAAGTATTCAGTAAGGAGGAGAAATCTTTTAGTATGATTTGCTTCACATTCCAAATTCATTTATAGAAAAAGAATAGATGATTAACAACGGGTCGAGAGACACAGATTTAGCACTGCTTTGCCCTGACCTGCCCTGAGTTACTCCTTCCACTTCCCAGGCTGCTCTAATAAGATGAGTTCAAGGAGTGGGATGGCAAAAGCTGCTTGAATCCCCTGCACCCAGCTGTCTTAATTTGGTTTATTGGCCTTAATGAACAAATCTGGTTCCTTAATCTCAGGTGAACAGAAAAGGTCACTTGCTACTCTGACAAATGGGTTTACCCTGAGTTGTTTGTGTCGGGCTCACAGATAGTGAGCTTTCCCCCTTTTTCTCCCCGGCGATGAAATGCCAACATCTCTGCGGCACCTCCTATTGCGGCCATTACCTGTGGTGCCTGGGCTGCCTGCCAAGGAGCACCCTCGGTAGCAACAAAGGCATAATCATTTCCAGTTGCAAAAGACTGAGCTGTAGTAATTTTCCTCTTTGAAAGCCACAGCAGCGAGGTTTAGGTTAAGCAGGCGCTCACTTGGTCCTGGGACATAACACAACGAGGGTACAAAACTTTGTCAGCCATTTGGGGAGATTGTGAAGCCCCTGGAGATGTTCTTCATCCCCACCGAGCAGCATCCAGCTGATCTCGGTGGTGGTGTGGCAGAGGGGATATTTGCAATTTGCAACCATCTTTTGGCTGGGTATGAGTGGTAAATGTTAACAAAATGGGCGCTAAAGGAACCATTAAGATTTCTTAAATGAAAAGCTGGTCTGCACAGAGGTTCAGAAGAGCAAGAGGGCTAAAAAGTGCTGCAACCTCCTGTCCCATCAGACAGGACAGCGGTGCAGGCTCTGCTGCAGCAGCAGTGAGCAAACACAACAGCTTGTCCCAAAGGACCACCCTGCACCTCCCGGGACTGGCTGTGCTGTGCATGCTTTGAGGACACGTTGCTGGCTCTTTCCCAACTGGTGCAAACTTTGGGCTTGCTGACACTCATTGTTGACTTTGGTAGTAAACTGTAGCAATAAAGTCAAATCTCCATCCAGATGTACCTGCTGGAAAAAGCCAGCTGAGTAGTCTCACGCAAACCCTGGTTAGTGGCTTGCTCCAGGAAATGGTTTTGCAGCCAGTACAAAAGGGAAACCATTTCAGAAGGCAATTAGAGCTATATAGGTGCTTGCAGAACAATCATAGCTTCTTTTAGGTAGGGCTGAATACCTCTTGATGCATGTAGAAGACAGAAAATACTTAGAGCATGTTCCTAGTGATGTATACTTAGCACTACGTGTGAGTTTTTTGGACATGTGGGCTGTGGAAAATAAAACCTTTGTGAAACAACCCAGGCAGATTTGCAGAAGTACCGCCCATACGGAGCGTCGTTCAACGTCAGCTGAAGATGAAGCTCTTCTCCAGGCGCTGGGTGCTCACAGACAGCCTCGCTGGCAGCCTTCTTGGGTCATGTAAAAAATGAGTTGGGTCAAACCCCAGATGTGCTAAATGGGTGTTGAGATGCGCTGATTTTCACTTTACTGGAAAAAATGATGTCTCTTTTACTTCACACTTCTGTTTTGAAACAAAAAGCGAGGTGGGAGTTTGTCCAAACCAGAGCTTTCCAATTTTATCTGGCATTTAAATTCAGCTGTGTTTGAGTAATTGTTGAAAAGATAAAGCTCCGTCTTACAGGAACATACTTGGATGTGGAAAAAGGCAGCGGACAGGTGACTGGCAGGAAGTGAGGGTGACTGCTCTCATGCAGATGCAGACGACTGAATAAGTTTTGAGATCATCATTCCGTTCAGATCTTTTCCTTTGATTCTTCAGATTATTTTTATGTTGGAGACAAATAAGAAACAAAGACAAATCTGCAAAATGACGAGTTGGAGTTTATTGGAGCAGGAAAATAAGCCACTCATACCACTTCCCTGTTTGCTGTGAGAGGCAAAATCATTCACACTGGTGAATCATGGCAGCTAGAGCTGCTTGAAATTGCTGCTTTCTGAAGTTAAATTGCTGCTGGCATGTGTGGAATAAACAAAGATATTAGTTTAGTTTGTTTAAAAGTACAAGTCTGCTTTAGCTGTGATTTCACATGTGCTTTTGTAAGGCCAATGGATGATCTTATTTTTCACAGATGATATTTAAGAGCATCTCTGTGTTTTCTTTGGGTAATTACATAATTTTCAAGAGAAAACCCCACCAGGGATGATGAAGAAATGTATTCACTCCCATTCCAATAGCCAAAATGGCAAAAGGAGGTATGAGTCTCTTCAACAACTGAAACTGCTGCTGGTGAAAGTTCTCCCTGATGTGAACATGGATTTTGGAAATAAATCTGCTCCTTCTGCCTCCTGCGTGATGACATTAATTCATCCAAGGTTTTTCTGTGCATCTCCTTAGCGTGGACTTTCAGAGTCAGCTGGGTACCTCTGGGTTTTAGAGGTACTAAGGGTACTTTGCAGGACCTGAATGTCACATCTCCATAATGTATTTTTTGGCAAGTCTTATTCCTTCCCGTGTGTTCATGACAGGAGATAGATGGTTTATTACAGCAAAAATATAGCTCCTGAAATTCAGCTATTTGCTCTGACGTGGGAGTGAGCTAGGTGGGGGCAAAGCTTTTGGAGCCCAGATTTAAAAGCAAATACATTCTTCTTCAGCCCAGCAGTTCCTGCCCTTCTGACTCCTCCTGGTCATGTTGTTCCTGGGAGTTTCATATCTTTCTCTGGCTGCCAGGGAGCAGAATCTGTTCCCTGCAACCTGAACAAAGTTTTCTCACTACCAGATTTATCCTGTGCGTACACGGGCACAACACCTGATGCGACCATCTGCTGCGATGCCTCCTCGTCCCAAAGCTTTCCATTTCTTCTAGTTCACAGACTATCAAGGTGGGATTTATCCGCTGTAGGTATCTACAAGCATGCCTACCTCTGAGCAAATACTTTAAATTCCCTTTGTACTTGACAGACAGCTTGTAGGATGTCATCTCACCTCAAACTGGACATCTCAAATGAGTTCCCTGCACAGTTCCTTCCAGCGCTCGGGTTCCTGCAGCCCGTGTGAAGCTGATGTGTGTATTGTAAATGTCCAGAATCAGCGGTGGTGGATCCCCGCGAAGGTTGTGTGCAGACAGCAGAGGGTGCTGGAGTTTTTTTTCCTTTCAATGTACCTCCAAGGTTGCAGGACCATTATAACCTAAAATCAATTGGCTTTTATTCTGATTGCTGAACACACAGAAGCCAGGAAGATCCAACAAGAGAGGAGGTACTGGATTTGAATTAAATGGACACTGTCACCTTCAAAGTCACAGCTCTGCCAAAAATTCTGTATCTACCAAATCAGTAAGTGAAAATGGAGATTGTTGTGATAAGAATCAACAGATTTTATCTTTTTTAATTTTTTTTTTGCTAGGATTTTCCCTCTCAAACATTTTTAAAAACTTTTTTTCAATAAATGGAAAACAAAAGCCTCTACAATTCTTTATTTCAGGGAAGTCAGAGTCCAGAAAATTTTGCTCTGTCAGAAATACAACTTGCAGACATTATCAACCTCCAGCAAGTTGCCAATATAGACTTTTACAGTGTTGTCAGCTGGCACCTCACGGCCCTGTACCAACATCCAGATCCATATAACTGAAGAGCTTCACCCAGGACCATCAGTCTCACGGGCCAATGCTGGAGGAAGGGCTCCACTGTAAATGTCAGTAGTTAGACATTCAAGAGCAGGACTTAGAAGAAGCAAGGGTAGCAAGCCAGGCTGCCAGGCTGTAAGACTGGAATAATTCCTTTAAACTCAACAGAGTTTAAGTGACTTAAACTTCCCAAAGCCAAGCTTTCCCCGTCAGGACACGGGCGCACTGGCTGGTGGTAGAATAAGTCTGAAGTGCAGACCTGCTCCTCATCCAGGTGTGCTGTGGATGAGGAACCTGAGGGCTGTGTTTTGGGCTGTATCTTGTGTGCTGACACAGGTACTGCAGGTAGTGTTGCTAATGGCAGGGATTGGAAACATGTAGGACAACAGCCACTTCATCTTCCAGTTAATGCACCTGTGTTCAAAAGCACAAGGTTCCCACCCGCAGGTTACAAGTCCAGCTGATGTCAGAGCCAGGATTAAAACTTGGCAGTGACTGGCCTCTAGCCGATTTCTTAATCTATTAAATCACACCGTCTCTCTCTCGCTAACTCTCGCCGGTTACTGAGATTGCTTGGCAGCAGCAAGCCCAGGCTGATGTCTAATGCTGGCTCCGTTACCAAGCCTGCTTGGTTGCCAGCTCAAGGGCATCCAGTCAACAAATTGTCTTATTTTTGGATTCTCCTGTTCTCCTGAGACCATTGCTATGAAGAATGACCTCCTTTACCTCATTCACCTTGTTTGCTGTTCCTGACCCTGACAGTGTCGTGGCTATTGTATGAGTCAATCGTCCCATGGAGTAGCGGTCTCGCTGGGATGTTTTTCTTAGCATTTGAACCAGAGCAGTGGCTGGCATCTGCAGGACATTCAGATGAAAATACATAAGTCTATATTTTAGTCATGTTAAAACTATGATAGAGCTAACAAAAGTCAGGAAATCCAAATTGCAGATTGATAGCTTGTCCTTGGATTGCCCTGCCGTGTCTGGGCATGGGATGGTGACACACCTGGGATTGTGGTCCATGGGGAAGTACCTCTAGCACCTGGGCATGGTGTGATGCGCTGAGGGTGGAAGAGCAGCTGCAAATGCAGTTAGGACTTTTATGGGTTCACTTCTCTTCTTTTTAAGGTTAATCTAATCTATTCTGGCAGTTAACTTTTTTTTTTCTTATTGTTTGCAAAATGTAGTTTCACAAAGATGTATGGCTTCCTTGCATTGAGGTAGAACTCTTCTTTTTTTGGATCTGAACCTCAGAGTGGTTTCTCCACCTCTGGAAGGGTATGTAGGTGTTTGCCCATGGCATAGGGGTCCCTGTGCACAGCAGCACACTGAAGCCACCTCCCAGCGAGGATGCACTATTTCCCGGTTGTCTTTTTCTGTGACCAATGTAACTTCTCTGTTTTAATCTTTTTTAAAATTTATTTTTCCTTTTCTGTATGTGTTTACAAGTGAGAACCTTCTTTAGGAAATACACTACAAAAATCCAACATCTTTCAGCTTGTCTGCAACACAAAAATTAAGATGAGATTCAAGATTCACAGATTCTCATGCTAGGCTATAGTTTTAAGAGTACTTGGAAAGCCTTGCCTATGTTTCTTATTAGAACTGGTAAAATTTTTCAGATCAAGTTAATTTTCATAATGTCAAAATTTCTGATTCTGTTTCAAAATATGATTCTTTAAAATCTTTTTGCTTCTCCCATTACCCCTGTAAATGCATAATTTTAATTTTCTTTTCTTTTGGCAATATTGCACGTGCAACATTCAGTGTCTATAGCTCTCACTGAGCGAGCTGACCCACTTTCAGGGTGGAAAGGCTCAACAATTTGATGTGAAAAAAGCTATATTTAAATATAGGATTGGATTTTGCAACCTGACAAGCAGCACTCCCAATTCAAGTAATCCAGGGACCTTGCAAGCTCTCCTCTGGGCACGCCATCGGTGCCGGCGGCTCAGCGCTATCTCTCGGGGCGGCTGGGAGTTTTACAATTGCCCTGTGACTTCCTCCTCCCTCCTCGTGAGGAGAGGATGGGAATTTGCTGAAGGCTTTTATCAGCAATATGCATCTGCCCCCATTCTCACTCAGTGGCTCTGGCCAACAAGTGGGAAAAGTCGGGCCAACGTGTAATCTGCTCCCAGCTTGCTTCCTGCTGCCGTGCCCCAGGGATGGAGGAAGCAGACAAGTGGCTCTGCGTGCTCTCTTTGCCAGGCCCAAAAGTTCAAGAGGCTCAGGGAGAGAGAAGGGAGATTCTTGCTCCCTTTTGCAAGGGATATTACATATTTAGTACTGAAATCTAGTAAAAATCTGCAAAGACGAGTTACATGGGACAAAACCCAGATGACCCTTATAATGGCAAGCTCTTTGGGCACCTGCTGATTGGGTTTTGGTCTGAACAGAGCCATTTGCTCTCTACAATCTGATGTGATATTAACATGCTATCTAAAGAGTCTTCCAGTTAAATGAGGTGTCATCTTAAGGTTTCATTTTGTACTTTTGCTCCATTTGCAGTTTGAGTGTACCTGGGGCCACCACTTGATTTATTTCTTTGTCAGTTCAAAAAGCTTTTGCATTAAGAGTTTCTCTTGTGTCTAAAAAAGTTATTTCTGATGCATTGTGAGGTGGAAGGGACACCTCTACTCCTGGTGTGCATAATTTATATAAATTTGATAGAAGCTTCTGGATATGGAAGGTCTGTATATGAGGTCAGACAGTGAGAGCACAGGGAGCGTGTTGGGGTGTGAGTGATCTCCCACACTGTGCTGGAAGCCACCAGTGAGATTGTGCTGTTGCAAAGCACCTCCAAACATGGACAAGGGCTGCCTTTTCACTATTTATCTGCAGCCTTTGGTGCAACAGGGTCTTGATCCCCAAATAAACCCCTAACGTTGTGACACTGGTCTAAACGGTCAGAACGTAACTGGTCTCTTCTGCTGGTGCATGAATGGGAGAAAACACTGCTCAAGTCATAAAAACCATGCTGGTGGGAGCAAGTGTCTGCACGTGAGCCTGGTGTTCACTCAGATCCACAGACCTTTGTTTCTCTGGTTTTTAAAATAAATTATTCTATTTTTTTTCCAAAGCAACTTCATTGGTGAAGTCTTGCTCCCATTTAGATCATGGGAGTTTTGCCATGGACTTTTCTGGTGCCAGGATTTCACTCCATGTTGGTTTTTTTTTTAACACTTGAGTGTAGGAAGGGTTCAGGAGAATACAGCTGTGATTAGCCCAGCCTTCCTGGGTTGTATCAAGAACTGGAGTTAACAGGGCAGTTGCAAAGCATGGCACGTAATGCATTTCTGCATTAAATACACCCACATTATCTTACAGCCCAAGCAGCCCAGATTGTCAGGAGACAATTATGGGTTTTGCTGGGTTTATTTTGATTGGCCTGCTCTCAGTTTTCCATAGTGGTACTCTATTTGTAAAAACAGATCATTAATGATAACAACAGATGACATGTGTCTGAAATATGGGGTGGACGAGGGAGTTAGTTTTTCTTCCTATTTCTTTTTTTTTTTTTCCTGAGTGTCTGCACTTTGACAGCACGGTTTGCCAGGCTGTCACTTGCTTGAGAGATCCACAAGATTAGGACCTCATTGTGTGAATGTTTTCACAGCACTTGTTGCTATAAAGAATCTTCACACTTTGGTGGATGAAATCTGGACTCCTAGACACAAACTGTTAAGAAGCAATCATAACAATTAGCTAATGTGTCAACAATTAGCACTTTCCATCAACTGGCATAGAGTGGAACCTTCTTCTTATCCATATGCAGACAAAAATGCAATGATGTAGTAAAGAAAAGCAGTGGAGTTGGCTGCACTCATCCTTCACTGTAGCCAGCAAACTCCCATGGGTATTGTTTACAATGATTATTCTTCCATTATGATGTTATTGCACAGGTCAGGGGTGGTAGCTAGACTGAAAAGAAGCTTTTTTTTTTTTCCCTTTTCTTTTTTTTTTTTTTTTTTTTCTTAAACTCTTGGCTGCTTTTACAAAAGTACAACAGAAACAACTGCTGTGAAAAGGTCAGCCAGTAACAGTACTTTAGTGTTTAACTGGTAAATATTTCAAAATAGTATTTCTAATATTTTACCATTTGGAAGTTTTTCAATGCATCTCCAGTCCAGCGCAACTCAATCAATGTATGATTTCCATGGTCTCCACTGGGAATCCTTTACAATGGGCACATTATAGTCTGTTACCATATCTACCACCAGTTCGTCAGAATTTGTTTTAATATCTTTTTATATGGTGTATTACTGGCAGTAATATAAAAAGCACTGTTCTCTCAAGTATTTTACATATCTCCATATGTAAGCACTGAAGAGAACTGAAGATAGGTCTTTTGATATGACCTTGCAGCCAGTCTTACTCACACAGTAGCTTCTTAGAAGACAACACATTTGAATGGAAAGAAGATCAGAGTGTTCTCCAAGGAAATGTCTTTCCACAATGATTGTAACACATGAGGTTCGTAACGAGCTACTGTGAGATGAACATAAAGTACTGCAGCATCAGTAGGGGTTTCTCTGGTTAATTGTGGAGCTGAAGCCAAAGTGAAACCATCTTAAAAACAAGCAGAACAGTTTCTAAAAGTAACACACTGCTTGACTGCAAGCCAAAGCAATTGATTTAAAACAGGGCACGGTGCTCGAGCACAGCCTCATCTGGTGCAGCACCCTGGTAGCCGCAGTTTGGACCATGTGTGGATGTTTAGGAATTATTTGACAGCTCAATAAACAAGGCGTTGCAGTAATCTGAACAAAAAGATGGAGGTAAAGATGCAAATAAAAACAGCAGTGATCAAAGTTCCCCCATTTCTCTAAGTGGAGAATATGCTTTCTTGCTGGAACAAGGGGAAAGGATGACCCTGTGATTTAGGGGAGACGTATCCTCTCCCCATCTCTTCCCAAATCCCCCTGCGGCTTCATGCAAACCTAAGACCTCAATGTATCTCAGTTTAATCCTAGTTCTTCCCTGTCCCCTCCTTCCAGCCTGGGACATTGTGATACTAAACAAATGTTTGAGATTTTTTTTGGAGTGGTATGGGGGGAGGGGAGTATAATTACCCTAGGGATTATTAATATGGGAAATATGGTCAATAAATGTGAGAGGAGTTGAGTAATGCAGGGACATTCTTTACAAATTCTTTAGTCACAGAGTAGGCAGAGTGCCACAGACAAAGAAAATCCTCTGAATTGCAAGAGTGTTCTTATGGCTTTTGCCAAGACTATGACAAAACCCGTTCTTTCTTCTTGCATTAGGACTCCTATTCAATGATACACTTAAGCATGTTCTTAAATTCCGTTGACATTTGAAAGCACTGTTGACTTTAATAGGACTTAAGCACCTGTTCATGGTTAATTGTGTACTTTCAGGGCTTTTCTTGAAGAAAAAAAAAAAAAGATGGATAGACCTAGGCATGTGCTCAAAGTTAAGCAGGTGCTTAAGTGCTTTGCAGGGCTGAGGCCTTAGAACCGAGTCTAATCACCCCTGAAGTCAGAGAATGGATTTTCCCTGCAGTGTGCCTGGTGTAGAGGAGCAATTTGTTTAAGTGACAAAATGAAGTAATGAGAAACATCTAAAGGATTATTTATTTATTTATTTATTACAACAGCACCCAACCATGGGTGCCAGCTACTGACAACCAAATTATAAAATGAATTTATGACCAGGCTAAATGGACCAACTCAAAACCTCTTCAAACATTAACAGCTATGGGCCTGGATAAAATCACTGGGTAATTCTAATCATACCCTGAAAAAAAGCCTTTTTCCAAGGGCATAACAGTAGAGTTGGTCCTGGTCAGCGCAGGTCTTGAGCCCCCCAAGTGGAGCAGTGATCCTGTGTGGACAGGCAACAGCCCTTGGGTAAGATGGGAGAGGAGAAAGGTTTTTTTTCTCTGAGAAAGGGCTGCTTTGGTGTAGGCAGTGATTGATCATTCAGAAATGACAGTGCCAGAGGTGTTTTTCCTGCCTCTTAGCCTGGAATTAGGCAACCAGCTTTTGGGTGAGAGGGGACTTACACTCCCTCACTCTCCTTGCAAGCTGCTCTGGATGCTTCTTCATCTCCACTCTCTGTCTGGGAGGAGAAGACAATGCTTCTGCTCTCTTCTCTTTCCTTGGTTCGTACTATAAATCCCGACACCAGGACCTGTCTCACTGGAAGCTGGTGTGTAATGCTCAGTGAAGTGGATCCTGCTTAGGACTTCTAGGTAGTGCAGTAGTAATTAGAAAAAAAAGAGTTGCCAAATGAATGTAAATTTGGGGATCAGGATCTTTAAGGTAAAAAAATAGCACTGAGTGGATCAGTGTTCACACTTCCTTATGGTCAACATCCTTTAAGAGGGATACCATCCAAAGAGGATGATCAGAGGTGTGGTGTCACTGTGAAAGTCACCTTCAAAGTGTGGGCATGCCACTGCTGCCCTCTTAGAGAAACCAGAAGAGAGTGATTTAAACCTTTTGCTTTACTGTGAGCCTCAGCCATCCCGCACCATGCAGGCAGGCTGGGGAGCTGCAGGCTGGGCTGCCGAGACAATGGGTGCTTTGGTAGGACAGGGTCATGGCTGATGCAGATCTGAGGTGTCAGTCCTGCTCCCTTGGTGGGGTTGGATCTTGGAGTTGACACAAGGGGTGATGCTGGTGCCCTAGGGAGCGAGTAGGTCCTCCATCAGTGCCCTGACGCTGAATCTTGCCATATTTGGTGGTTTTCTCAAAGCCCCATTTCCTTCAGTATTGTGATTAAGTGACAATGTCGTCTTTAAAAAAAAAAAAAAAAAAAAAAAGAAGTTTCCAGCCTTTGTGGTAGCAGAGATAAGCTGGGAAATGTGAGCCTACAACATTCCCAAATAAGAAGACAAAAAAAATGAGAATCCAGAATACATTTGTAACAACAAAAACCAAAACAACAACAAAAAATGGAGCTGTACTCCTGGCCGAGTGGATTTGAATGGTGGAAGTTAACATCGCTGCAATGTTCCCAGGAGGTGAGGGGTGCTGGGTGCAGCTACCCCTGCATGGGACTCTTTTGGTGATTTAACCTCTTCACCATGAAACTGTGATAAAATTAAATGCAGTTTAAGTGGTTCAGGGTGGATTACGGGGCTGTGGTGGGAGGGATGGATTCCTCACCTGGCTGTAAGGGTTTTTGGAGAGGATGTACATGCGTCAGCTGGACAGGAGGAGTCTTATCCTCTCTCAGGAATCTGGAAAGCAGAGTGAAGTGTTTTACATGAGAGCTGCCAATTCCTGCCCACAATGTATCGAGGTTTAATAGGAAAATAGAAAACACAAAAATTCTCAATATTTCTTATTCAGCTTATTTACAAAATGAAACATGTTCATAACGGAGAATGGCAACGAATCCTTGCCACTGCAGAAGGGAGAGTGAAAACAAGGAGAGCCAGGTGCTCCAAATAAGAAAATGTCAGGAAGGCTCTACGTCTCTGCCGAGCAGCCTGTGCTATAAATTGTGGCAATGCCACCACTGTGACCTGGAGCCTGGGGGAAGAGAATAGTATAAAAATGATAAATCACAGCCAGAGTTCCAGATCTTAATCAGAGAAAGCAAGCTGGTTTCGTTATCAGGCAGATTTATATAATTGCTTACTAATAACGCTGTGTCCTTTCTCCAGTTTCTTTTAGTAGACATGGGGTAAAACCCCAGATAGCAATGTGAGGTCACATCTGTCCTGACATTGGAAGGGACCAGCGCTCTTCCAACTCGACCTTTGGTGTCACACAAGCAAGGGTTTCCTGGCATTAACACCTGCTTGCACTAGAGCATGTCTCTTAGGAAGGAGTGAATCCAGCTCCCGAGTGAGCACAACGTCGGGTGAACTTTCCTAGCAGTTATTCTTGGTCATACTCCTCATTCCAATGTGTCCAGCTTCCAGCCACTGCTTTCACTATACATCTGTTTACTTCAGCTCAAGAGATTCCCATGATCAGACCATCATGATCTTCTTCCCTCCTACCCTCTATATAAGCTAAATAAACTCTTACCCATGCTTTTCATTACAAAGGCACATTTTCTGATCTGTTAATCTTTTTTATTGCTCCTCTTTTGAATCCTCTCTAATATTTCACACTCTTTCTCAAAGTGGAGGTGCTAGACCTCATGGCAGTTTCCCAGGAGTGTTTGTGTTGGTGCCACCATGGTGGCATCACTGCTCAGTCACAGGCAGGTCTGACTGCTGCTGCCCATCTTTCAGGGGAGCCCGTTTCCCCTGCTGCACTGGTGTCTTTCCTACTCACAGCTCTTCAATTTTTATGTCTTCTGCATACTGTTCTGAATATTAGTCAAGTGTTTCTTCCTTGTTGTTGATTAAAAACTTTGATTGTGGCAATGCCAGAAAGTGATTCTTGTAGGAGTCTTGGCAAATCATAGTTTCTTGGTGATGATTTCCTATTTGCAGTTGCATTTAAACTTGTCTCTTAGCTGAGTGTATTTTGTATCATGCTATTTGATTCCATTATTAGATAAAATATAATCACTTACTACTAAAGCCTCCACATCTCAGTCTTTAAAATACCATCCAAAGATTTATACTGTAGTATAAATTCATAACTATTATCCAGCTAAATCTTTTGAATAGATTATTATGTGACCTATAAATACATATCAATTAGCATTAACTATAAATATATTACTTTAATTCCTAAGGAAGAAAACCCTGTTGCTCAAGGAAATAACTGCAGTGTTCTTTGCCTGCTTTGGTATCAGGTCGCTCTGTCTTTACCTGACTGCTCCCTCTATCCATCGCAGGTATTGGAACCAGGCTGGGTTTCCTGCAGTCCTCTCAAACTTGTCCTTTCTTCTTAGAAATCCACATTCACAATTCAGGAGATGTCTCCTTCAGCTGCCTTAAAACTCCTGATTGCCAATTGTTTGAATAAGTTAATATAAAAAATTCTGTCTTTCATAGCTTCAATTTAACTCCCTTATGGGTTATTTTGAGATTGGGTTATCTTTGGGTATGTGTGTGATATAATATTTTTCCCAAATATTTTGCAGAAGTATCTGTTTGAGTGCTTCTTGTTTTTGTACCTTATTTTTGACAATTAACTAGTGCCATAATTCAGATCACTTTTGTTCCTACTGAACTTGAGTTTTCCTTCTGTCGTTATTTTCCTCTGGCAAATTTCTGTAATTTATAGCTTCAAATTAACATTTATGACTGTTAGCTTCCCTCTTTTCTATTATATTTATATCAGCTCCCACTTCCCCTCTAAGTGACACTGTTTTATAGGTTTTCTGTTTTTGTATTTTTGTGGTGACTTACTTTCTCAGCTTTAGAATAAAACCTTGTAAATATCCTGTGAAACATTAGCTGATCCCAGTATCATTCCCATGCTTTTATTTAATTTCTCCTTTTCCACTGAATGATTGGATAATTGTTTTCAGCTTTGTAAAATCACTCTTTAGAGCAGTAAATGCATTTGTAACTGGTGGGACTTTTATTCTTATTACACATAATGAATGTAATTAATTTGATTTCATGAGTACTGGGTGTCATCAGCATATTGCTGTAATCCAGGTCTCTCGATCATTGCAGTGCGTGAATCCCTTTTGGAATCATATTTTTCTGAACCCACATGTTACTTTCCAAATAAACTGGGGATTCTCTGAATGAATATTTTGGTGCTGAGGTCCATGTAGTCAGTCATGGTAAGATCATATACTTCCACCACAAAAAAACACCACTATGGAAAGATGGCTGTGTTGGGAGATGTGCCTGCACCGTCCTCTGTTTCCTTGGGGGAAAGAAAACCCATGGGGGGGAAATTTGTGCCCCTGCGCTGTGAAGCGTGCTGTCCAGACACCTGTACATAACGTGAAGTTAAATAGGGGAAATAATAAGGAAACCATTTCTGTTGTCATTTCCATTTGGATCATCCTCATCATCACGTTTCAGGGTGACAGGTACAGAAATAATGTGTGAAAGCCTCTTTATAGGGTGCGTTTGGAAAGGCTGCGTCTGCGTTCAGGTCTTGGTCTGAAAGAGAAGGGTTGGAACTATTTCTGTGTGTGTGTCTGTGTGTACCAGTGCACACCTCTATCTACTGAAAATTAAATTATACTGCAGTGCCAAATACGTTTGGGTGGACTGGGAAAGACTCTTGGGAAGATGCTGGGTCTTTTTGCTAAGATATTTTCTGGTAATTAAACAGTTCTCTATTTTATAATAGTTAATGAAAATGAGAGTGGTTGGAAGGGTTATTTCTGTCTGTTACTATTAGGTTCTCCAGATTTGCTGACCCTGAATAATTAAATGTTTTTGATCACTCCGTTTATATTGCCTAGAACTGAAGTAATTCTGATCCTTCAGCAAACTTGAAGCACAGCATGGAACATACTGAAAGGCGCCAAAAGATGAAACATTTCAGTTTTGTGGTTCACATCTGTCTGTCCCGAGACCAGGAGACCATTATAATACACTTAGAGCATTTAAAAGCTCCTCAGGGTTGAAAGCCCCGATTAGGGCATTATCTGTTCACGTGTGGGAGTCCTGCCTGTGCCAAACCTGGGAGCAAGGAGCCCTCGGGTCCCTTTTCTATGGGAAAAGATGTTAATAACGTTGGGTAGTGGGGGAAAAATAAAGGGAAAATGTAATCAAGGAGACCTGACAGTGAAGTGAAAATAGCAACGTACACATCCATCAGTATGTTCTGTTTTTACAGAGAGTATAAAATATTTAAACTGAAGCCATTAATCATCCTGCTCCTCCGTTCTAATCCATGGGAACCACAGGAGGTCACCAAATATGCATTTAATATAAAAGAATGAAAAATATTGGAGGGAAAAGTAGTGTAGTCTTAAGAGCTGGAAGTGCTAAGAGCAAAAAAAATTCAAGCAGAAATTTTGCTAAAAATGAAAATATTATTTTCATAATGTTCTGTTGGAAAATTGTTACATTTTGGGCAGTAATTCAAAATATATTTAGAATTAGTTAAAAAATACATAAGATGGAAATTGAGTTTATTTCTTGATTTATTTTTTTTTAAAAAGATACTGCTGGATAGGAGCATTCTCTATTTTGTTTATTTTGATAAAATCCCAACATTGCTCATGAAAAGCAGATGCTTCTTGCAGAAGCCATTGCCAGGTTCACATTCCAGATTTCCATCAGATAATTTTGATGGATGTTTTGAACCCCTCACAGAGCTGGGTTTTGTGCCCCGGGCTGATATTGCCCCCCAATTTCAACACCTGAAGGTGAGAGGGGAGGGAGAGGGGATGCCTTTCCCTGCCTTCGCTGCATGCCTTGGGTGTTGGTGTGGAGAGGAAAGCCAAGAACCGCGGCTAAGCTGCACCTCTGTGATTTATTTAATATTGTTTGAGTTTCCTGGAGTAAGCCTGGCTATTTATTCATTTATTTACTGGTATTATGATGGTGCCTGGAGCCAGGACTCGCTCTGCTGGGAGGAGATACCTCGCTGCAGGGAGCTGAGGGCTGGCAGAAGCAGACTGGATGCCCAGCCAACGACTGGAAGAAGCAAACATTTCCATTATCCAGGGGTGGTATCCTATGCCTGCTATAAGTGCTATCGAGAGCTGGTGTGCAAAACGAAAGCACAGCAAGCTGCTGTGCCTTGTGCCACCCGGGAATGTGGGGACAGACAGCGACACGCGGCAGAACTATGGGTTTCCAAAACCTGCATTCAGCTTTGGCACAATACAGCCACTGTAGAAGAAGACATTAGGAACAAAAAATAAAGCTTGAAGCTTCAAGGAACAGGCTGCCAAAATTATTAAGAAAAACATCAAAATGATGCCATTAAAAACAGATGGGGATTCTAGAAAGTATTGAAAAGAAAATGTTTAATTATGAGCCTTATGCAAAACCCATCAAAGTTGGATTAATATTATAGTGCTGTTGCTGTAGAGGGTTTAAGTAGTCCGTGGTGGAACATTAATCTTTCACTCCTTTAAAAATAATGTTTTCCTTTTGTTGATGACAAATTCCATCTCTTCACTGTTGAAATCATATATCCAGATTAATAGCATCTAACATAATGAAATCAAAAGGCACAGGTAATATGGATTAGTTTAGAAAACAACAACAACGAGGGGAAAATAAAGACCCAAGGGGAAAAAAAAAACTTCACTGGATGAGTGCTTTTGTCAACATCGCTGTATTTTTTCCTGTTGTTAGGAGATGAGGAGGTAGTCTCTATTCATAGGTATTCTTGTCTGTCTGGGATATCATTTGGAGCTGTATATCCACATTATTTCTAAAAGTGTGTCAAACAGAATGCATTACAATATTTCAGGGTCGGGGAGTCTTGTCTGCCCCGAATTCCTGTAAGACTGTCCATGGCTGTGAACAACTCTGGCAGGAAGGGCTGCCCCAAATCTGCCTCTCCCAGCTCAGCTGACTGAAACATCTAGAAAGAATTCCTGGGATTTTAGTTAATAAAAGTATCTGGGGTGCAGAGTCGCCAGTGGAGGGAGGGTTATTTTGGGAAAGCCGAGCTGCAGGTCTGCTTTTCCCACCTCCCCCCACTGTGGCATCATGTGGTCCCCTCCATCTGTGGGGGCTTTGGGCTGCCTGGGCAAGCACCCTGCCTGCATGGACCAGCCACAGCCTGGCATTCCCCATCACAGCCGGGCTCTGTGCTGCCTGCCTGTGCAGAGAGGTTGGTACTCCAGGCCAGGAGCTCCAGACAGGTTCTTTCTGTGTCAGTCAGGTTGAGCACTGGAGGATTTAGCACATTTTTTTCACATGTGTCAGGATACTTTTGCTTTTCTCCTTGATGGGGTTGGGCACAGGTGTAAGCTGCTGCTTTGGATGGGACAAAAACCCAAAGTAAAACCTTTTCTCTCCAGCCTCCATCATCCTGATGTCTGGACCTGAGCCTCTTAGGTAAATAAGGCAAGGAGATTTGGTTCCCATGTTTTTTCTCATCACCTATTATCTCTTCAGGGCTGAGTCCTGGCTCTCAGTGCATTAGGCCATGCATTGGGATTCACCATCCCAGCCCTCCATCATGTTTCTTTCCAACGTTTTAGACAACTCTTTGTACACAAAACTCTACCTGTGCTGTTTAGCAATGAACCATGTGGTCAAAAAACTATATGTTGTATTCACTTAATACAACAGGAACAATTTCCCTTCTTCCTTTCCTTTCCCCTCTCTGACAAAAAAACAACCAAACAAAAACCCCACAGCCAACTGTATTGAATCACCAGGTACACCAAAATCAGGCTCTTATTTTAGCAAAAGTATCAGCACTGACTGCCAAGGTAGATTTAAGGTATTCATTACAAAATATTTTGTCCTGGGCTTTAAGAATAATGCACTTTCAGTACAAAGAAATGGTTATTCTCAACATTGGACATTTTTTTAGTTATTTACAATAGGTTTCAAGATTTAGAATTACCATGAAAGATTTACTTATATTGCAGTTCATGTAAAATTTAAAATCAATAAAGTAAATAAATTTAGCTTGTCTGCCTGAATCGATTTCCTCCTATGCTAACGCAGCCCTGTAATACTGTACTTTCTTATCTCCGATGTCATCCTCTAGTGATAGTTTCAGGGTTGCAATTCTGCTATGTTATCATGTCCCTTGCAACATAGTGTGCCTCTGAGTCACCTGCCACTTCAATATTTCAAACCTGGCTTATGAGTGCTGCCTCCCCCTGAACAGGGAGCTGCCAGCTGCTGGGAGCCAGGCTCCCCCCCTCAGAACAACCCTGTGTTTTTTCATCTGGTGGATGGAGAAAGGGAAATATTGCTGCCAAAATAGGGGCAGGTACCTGGGCCCCAAGGTGGCTGAGATCTGCATAGAAAAGAGTGAGAGGTCCTTTGGCAGAGCATCCCACTGAATCGTAGAATTACAGACTGGTTTGGGTTGGAAGGGACCTTAAAGATCATCCAGTTCCAACCTCCCTGTCATCAGCAGGGACACCTTCCATTACCCCTGTTTTTTCCCACTTTTTCCAAAAATGACAATCCATGGCTTGGGAGAAAACAGAGCTCCTTTTTTTTAAAAAAAAAATAAAAAATAAAAAAAATGTAGGATTTAAATAGCTATGAAAAACAAATGGGCTCATCCAGCTGTTATGTTGGTGTGATAGTTTCACTGGGCTAGCCCCGTGATATGTTCCTCAGCATGAGAGACAGGATGGTTGCACGTGCACTTAAAGAGGAGAGGCCCTCCATGATGGTTTTTCATTGAATTTGTCCTCTTACTTTTTTTTATAGAGATGCCTTGGTCAGAGGTACCTGGTAAGGGCTTGCAGATGAATCACGAGTGAGGACTGGCTTCTGAGCAGGATACCGGGCTGTGGCAGTGAGCAGTGCGTGGTCCATGTGTGGGTGAACTAGTTCCCAGAGATGCACAGCTGTTTTGGAGAGCATCTCTTAGCTCCCACCTGGGGCAGCACCTTCCAGGGGAGCAATGGGAACAGCCTGTGACAGTAACAAGGTTACATCAACCAACCTACATTTCAAACATGCAGAATACAGGAAGGGTGGGCAGGCGCAAGGGAAGCTTTGTGCAATGGTGGGTTGCTGTATTTAATCTCTATTTCAGGATCCAAATGAAAATGTTACCCAAAAACGTAAGATTCTTTGCCACAAAAATAAATCCTCTAGTTGTTCCCACTCTGTAATGTGAAATTGCATTCTTGATGCTTTCTGGATCAATGGCATGACTGGTAAAGGCTTTATTGCATGGACAGGTTTGGCTTTCTGATCTGTTGCTGAATGGAGGACAGTGGTTTTATTTTACAAATTCAGTGATTTAAAGTTTGGTCCTGTTCTGCATTGGAACAACCCAGAACTTTGCTAATGGCTTTGTAAAACTGAATTACAGGGCAGTGACAGCATCTGCACCTGAGCACGGTTTCCAATTCAATCTGTCTCTCTGATTAGAAGTAACTAGAGAGTCATGGATTTCAGAGACCCTTGCCTAAAAAAGTTGTCAAAACTGATATACCTTTGGGAGATGCTCTGGCATGAATGAAATGCCGTGCTGAAGGAAAACACTTGGTCAGAAATGTTGCAGCCAGCTCTAGGTTTAACCCTTTGCAGCCTCATTAGTGTTTCCTGTGGAAGCACAAATGATAACTTAAACCACGGACCTACCTTTCAATGCTGTCAAGAAGTTTGCCCAGCAGACTAGACACAGCTGCACCATTCGAAAGGTTTGGAGGAAAATAATCCTTGCAACAATAATAATCTAAAACTGATGAACTTTAAAAATATTGGATTTACTTATTAAAAAAGGAAACGTATAAATACGAATGCTTTGATTTTGGGTCTGGCAAAAGAGTAACTGTTTTTATAGCCCAGCAAACACTGTTCTTTTAAGGCAGTACTCTGGTTTCATGTGAAGTGAAATGTTCCTTTTTTATTACTTGCAAAAGAAAAGAAAATATCAACCCTGTCTGTCAGTGTTGCTGTCGAGTTTAAGATGGAGCACCCTTCCGGAAGCTGCGAGGAAGATGTCTATAAAATGTTAGGCAGACTTTAAAGGAAAGGAAAAATATCAGAGAGAACAGAAAACAGAAAAAGAGAGGCCATAGTGATATAATAAAAACAAAACAAAAGGGGCAGATCTCTTTCTGGTTTAAGTTAGGATGAATTAAAATGAAACTAGTAATGTGCTGCTTTTATAGCAGTGCAGCAGCAAAAGGTTTACATCCATCCCAAGCTCATGAATTTGAGCAAATAAATACAAGCTATGTAATCACTTTTATTTGTTTTCTGACTCATGTCTGGTGCATGGAGGCGAAGAGGCTCCAGTTAGAGGAGCAGAGTTGTCCTTCAGGCTGGAGCTGATGGTGAACATGGAGCATTAAGTTCTATAAAGTTGCAGGTTCACCGTTTCGGCTCTGAAGCTCTTGGCAGCTTTTGCAGGTGATTTTGAGCATGATGTTATTTTAGCCCAAATACAATTCATACACCCTGTTGGTCAGCCTTAGAGAAAACAAGATGTGCTGGATTTGGTATGTGCATTAATGACCAGGTCTTCCCAGATGCAGAGTTATACAACTCCTGAGGCTGTTGCTCCCTGGAAAACTTGGCCAAGATGTAGGGAATTGGGCTAATTAAGAAGACATTAAACACAGCTCTGCAGCACCAGCAGCTGACTGGCACGTTGTCTGGAACAAGAGGCATACTGAGCCTGACTGTCACAAAGCTGAGAAAGGAAGAGCCTGTTGTTTTATTAACTGTAAATTATATATCTGTATATAATAATAACTGTATATAATATTAACTGTATATGATATTAACTGTAAATAATGTATCTGATTGTGTTAGCGAGGCTTTCCTGAAGCAACGCAGCCTGATTTTCTGGGGAAGGCAGAGTGGGTGCCACAGGGGGAACACCGTGCTCAGAAGGTCAGCCCAGGCTTTCATTTTTTTTCCCCATGTTTTTGATAAACAGATTTATATTGTCAGAAATGAGCAGTGGTGGTTAGTCTCCAAAGCACCTATGGATAGGCTTGAACAAGTGCTTAATTTTAAAGCTACTGAGCATCAAATCAAGAGACTTGCTGTCCTGTTCTGTACTGTTGAAAATCAGAGGGCTTCTCCTGGCGCTGAGATAAGGGGAAAGAAAATGTCTTTAGACACTGTCCTGTTTTTTTTTTTTTTCTTTTAGTCACTGTCCAACTATCACAGTCACCCATGTAGAAATGGTTCAGAAATGCTAGCCCAGAATTTTGAGATATTTTTCCTTTCTACTTTGCCTCGTTAGTAAATAGATAAATAATTATTGTCATACAGAATACAATGCCATTGTAATTAAAAATCTGTTATCTACTGATTTTTCACTGAGGACAAGAGCTGTGTCTCTGCATGGGGTGACTGAGGTTTCTTTCTGCACCCAAGAAGTGTTACTGTTCTGCAGGAAAACTCAGCCCATGCAAAGCAGAAATGCTCAGGACCAGTCAGGAATATTTCTGAGCCTATGTAATCAGCGGTGAGCTTGCAGACTTTATTTAAACCTTCAACTTTTCTACACTTAGATTGTCAAATATTTTAATCCTTTCCACCAAGTCATCCTTTCCACGCCTTTTTAATTTTGTAGAATTTAAGTTTGAATTTCTTTTTCGCTGTGAGTGATTGTTTGGATTAGCTAAGTGTGATTGTACCGACTTTGGGTTGGATTGCATTGCTGTAGTAGTCAGTCCCTGGCAGTAAGCTGGTTCAGGTGAGATACCAAATTTTTACCACAGATTGTTAGAAACTGGTATATGAGTAACAGATACCCCTTTGTCCTTGGTTTTGTCAAGTATTTATAAAATTTTTTCTGTTTAAATAGTATTTTGGGTAACTGGGGGCAGGTTCAAAACTGCAATGTGGTCCCAAAGAAGTCAGGGTCGTGACTCTGTGCTGGTCAGAATAAGTTTTGCTGTTATCTCACATTTACATTTTTCACCAAGAACAATCAAATCTGACTCCAAAATAAAAAGGTTGGGGTTTTTTTGTTTTGGTTTGTTTTTTTTTTTCAAGTAATGCGGGGGCACTTTTATCAGAGAAGTTTTCCTGTTCAGACAGAGGATGCTGGGCTGGTTCCCTGATGCTTGGTGTGGTGCCTTTAACTCAGCCACCAGCACAGCGACTTCTGCCCATCATTTCACAGAGCTCACGAGTGTGATGCTGCAGAAATATGAAGCTCTGATGCCAGTCACCACTGACTGACTACTGCCATGTGGTTAATCCAGTATTTCCTCTGAGAGGGTTGATAGATAACAGACTGGAGTTTTAATGTTAATGGTTATTAATGTGTGATCCTGTGTGGCTCGGGGTGCCTTAATTAGGATATGGGAATAACAGAAAACAGATAATGTGATGGGTCTGGCTGACAAGCTCCTAAGCTGTTAACTTTGTCATATCAAGTGTTTATATTGATTCAGCTACTGGACTCCTGTGTACACTCCACCCTGAGTTGTAGATAAAAACTGAATTCATATCTGTGCTCACCTTTCTCAAGATGGAGAAAGAAGACACTGGAGGAGGGACATGATGTGGAATGGACAAACTTGGCTTAAAGGGGTGCCTGGTTTCCTTGCTTCCATACACAAAAACCCACCTGTAAATTTCAAATACTCCCAGTGTTTTACCCTTTGGTTCTTACCTGCACTGAACATGAAGAAGTTGCCATGAACAAAGTATTTGTGCAAACTATGAAAATACCAGTTAGGAGCCTAGTCCTGGTTAATTTAATTGTGTACCTAGAAAGCTGTAAAGCTTCCCACAAAAAAATCTTCCCATATCCATAGTGTAAGGAAAATAGGAGAGGGTGGGGCAGGGGGACATATGGCTTTGGGGCAAGCTCAGTTTGACCACGCTCAGCCCTTGTTTCCCTGGGACTGGAGGAGATGTAAAGGATGTCCCCATCCCTGCCACATGTCCTGGGAAGCAGGATGGAGGGTCTTAGTGATCTCTGTGGGCAAAATGGCAGGCTTTATTCTCTGAGCAGGAGTTTCTGCTCTCATAACAAGACAGAATTTAAAAGAAGCAAATAGATTTAGAAAGGTTTTTTTAAATGATTATTTTGGTTAATTTATTGGTCAGCTCTAGCTGCTGCCTTTGCAGGTTGATGATGGCTGTTTTCTGTCCCCCCTTTGCACGTGTACACACAAGTCCTGCATGATCCTGGGTACAAGTGCATCCCTCAGTGCCACCAAGCTCCTCTTGGACCGAGTGGCCGGAGCGTAGGGATTTCACATGGCCCCAGTGTGTGATTTTCTGCACTATCTCCAAAATCAACCCCATTCCTCCTCCTCCTCGTTTATCAGCCAGAGCACACAGACAGATAACATCCTCGTGACGTGGCCCTGACCTTTGTCAACCTTTGTTAAGGCTCCATCTGAAGTCCGGCCGAGTGTTTGTAAACAGGATGTAATTAAGGCTGGGAACTGACAGCGCCTGATGGGAGGACAATGCGGAGCTGGCGGGACCAGGGCTGTCAGATGTCCGCCCGCATTGTGCTGTCGGTGCCGTCGCGGTAATTGGTGTCCTCTGGCCGAAGGAAGTGCACTCAACTCGGATTAATCTGCCGCGGTGCGGAGGCCATCCCCGTGAGCGCAAGTGTTTCCTCCGATAAACCCCTCCGGCCCCTCGGAGTGGGGCAGAGGGAACCGGGAGAAAGCTGTGAAAATCGAGACCGCGGTGACAGGTGCCCACTGAAAACTGCGGGGACAGGAAAGGTGTGGAGGGAGAAAAACCAGCAAAGACAAGAAGTCTTTGCAGCTCGGCTTATCGGCCGGGCGAGCGGGAGAGGTCGCGGGCTTATCGCGATTCGGGGCAGCTGGAGCGGGCGCAGGAAGATGAGCGCGCAGAAGGGCTGCAGATAAACGCCGTCTGCGGGGCATGGCTGGCTGGGGCTGCGGGAACAGGGTTAGAGCAACACTCTGGTCCCAGATTTCACCCTGGACAAAGTTTAAAATACATAAAAAATATATATACATACATATAGATTTGTATGCATATGTATGAAGTGGATATATATGCATATACATGTACATACACAGACATATATATGAGAACTAAAACTCAGAATAAAAGTTAAAATGTTTTTTTCTTTTCTTTCTTTCTTTCTTTCTTTCTTTCTTTCTTTCTTTCTTTCTTTCTTTCTTTCTTTCTTTCTTTCTTTCTTCTCTTTCTTTCTTTCTTTCTTTTTCTTTCTTTTTTCTTTCTTTCTTTCTTTCTTCTTCTTTCTTTCTTTCTTCTTTCTTTCTTTCTTTCTTTCTTTCTTCTTTCTTTCTTTCTTTCTTCTTCTTTCTTTCTTTCTTTCTTCTTTCTTTCTTTCTTCTTTCTTTCTCTTTCTTTTTCTTTCTTTCTTTCTTCTTCTTTCTTTCTTTCTTTCTTCTTCTTTCTTTCTTTCTTTCTTTCTTTCTTTTTCTTTCTTTCTTTCTTCTTCCTTCCTTTCTTTCTTTCTTTCTTTCTTTCTTTCTTTCTTTCTTTCTTTCTTTCTTTCTTTCTTTCTTTCTTTCTTTCTTTCTTTCTTTCTTTCTCTATTTATTTATTTAAATATCCTGGTCAGGTTTCATAGCTCATTTTTGTAGCCCTAAACTGCCGTATAAATAACTCAGAGTAGTACTGACTGCAAGTAAGACTGAAACCGAGTATCTCATTTTATTTGTCCACTGCTTCTCCACTGATGAGGAAGAAGTTTGAATTTAAAATATTTTTATTTTTCATTACCTAAAACAAGCAAGTCTATTTCAAAGTATATACCTTTTTTCTTTCATTTTTACAGACTGGGAGATATCTGTCCATATTAACCTTAAAGTTTGATAAATATCAGCGTGCACACTGATTTGAGAAAATGTACAGCATTCTCACTTTTTTTGTGTACTTCTGCCCCAAAAATGGTGTGGTATGATTTCTTGTAGTTTTTAAATTATATCATCAGCTTCAGGATTGTACTGATTGCACTAACACTTCAGGTTTATTCACTTATTTTAATGCAACATGCTGGATTTCATATTCATTAGGATTTTCAAAATTGCCAATTTTATATGAGAAATAAAGAGGTGCCCATGAACGTGGATCAGTGAACATATGAAAAGACATATGACAAAGTCTGTCTTAAATATATAAAGCAGATGTTTTGAAAATTCAAATAACACTATGGCTGTTTCCCAGGATAACATCCTTCACAGCATCCAAGCAGAGACCATTCATGGGACATTTTAAACCCTGTAATTTAAGGCTGGAGGAACCAGATCAGGCTGCTATTGAAATCAATAGCCAAATTCTTGTTCTACTTTGCTCCAAGGAGATGTGAGCAATAGGAGGGAGATTCCTGCTACCCTCAACCCAAGAGCTTTGCTGTGTCAGCAGGAAGATGAGAAAGTGGCCACTGTGTTGGGCTGCACATCCCAATGACTGTGACTTTTAGGGGAACTAGGAGAAAAAAGGGCCTTGGTAACTTTTTCCAACATTTTTGGGTCTGCCCAAGAAAGAAGCCTTAAAAACAAAATAACACTAACCAAAAATCCACCTGTTCCCAGGGGAGGGAAGTAATTCCCAGCAGCCTAGAAAGAGACTAAAATAAAACATTATATATATATATTTCTCTGTATGTCTGTATGTAAGAAGACAAATGAATGAATATTTTTTTTCCTCAATATGAGAAGGAAAACAGAAAAATATTCTTTGGCAGCCTTGAGAATCATAGTTTACTCAGCTCAGAAATAGGTCTCCAAGTTCAAACCAAAGCTGACCAATACTCCAAAGCTGCTTATAGCTGCAGATAGCGACATTTGCTTCCAGATGTTAATGGGAATAAGGTAGAAAAGAACAATAACGCCTGGAGCCCGTTGAATGGAAAAGCCTTTTCTCCTGTATTAGATCGTCCAGAGTTGTCAGACATCCATATCCCAGCGCTGTAGGACAGGCAGGGAGCGCGGCGGTGTTAGAAGGTTTGCCAGGTTTGGTTTTATGTACATGTGTGTCTCGTCTGCAGAGCGCAATATGAAGCAGAGCCCTTCACTCAACAGGAGCAAATAAATACAAGAAAGCAAAGGGTTGAGTACAACACCTTTGGGAGCGGAGTAGAGCAGGAGGAAGGGGAGGATGGATGCAAGCCGCTGAGAGATGCAAACTGGCTCATGGCTAGAGAGAGAGATGAGGCAAACCAGGGCAAAATGGTTCCACTTAACCTACCTAACCTGCTTAACTAAATAAACCATTACTACAACATACAGTGGGGTTTCCCTTAAAGACAACTGTCAGTAGATGAGAGAGTTAAAGACTGAAAGCTCTGAAAGAATTAACTTTGATGTTTGAATATAATTTTTGGCATGTAAATACAGCTGCCAAAGGAAAAGGAACAAAATATCCCACGTGGTGAATATAAGGTTTTTTTTTTGGAGGGAGTGAGTTGGGTTTTTTTTTGGGGGGTAGTAAATAATTTTCTTTTTAAATTAAATTCTGTTTGACTGCATGAAATATGAACAGTAATTAAATGCACAGTCTGTGGCCTTCCATACTTTAAAGCTCTTTCTTAAAAAAAAAAGAAACCCAACACAACTGCTCACCTCAGACAGGCCAATTACCCAAGAATGATGGAGTCAAGAGGAAAGTAGCTAAATTTCTTTACTTGAATGATCACAACCACAAGCCAGTGATTAGTCCCTGCAGTACCAGCGGGGATGTGGTGGGGACACTCACATTGGAAGACTTCAAATAGTCATTTCCTTGGTTAAAATAAAATCTGACTGCACTAAATAGACAGTTTTTAATCTCAATTGGACATCTGAAGATTTCTCAAGCTGTTGTTGGCTGCGGCAGAAACAAATTTTTCTGCTTTGTTGATTAAACCAGTGGTCTCCACCATTGCTTATCGGCCTGCGACGAGCTGTTCTTTTTAATTAAAAGTGAGCCACCACGAGAGAGCAATTAACAGCTAGTAATTACTGTGCTCTTCAGAACTGCAACATTTTGCCTTTCATTCCAATTATATAATGGACAAGTGGCTTTTTGATCTTCAAATTAGTGAGCTCTTGTACTATTTGTTTTGAGGCAGATTTGGAAGGTTAATGATGGCCTGTGGTGGCACTCTTTCCACTGACTGATGTAAGACAAGAAAAAAAGGGGAAGGAAACAGGAATAGTCTATCAAGAAATGCAAATGCTGCCTTCATGATAATGAACAGGAGAAACACAGGCAACTTAATATGCAGGTTATTTAATACGAACCAAATAAGCGCTCGTTTTGGTGCTCGCCCGTGCTATGGAATTCTTTTTTCTTTTTTTTTTTAAAATAAAAAAAGTTTAATTAAGCATTTCAATATAGATTCTTTAGAGAGTGACACATAACATTTAACTGTTTGATACTTAATTGTGTTTGCCTTTGATTGTGGCACCTATAGTTAAATGTTGTACAACATTACCAAGGCATTGAACTGTCCCTTAGGACACGCGATGCATTGACTTTGTCTACAATCTTTTAAGTAATAAGTCTTAATATATTTAATGGCCACTGTGCCCTTTGAGTACAAGGACCCCTTACATCACAAACAGTTGTCTAATTTTAATTAATATTGATTTGCATCTCTTAAATAGAAACTATAATTGTTGCTGTTGCTTATGGCTCTATAATAATCCTAGAGGATAGACGTGTTGCATCTGTTGTGTATATGGGAACATGTATTTTAAAGAAAAGATCAATAATAGCATTATTAGGGCAGATTTGTTGCCTTGGTATTAATTTTTAGTGTACAAATGCAGATAAGTCTTGCTCTAGTCTCAGCTACCCTGATTTTTTGGAAGAACTCAACAGCTGTAGTACTGTGATACCTCCTGAGTAGGTTAAGAATTTGGCACTTGACTTTTTCTGCACATGTCTGGATTATACCTATCTGCACAGCTTAACAAAACCACGGACCCCATTTAACAGACAAATTGTGGATGTTGTGGAAAAAAGTAGATATCTAGTGCAATGAATAAAACATAAAACTCATTCTATAGAGAGCTGAAACAAGAAGATCTGTGTTTAAATTTCTTCACATCCATTGATTTAGCTATTCATTCACTGAACACAATCATTAATTACACAAATAACTGTAGGCATGATAGAACATACATAGACCTTTCCTTTTGGGCTGCTAAAGCTTTAGCCTCGTGGTTGTTCCTGTAGGAGAGATGTGTACTGTTAATTTCCTTGGAGGTAGAATCAGGTTTGTATTGCTCAATAGACACTGAAAAAATGATATAAAACCCAGGTTCTTAAAAGTGTTCACATTTTCAAGTGTCCACCTAAACCCCAAGCTGGACTATGATACTTTGATTATGGTTTTAAAAAAAGGCACTGCAACCATGTGCCAGGCTGGTTTCATGGCTTATGGTCTGGTGGGTAACTGCAAGCTGAGCTCTTGAAAATGTACATTCAGAATCTCTTCCCAAATCCTGACCTGAGCAAAGCTTCCACTGAAAAAATTTTGGCCTGTGAATAGTTTGGAACTGAAGCCACACAAAGGGCTTGGGAGGTGAAAGGAGTTGGAGAGTAGGAAAATAAAGAGGCTGAATAAAAATATTTCAAGCAGGAATAGGGACAGTGTACATACATACAGTTTGAAAAAAAAATACTTAGGGTGCTTGAAAGTTTGTCTTTTTGGAGGAAATTGTTTTGCTAGATGAGACAAATGTTGACTTTTTGACTACAGGTTTGCTAAGGATCATGGACTGTTTTGGTTCACTGTCTATAGTATTCCTCCCAAGTGGTTCCAAGTTTGAAGATAAATCCATGCTCTTTGTTCTGAGCAGTATGCAATCTAGCACAGTAACTTTCCATGGGCTGAGATATCACCCATGTGATGTTCATCTATATTGCAGGGATGTGGAGAAAGTATTGGTAGGGTTGCATTTTCCATTATCTCTCATACAAATAGTCATTTAAGTGGTTCATAGTAGCTCTCCTTTGTTTTCTTAATTCACAACATGCTGAGGTTTCTATTTGAGAGGTGTGAGGAAGGCTAAGATGAACTCAGAAGCTCTGAGTTGCTGAAATGAACTGTGGCCACATTGGGGAAAATGGGTAGAGGGCTGTAAAGACTCAAACTCTGAAAATTTAGGAACATGGTGTTGGGAGAAGGATAGAGACCAGAACACCCCTGAGATGGTCTTTCTGGAGACATACACCAAAAGCCTTCTAAATTTGCCTTTGATTTCAGCAAGCCAACCCATCCCTTGGATCACAAAGGAGAGGTGAGGTGTATGTACCTCCAGAAGCACCTATAACACGTGATTGCTCTCATGGAGAGGGTTATCTCTCTTTTTTCCTAACCTGAGAGTGGTTATGTATGTTCTCTATAGGTACACATGGGTAATTTGTAATTTTCAATGACTACTGCTGCACCCCAAACCAAGTCACTGTTTCCTGGTAACTTTGCCTGTTATCTAAGCTGTCACCTACAGGATGCTGCTGATCTGATACAGTTCTGTATTTAATAACGTGTCGAGGGGATTAACGAAAATGGAGGTAAAAGAAATTGGCAAAATCACTGAGACAGTTGCTGTGCCTTGATCTTGGACATTTGTAATATCTAATTCAATATAAATATGAATTGGATTGTGGCCATTTGCACATCAGCCCACAGGGCAGAGGCTGATAGGTTAAATGCTTCCAGCTCAGGGTGACATCCAACGTGCACAGATACAATTGCCTACGCAGGGTGCAAGGCAATGAAAGACCAAACCTGAGACACCGGTGTGCTCAGGTGCCACGTTAAGTAGGAACGAGTGAAATAAAGGTTTCATCACTGGCAGTGCTGCTTCTCATAGCGGTGAAAGGCTCTGAGGATTTCTGAATTGTGGTTATTTATGTCAAAGCCACATGTTTTGTTAATCTGGGCAATGCTCTTTAGCCCTTTGCCTCACTTGTGCAATGCCCTTGGATCCTCAGCCTGACTTCAGCCCAGCTTATCCCGATGGAAATCAGCATGAGAGGAGGATCCAGGCATTTGCTTCAATGATTGCAAACTCTTCACCATATATCTCCATCTTGGAACCTGAAAGTGAGCCATGGCAGCAGTGCTGGTCGTGTGGTTCACCTCCTTAAACAATACATTCCCTTGATCTGCTCACATATGGTACCTCCTGTTAATGGGAGTTACATATGCTGGAGAAGAGGAGACCAAACCTTTCCTACATTCTTGCTAGTGAAATCCTGGAAATGGGATGATGGCAGCCAACTAGATTGTGAGGACTCTTGTCAGAAATATGATTAGGAATTTGTTTCTGTGTAGCTCATACAGTTACAGACATGAGCCTTGAGCCAGAGACAAATAGTGGTTAAAATCTAGAGAAGGTAAAGTGTTCTCGGAGATGTTTAAATGAGAATTCCAGAGCAAGACGAAAATTGGCCTCTGAGGGAATAACTTTTTTTTTTCTTCATAACTGTGGATAAAAATTCCAAATAGATCATCAGTGTGTATATTAAGGGGAGATCACATTCCTGTGATATTGTTGGAAAATTCAGTAGCAATGTATTTTTCATTTTTTTTTTTTTTTTCCTCTCCCTACAATTTTTTTCTTGGATTTTTGCCATATAATGCAATAAAATGCACCCATGAGATACAGGAAATTTAAAGTCTGTTGGTGTTCATTACACTACACAGAGTCATACAGAATTTAAGGTCCTATACATTAGTCTGCTTCTGAATCACCACAGGCAAGTGCATCCAAGGTAGAAGAAGCAAAACCCTGGATGCCTCTGCTGTAGCTGGAAATATGAGAATAAGACTTCTGGATGTGTATTTATTTTGGAGTCTCAGAAAAACCCAGTAGTAGGAGTGCTGCTTTATGTGAGGCCTGGACTGAAAGAATATATATATTCACCAAAAAAAAAAAGAGTGAAAAAAGTGTGATCAATTTAACTTTCATCTTGTCTGCCTTATCATGTGTTGCTATCACATCTCATAGGCTGAGCAGAGCAAGGCTCTGTGAGGGTCTTGAAGGGAACTGAGGTACAAATCATTATATTGCTAAAGAAGAAGGTAATATAATTTTAAACTATAAATTGCAATTCTAGTGAGAAGAGCTCTACTCGAGTTCAGCTGGCCTGTTCTCCTGTGCAGGGTTTGGCCCTGATTTTCTCTAGGGTTTTGTCTGGTCCTGGGTGAGGCAGGCAGCTCTCCTTCTGATGGCTATCTCCTGCTGGGATATGGCAATACCTGGGTTAAGCGTGGTGTTTCTCAGTACAGAGGTATTTGAAAATTGTCTGCAGAGATAACTGAAAAATGGCAGCATTGTGGCAACAGTCCCTCAAGAATCATATTTTTTTCTCAATAGAAATAAAGGACGTTTTTTCAGGCATTTTTGAAAGGTTCAGTCTTTCAAAAGAAAATGAAAAATTAACTTTAAAAAGCTGTAATATGCTTCACATGTTTCGTGATGCACCTTGATTTTTAATAGATATGTATAAAAATATTTGCAAAGATCCTCCCAAGTGTTTGGAGTCCTACCTTCGACATAGTCCTTGTTTTGTACCTTTTCTTTGCAAATCCAATCCTATATTACTAAATATTTTTTTAAATTGCTTTTTTGATTACATTTCCTTCAGGTTTTGAACATTCTCCCCATAATGACGTTCCTCCATCCCTCTCTCCCTTATGGGTGTCATACAAAGAGCAGCTGAGCTCTTCAAGGTCTGCACTGGAAAAACTGTAATGGATGTTTTTTTGGATGGAGCTAATAGTTACTAAATCCCCACTTAATACTCCTGCTTTGTGGATATCTCTCCTCCAGTGAGCATCATGTGCTAATCTCTTGTTCTTCCAGTGTATGCATCCATGCTTAATGCGGGGAAACAGCTTAAACTTGTTAAACTCATGTTAAATGCTCAGAGCTGGCTTTTACAGCTGTCCACATCTAAAGGTGGGAGTGCATCCTGAAACCTTCCCAACACCGCCAGCGATGCACAGTGTGACCACTGAAGCATTTTGCATTTAGCTGCAAGTTTTCAGGTTGTACCTCTGGCTCTTGAAGTTACCTCTGGTGTCACCTCTCCTGGCAGATTGCTTTAAATGTGCCCTGAAATGTGGAGGAGAGCATGGTGAAAGGGAGCGTGATCTCCTCAGCTAGACCCAGGCTGCTTGAAAACTTCTTTTCATCTATCTGCAAGATGAATGTCTGAGACAAATCAGTTCCCAGCTTTGGGAACCTTCACTTTTAGCAGGGTCAGACTCTGTATTCTCAACCAAGATTTGTCTTTGGAGATGGCTGGTGGGAAAAAAAAAAGTTATTCCAATCTATTTTGGGAGTGTACTGAGGTCCTGGCTGTTCTGCCCTCGTCATCTTCCTACAGACAATAATTTTTCAGCAGGCATAAATCCACATTTCTGCTGAATTCTGGAGAACTTTCCTGATTTACACCAGTAATATGTTTGTCTCCAAATCATCCATTTTGTGTAGGTGGAACAATATTAATTCTTCTGTAGTTTTTAGAGGTAAAATCCTTCCTTGTGAGGACAGCTGGAGCTGAGGTTAGTCTTGAGTCCTTGGTCCCTGTCTCATGTCCAGGAGCTCCTGTTCACAGCCCTGCCAGGGAAAACCCTATTCCCCATTTAGTTATCGAAAAAAAAAGACAGAGGAAGGGAAGAAGCAGAGAAACCTAATTTTCACTTTTCCTCCTTCCTCTGGGATTTAAATCTTTGACAGCTCTTTCTGGCTTGTTTCACGTGTTGCACAGAAATCACATCAGATGGAGAACAGGTTTGTGCTGTGCCGTCGTGGCCCTGTTTGCTGTTCGGGGCAGCAGCAGGCTGAAGGACCCTCTCTGTTTAGAAAACCATGTATTTGGTAGCAGCAGGAGCTACCTGTGCTAATTGTCCAGGGAGCTGCTGGGTGCCATGCCAGGGCATAACCACAGGAGAATGGAGATCATGCAGTGAACTGTAAATAAATTAAATTTTTGTGTAATCACCTCTGTTTTTTTTTGCAAGTCTGAATTTTACCTAGCATGAGGGCTTTTAAAACATGGTTTACTTTTGTAGTGTATTATTTTTCCTTGCTCTCTACAAAGTAGAAAGTAGTGCCCTAGTTCCCCAGCCCCTTTTCCAGTAAATTAAGAAACTTTTTGTTTGTGTGCTGATCACTTTATTTTGCATTGTTCTAGGGAATATAATGCACATTCCTAGGAAAATACTCTTTTTCCAATAGAGGGAGTGTTAGTGCCAGGCAATGCCCTTCTTTCTCACTCTCTTTGCTTCTTGTAAACCTACCTGTAAGCAAATAAAATGTGTGTTGGTGGGTTGGTGTTATTTGGACTGAGTTTGCTCCCTGCTCTGCATTAGCTGACTGACTTCTCTGAGCCAGGATGCACACAGAAAAAGATCCAGCTATTCATAACTGCAGAGTGAGGTGAAAGATGGTCCTCACAGAAACTTTCCTCTGGATAGCAGGGCTGAGTCCTCCTCCCTGTTACCCTTCACATTTGTTTGCCTAATCTCTCGCAGACAAAAAGGTCGTGTTGGCATCCAGAAGTTCTTTAAAATAACTAAAAAAATGTAAAAAAAATAAAGCAAGGAATCAAAACCTCTAATCCCTGACATCTTCCATGGAGAGGGCTGGGATTGTATGGGGTGGGGAGGAGGAGAGCAGCCCTGGCTCTCAGAACAAAACCAATCTAAGCCCTTTGCATGTCAGATAAAGCCTGGGAAGGTGCTGCCCACCTGGGAGCAGCAGTTGGGCTGTGAACCACGGAGCCCCTCTGCTCCGAGCCCCTTCACTCTAAGCATCGCCTCCATTCGGCCGTGCTCTGGGAGGGGGGATGCACAGGGACATCACCCTCCCCAGCCCCTGCCTTTCCCTGGATAAATCTTGGTCCCCTGGGCGTTTGAAAGGGAAGGAGATGCTTAAAGGCAGGATGTGAGGTAACAAGCTGGCATCCAGCAGGTATCCTGGATGTGATGATGAATAAATATATGGAGCTCGTACAGCTCCTGGTTGTGGGGGGGACCTTCCATCCTTCCATCATTGCTTTCCCTTCACTGGGCTCACAGTGCAGGCTTGGGGCCCTTGTTGGAATCATTGAGGCCAAATTCTGCTCCAAATTCAAATTACACTGAAATTTGCACTCCAAGTATGAGTGAGATCAGGATCTGATCTGATCTGAATTTACTTAATCTCTAGCAGCTGCCTTGGTTGGGAGTTCACCTTCTGAGCAGGAGAGGCGGCCACTGATTACAACCCAAGTCAGGGGGGCAACGGCCCCGAATTTACTGCCGGCCCTTTGGCACTCGAGAGGGTCTAGAAGTCAAACTCCCAACCTCTGCAAAGGCTGCAGGAGCAGAGTGGCCTCTAGAGAAGTCCCCAGAGAAGCCAAGGGCACCTCAGCAGCGAGGGGAGGTGGTGGAGGGTGAGGGGAGGTGGTGGAGAGTGAGCAGAGCGGCTGCAAGCCGGCAGCGTCTGCCTAGTAAAAACACAGGGCTCAACAAAGGCTGGAAATCCAGGGTGAATCATGGAACTGGAATTAACCTAAAATTATACTTTCAAGGTGAAATATTAGTGATTGTAAGAGTTTGTTTTTGTCACACAGTGGTGAGCTGCTGTGATTTTTAGGAAACTTTTCCTGGTAATTTAGCTTCAGGATAAATGGCATATGCTGTGGTATCTTTAATGGGGAGATGGCACTCATTTAAAATGTAAAAGGGAGATTTATAATGTTTCTGGTGACACAGAGTGAGAAAAGCCAATGACCAAAAATATGGAAAATTAATTTATATAGAAAAGATGCATCCTTCTGTGTGTCTCGTGTCTGCTGTTCTGGGATTTCTGCATCAATCTATATGTTTTGGTTCTATTTAATGCTGTGGGTACTTTGATTAATTTAGCTACATGTTACTGTCATGTTGGGCACATTCATCTTCTGTCTTGAAGCATGTACTCCTCAGCCTCTCTATCATTCCACCCCTTCAGGCCTTATTTTCATCACATTTAAGGGAACTCTCCCCTGCCTGTCTTTATCTTGTTAGGCTTTCAGCAGCTTAAGTTGAATCCTCATTCTTTCACTCTTGCTGTCAAACCTCCTTTACCAAGTTATCTCATTTTCCTATTCATAACATCTAACCCATTATATTTAATACTCAAGCACAATTGCATCTGAACATTAAGTAGGACTTGCCAGCACAAATACTTGTAAATGAAATCAGACCACCCCTGGAAGGAACAGTGGTGGCTTTGCCTTGCCAGTGTATTTTAAATTGAAAAATGCCCAGGACTAAATCCAGTCCTGGAGTTAAAGTGGTTGCGACTTAAGTGAAGTCAGTAGAGCTTCATCTGCTAAGCTGAGATGGATTTGACCCTTCAGTAGGGAAAGCTGGAAGGTTAATAACGATTGCATAATCTGATATGAAGCAGAAATTAGTGTCAGGCCTGTCCCAGTGGGTGTGTACATCTACAGATGACAAAGCCCTTGACAAAGATGGGTGAATAATAATGTTCATACTGCAGACTGGAAAACAAGGAAGTTGTGAGACTTGCTAAATTTCAATGTCGAGATGGCACTGAAGTGTCTTTTTGCAGGAGAGGATCCAAGTCTCCTTTCATGGTGCCAGTCTCTGGGTCCTTGACCTGGAGACTTGCCTCATCAGACAGGAGAGTTTGTTTTTTCTCCTAGGTCTTCCCTCTACTTTTTGAACTAATGAAATGGTGCCACAGAGGGGCCTCTTCAGCAGCAGATGCTTTGAAAAAAAAAAAAGGAAAAATAAAAAGAAAGAGAGGGATTTCTGAGTTAAGCACAGATTTTGTTGATGTTATCTTGCTCTTTGCACCTTTGAGAAGGTTGCAGCAGTGAGGGACAGGAACCGTGGAGGCACCACTGGCCATTGCAGGTGCTTGTGCTTTATTATTGAGGTGGATCCCAATGTTTCCACCTGTTGCAAGAGCTGGGTCAATTTGTGAAAGACAATATATGAATTAGTTCCTTCTGGTAGCCCTGGACAAAACTCAGTGACCCAGGAAATGTTTTCCTCCCCTTTATTCCTATAACTGCCTTTTTTTTGTGCTGGCAAGCTGACCTTTTTAAATGCTTCATCCTTTCCCTCCCAAATGTGGAATTTCCTCCCCAAAAAAATCATTCTGGCTGAAGCCCCAAGGCTGGTCAGACTCAGTACAGGCTAGAAATGGGTTTTGATACAGGACAAGCATCATGTTTTTGGCAGAGTATCCTGGCCTGGGAGAGCAGCAGTGGAGAATGCCGTGGTGCTGGGGCTGGGGGATCCCTGCCTCCCCGCTGGGGCTGGCCACACACTTCCCAGTCACCTCTAAAAGGGGTTGAAGTATTTTCTCTGTACATTGTTCTATTTTTAGGAGGAGGAAAAACTATTTTAAGCCACTCTAAAATGTTTTTATGGCTCTTTCTGAGCCCTTTGTAGCTAGTAGGTCTCATGGTAATTAAAGCATTTGGCCTTACAAGTTGAAGGATTATGAAAACAGTTTCAGCGATTTCTAGAAGTGCTCCAACATATTCCCAAAATAGGATTATTATTTATTTTTTTTGCATGTGTGTTTGCTTTCAATTTTTGTTTTTAAAAATGAATGATGCTAAGTGAAAACAACACTATCTGCCACTTTCACTAGGGCGCTGTGACCCAGCCCCTGAGGATGAAAAGCACAATAGTGCATTTCCTGAGCATTAATATGCACCACTCAGTTGATAGTGCATTATTTTTATTAACTAAAATATCTTTGCTTAGCTTCTACTTATCCCTACTGCCAGCAAAAGCCACTGAAATATTTATATGGGAATTTTTCTTGGATAGAAGGAGGAAAAAAGCTCAGATTTGGGGCTTGGGGACAATGTACTGCCTGTGGGATCATGGCTCTGAAATCACACTGCAGTTAGTCATCATCTCCAAACTTTTCAAAGGGGTGATTGATTTTTTACCTCTCCTCTTCCTGCTAGAACCAAGCCAGCTAAACCAAACACTTTCCCTTAAAAATGAATGTTTTCTGTAGGGCATAAGTGATGTAGAAATATTCTACACCTGCTGGGTTTGGGGTGGTGGCAACCACAGTGGTAGGGGAGAATCTGCATTTAAATGAAGATGTAAAGTAGATGGGATGAGGCAAAGAGAAACAAAAAGCATCACTTCCAGGGCTAGCAAAATAAATTACTTCTTGTGGTCCAAAAGAGATGCCTGGGGCTGTTTGGCTGTAGGCATCCCAGGTTGGTGCAAGCCAGCATCGATGCTGTTAACTTTAATATAGAACTGGAAAAAATGAGGTTGATGATGGCCCATATGGCCAAAAATACCCTCTCTAGAATATAGTTCTAAATTCTCCATGATAGAAACAAATAGAGATTTAATCATGTCAAATGAACATGTGAATGGAATAATGTCTTAAACAATCTTATTACAGGTCCTAGTGCAGTCAATATAATCAGTCTCAAACCTGGCAAATATATAGAAAAAAATGTCTTTTTGCAAAAACTTCATTTATTCAAATATTTCTAAAACTATTACTGTCATTGACTTGAGGCACAAATACAGGCTAGTGCCTTTGGGCCTGGGTGCCTTAAACATTAAAATTTATTATTATTATTTATTTTTATTAGCTTCATGTGGCAGAAGATTTATAATATTCTAGTTTTTATTAAGTACTTGTGGTTTTTAAAACTGATCGTAATTGTTGCTGGGCAAATCTCAAAAGGGGAAGAGGATTGGTTGGTTTAGTTTTGATTAAACTCTCAGAAGTTTGGGCGTTTATCCAAACTATCTCAACCTTCTGCATTTCTAAATGGGCCTGCATATCTTTTGAGGATAGGTTTTTACTTTTCTTTTTATCTTTTCCTTTCCTTTTGTGAAGGTTCCTCTCCTCCTCGTGTTTGGGTCGGACACATGGTAGAGTATTTTGGTATATCAGCTTCTGAATGTGACCTGGAAAAGGCAGCCAGGAAAAGAGTTCAAAAAGTTTGCAGCAAGGAATGAAAAAGAAGCTATCTGTATCCCTTAGATGTTAACCCTTAAAAGCCTGGTTCAGTTTATGTAGTTTATGCTACATAATAATGTTCTACTATAGCTATCTGTTAATTCAGATCCTGCAAATCAAATCCTATAACTACATGACAGTTTTGGCCATGGACATGGGAGGATTCTAATGCAGAAAAATCCAAATATTTTTCTTCTTTGATGCTGTATGAGAAAAATAAGAACTAGGAACCAGAGGGTGGAATAGAGCATTTTCCTGTATTGTATTGCCAACTCCCTTAATTTTATCCCAAGTGTTGAACCGTGTTGAACTGGTGGGCTTCACTTATAAGGTTGGTTTGGGTACAGGCAAGCATTGAGAAGAGGTGCTTAGGTGGAGCAGTTTTGTATGGATGATGCCCATCATGGTCTGGAGAAGTTGCCTTTCTCCCTGTTGGAAAACCAGGGTGTTTCCTCCCCTTCTGGAGGGACAAATGAGTCCCCAGTACCTGGAACTAACCATGGAGCACAAAATTGGTTTTGATCTTCAGTTTGAGCTGTGCTCAGCTCGCCAGCTTTGTGTGAGATTTTTGTGGAACACTGAACAGACCTTTATTGCTTTCTTCAGCAAGAACAACTTTCTCCATTTCCTCTCAAGCACAGGACTTTGCTGTTATAATTGTGCAGTTCCACCTGGGTTAAAACTGAAAACTGTTTCTAATTGGATCCAGGCTAATATCAGGCCAGCACGCAGTGGTTTTCCAGCGTGACTGGGATATTCCACCCTCTGCCAAGCAAAAAGATGCACTTTTTGCCTTAAAACCCCCATGATTTTCACTTGGAAAAAAAATCCTTTTTTTTTTTTTTATTAAGAAAACCAGAATAATATATGTAATAAAAATACTTTATACAGGGCTGTATTTTGATAGTTTGCAAATGGTGCTTTGCTAGACCAGTTTCTGGTCACCGGTAGGTTTTGGTGGTGCTAACAGCTCTGTGCACAAACCCACCAGCTGTGTCTGAGCCCAGTGCTGGAACATGTTGGTGGGAGCTCTTGATGCCATGGGACTATGGTGTTGGTCCCTCATTGGTGCTGCAAAAGAGGGTAAGAGAGGCTCAGAAATCCTATGACGTCAGTAGTGCCAGATGGTGTGTCCTGCATTGGACTGGGCATGCTGAGTACCAAGGAAGATCATGATCCTACGTAGGTCTTTGAGGCATCCTGCTGAAGGAAATATCTTGCAGAACATATTTTTGCTTCACCAAAATACATCTCCATGGCAACTGATCTGAGTATGGTGTTGGTCACCCAGACACAGCGTACTATACACAGGGTTTGGTGTGGTGAAGACCAGCTGAGTGGCCCTGAGCCCAGCAGTGAGTTTCAGTCAGCAACAGCAAGGACAGCCAGGTTGTGATTTGGGCTATAGCAGGTCCATGCCAAGTACTGGTGGCTGTGCTCCCCAGAAGGTTTTGGTACCCAGGGATGGATAGCAGCAGGAGCACTCTGCCACCCAGGGAGACACGGCCACCAGTGTTTGCATTCGGTCACCTTCTTCAAGTGCTGAGTTTTAAGTGCTGCAGCATTATGTAGTTTTATTATTTTAATAGATGAGAGAGGTCTGTGATCAATAGCAGGGATGCTTTTATCTTAATCATCCATCCCTCATTCATAAATATGGAGATTTTCAGGCTCCTGTAATACTACTTATGATTTTCTGTGGTATGGTAAAATGGACTGAAGTAATTTCACCATCTCTAAAATGCCATAAAAGTAATAGTCAGGTTATATTAATTCTCCCAACCATATTATTGTGCATGTCTATTTAAAAGGTGGTGGGACAGCTATAGTGGATGTATTTAAGGTCCTTTTTCCTCTGACAATAATTTGCCCCTAGCCCTTGTGTATCAGTTCAGGATTACACACGAGACGTGTAACATAAGCACAACACTGAGCCAATACATATCCAACCTGTAAAATACACATGTGGATATTTCCTTGACCAAACTAGAATCAGTGACCTCAATAGACTCTAATTTCTCTGAGGTGAAGGGCTCAGATCTAACATGGCTGGTTTTCAGAACCAAAATTAATGTAGCTTTTGTAAATGGTCAGCTCTGATATGTAAGGAGCACACCAGGGTTGGAAATCTGGTAAAAACATCCAGTGACCTTTGTTAACCTCCAGTTGAAAGGCAAAAGTAACATTTGGGATTTTTCCCTCTACTCATCGATCTCTAATATGTAAGTGTAAAATATCTTAACATAATTGCTTTGTAGGAACAAGGAATTTAATTGCATCAGTCTGCCACCTCTTATAAACATTTTATTGCAGAGATAACAACCAGCAATGTGTACAAGTACATCTTAGCCTGTGTACTGCCAGGAAGCAGTTTTAGAGTGGGTAAAGCAGCCAAAAATTTCAGCAATTGTTAGGCAAAAAAATAAAAGGCGCTTGCCTTTGTCTGTAAGTGTGGTTTTTCAGGTGAAAAAATAGTTTTAATTTTGTTTAGACAAAGGAGAAAGAAGAAACAGAAAAAAAAGTCAAGGGAAAGACTTCAGGGCCCACATCTTCTAGTACAAATCAACTTGGAGGCAGGCAGGGTGATGGCGAGGATGTGAGCTGAGGATGTGGCTCTCCCTTTGCAGGCTGGAACAAAGCCACCTTTGCTGCTCCTGCTTCTCCATGGACACCTCCTGGTCCTCCCAGCACCCATCCCTGGGCAGAGGACTTAAGAGGAGGCACCCCAAAAAATACAAGGTTAATGAGGATGCCTTCAGGGCGTGAAGAGGAGGCTCTTCTGGTTGGGAAATAAAAATATAGAGAACAGGCTAAACCCTGCATTTGCAACATCCCTTTTCCCTACCTTCTACCCACACTTTTACCATGTCTAAGGGAAAGTTTATACATGCTGTGCTAAGGCCTCCTTTATGGAAAAGCTGGAATGAAACAGCACCGAGTACGGCACAAGCAGAAGTTTCAGACTCGCTGGATGTCTCTTTCTGTCAGATGCCACAGTGTCAGGCTCAAAGCCATTTGTCATCCCTGAATTTCATTATCTGCTCCTTCCCTGTCTTTCAGTCTCACTTTGCTAGGACATTTGTTCACC